>BSBK01002666.1:417500-900000 GCA_027943335.1 Chamaecyparis obtusa
GGGATCACCCTTCATCAAGTGGTATCAGAGTGGGAGTTCTTGAGTGTGTAGATAGATCACCGACTATGAGGTAGTTTGCACCAAGACCATGGTTTAGGATTTTAGTGATAAGCGCAAAAAATGCCTCCACATTGGGAACATGGAAAAAGAGCTGGTGGTGTGATACTTGAGGTTAGAGCCCTCTAGAGACAAGTGCAAGCATTGCAAGAAGAGATTCACAAAGGAATGAATCTTAAAATTAGAGATGAAAGTGAGGATGAAGCCGAAGAAGAAGGAAATTTTGATCAAGAAGGAGAAGGCAAAATTCTGAACCAAGAGGAAGAAAGGCTTTTTCGGGCCATTTCCACTATTGGGAAATGACCTAAGATTGAGGTTCTTGCATTTTTAGGAAATCTTAACCCAGAGGAGTTGATCAACTCGATCAATGAATTAGAAGAATATTTTGAGTATGAAGATATCAAGGATCCTGATCGAGTCAAGTTTGCGAAGGCCAGACTGAAGGGTCATGCAAAGATTTGGTGGTAAGAGATTCAATTGGAGCAAAATAGAAGAGGAAAGGAGAAAATCACAAGATGGGTTAAGATGGTAGATAAATTGAAGTGATAATTCATTCTTATTGATTATGAACTTGATCTACTGAAGAAAATGCAAGGTTTGAAGCAAGAAGGAAGATCTATTCAGGAATAAACAGAGGAATTCTATCGAATCCTCATTAGAACAGGCCATGCAGAAGCTAATAAGGAGAAATTTTCTTGCTACCTTAATGGGTTAAGGACAAGCATTCAAGATGAGTTGAATTTGGTTCAAATGAATAGTATTGAAGAGGCATACCAATTTTCCCTAAAAGTAGAGGAAAAGTTGAATAAGAACTTTGAGAGTAGACAAAATGGAAGAGGTCGTGGTGGAAGATCTGGTGGATGGTCATATGGTGGCTGAAATGAAGATCTGAAAAAGAAGGATGAGGCCAGTAGCAGTCAAAATTAGAGAGGAAAAAATTTCAATCATTTTCATGATCAAAATAATAGAGATTAGAGAGGAAGAGGAAGAGGAAAAGGATCAGGAAGAGGAGGCTTCCATGGAACATGTTTTCACTGTGGAGAAGAAGGTCATAGGGCATATGAATGTCCTCAATGCCAAGGAAGGTCAGATAGGAGAACTAAAGGCCAGAATAGAGTTGCACATGTAGATGAAGATGTCAGGTCATCACATTCTGAAGATGCTGAAAGAGGAGAAACACTAATTAATAGAAGAGTCTCGTTGAGTGGTGAGAATGAACCTGTAAAAAGGAGGAGCTTATTTTGCACTAGGTGTAAATGTGAGGATAAGTGTTGTGATGTGATTATCGATAGTGAAAGCATTGAAAATTTGGTGTCAAAAGATATGGTAATGAAGTTGAAGCTAAAGAGGCAAAAACACCCACATCCATATCGGATTGCCTGGGTGGAGGATAACCACAAGGTTATGGTCAGTGAATAGTGCCTAGTAAAGTTCAAGATTGGTGGATACCATGATGAGTTAATATGTGATATCATACCTATGGATGCATGTCATATGTTGTTGGGTAGCCCATGGTAGTTTGATTGGCATGTTGCACATGATGGTCATGTGAATACCTATGCCCTAAAAAAGGATGGAGTGTGACATAAGCTAAATCCATTGAAGGACACAAAAGAAAAGGTATGTGGTAATGCAAGAATAAGTTTTGTTGATGGAAGAAAATTCCTAGAGGTTATGAGGTATGAGCATGTATGTTTTGCTTTAATTCCAAAAGCTAGTGTATCATCTTAAAATGGAAGCACTTCCATGATAAGAGTGTTTAGCTCTCTGAGTAAGTGGATTTGGGTCATGTTAAGTGCCTTGATCAGGTCTTTGCATGTATTTGGCTTTCTCCCCACTTTCCAATTCTTTTGGGCACTTGATTTCTTCATTCTAGGTGAAATTAGGGTTAGGATCTCAAGGATTCTCCTTAATTTCCCTCTTCCATGGCTTTTTTTCTAGGTAAAATTCAAAAATAGGTCCTCCTGGATTTCATCATAGTAATCATAGGATTTTATGTCTATCCCTGACATTATGTCCTATTCTAATATCATTTCTAGGTTTCTGGGCATCCCCGGGACCTCCTAAACTAGCTCTGACTGAATCTGGGCCCAAGGTCAAATTCGAGGTTGATCCTGACTAGGTCAGGATCAAGCTCAAACCTGACTAGGTTAGGATCGAGGTCAAACCTGACTAGGTCAGGTCCAACCTCGATTTTGCCCCCCTCATTCAAATTTCTAGAATCCAAAATTTATGGGATTCGGGCTTTCAGGATATTTATTTTCTTGCCTCTAAGTTAATCATTTCTGGTTTTAAGATCGTAAATCTTTTAATTGCATTTAATCTAGGTATATTTTTTAAAGGTTAGGACCTAATTGGAATTTAATTCTCCAAGGTGGCCCCTCTAGAGGATTGTGCCCTAGTTCACTATAAAAGAAGGCCTTCCTCTCTCATTTTCACATCACATCCTCAAGCAATTTCTCTCAAGCTCTCAAGGTGATCAAGAAAATCTTCAAGAATCCATCCATCAAGGAGATCCATTGTTAGCTATTGAAGGATTCAATCTCTTTGGAGCCCCCTTTGATGATCCATCCTTCCACATTCATTCAAGCCTTCTCATGTGCAAAGATCAAGTCAAGATTGGTGTTGAAGATCAAATGCCATTGATCAAAGACATCCTACATTCATCCTACATCCATTGAAGCATTCCTACTTGTGGATTTGAGGATTCGAATCCTCTACAAGGACTTCAACATAAGCGAGGTGATTTGTTTCAATTATTTTGTTTATGCACACTATATTTCAATTCAATTTCAAGGTTAATTCATAAATTGGGGTTTGACCAAGGCAAACCCCCCATACAACAAAAATCTCCATTTTCTTGTAGGTACAGGTGCAGAATTTTAGATTTGAGAGTGAATTTGGATACCCTTTTTGACAAACTTTCGAGATCTGTAAACAAAATTTGAATCGGACTTCAAATAAAGAATGTAGTATTTGACCTTTCATGAGGGTCAAACCTGACCTGAGCTCATCTTGGAGAAAGATTTCTGGGTTTTCTCTGTCTCGGCATTTCTAGTCCAGAACAGGTTTCAAAATTGCTCGAAAGTACACATAGACATCAAAATTTAACATTTTCTAGATCTTCCCTAATTTGAGGTTAGTATTTGTATTTCAATTATTTCATACTCCAAGCATAAATTCCATTCAGAGGGAAATATTGGATTTACTCTCTCTCTCTCTTCCATATTCTCCATAAATTGATTCAATTGTGTATTAACCTCTTGGTTGATCAAATTGGATCTCTTCTTTGAGAATTTGAGTTAGGGAATAGATCTCATATTTCCCCCCCTTTTCCTTTTACATCTGAATAGTGTTGAATCCATTTTAACCTTATTCATTTTGGTGAGCCCAACATACTTACTCTCTTTCTTTTATGGTGTTAGATTCCTATCTATTCTTATTGTGGGATTGCATGTCTTATTGTGCTTTCCTTTTATCTTGTTAGTATTAGATTTTTCCTTTGTGTTAGATCTTGCATGCTAATTAGATTTAATATTCATGCTTTATGTGTTCTTAGTTTAGTTCATTTATTGTTTTATGAGCTTTACTACAACTAGTCCTACTTATAATATTCCGATAGAAGAAGTTGTAGACTCATGGGTGCCTTTGATCCTGAATCTTCCTCTCCTTTCCTTAGCATCCTGAATGGCAACTTGATTCTTCATGATTCCAATCCTACTATGGATAAAAACTCTTCTCACTCATCTCATGATGAGAATAATGCTTTAAGAGTTCCTCCTGAGCAAGTCCAAAAAATTTCCACTGAACTTGATAAAATGGGTAATTGGCTTCTTCAAGAAAACCATAATCAAGATTCCATTCAAGCTATAGAGGCTCTTAAGAAATTTATCCATGATAGTGATCAAGGTGTTAACCTCTTGCATGGTATTACTCACCGTGTGCATTCAAATGTTAAACCTTTAGTTCAAGAAGCTCAAGATTTAGGGTTGATTCCTCCTATCACTAGTGTTGAACCTCCTTCTAATCCTCTACCTAGTATTCCTATCTATACTCCTTTGGTGACTATGATGGTTCCCTCTATTCCTATGAGTGTTCCTCCTATGTCCCTTCCTACATCACAACCTTCCTATCATAATGTTCCTTTCACTTATTCCAATCCACTTCCAACTATAGTTGCTAGTGTTCCTCTAGTTGTGTCTTCTATTCCTGCAGCTTCTTACACTTTACCTAGTGTGTCTAATGTTGCTACTCATCCTATTTCCCCTAATGATTCAACAATCATCAATTTGGCTCAGACTGTGTCATCCTTACAACAACAACTTTCTCCTTTAACTCAAAACAAGTTTAGTATTCCTACATGTGACATGGAAAGTCCCTTGTCCCGAGACATCATTCGTACTCCTGTTCCTCAGCAAAGTGAGATGCCTCATCTTGAGAATTATAATGGAAAAGGAGATCCTGTCCATCATGTTAAAACGTTCCAAATCCTTTGTAGCGATTATACTCATGACCATAGGATTTTAGCCAAACTGTTTGCTAGAACTTTCCATCACAAAGCCTTACAATGGTATTGTTCTTTGCCTCCTTATTCTATTGATTCCTTTCCTCAGCTTGCTAATGCCTTTATTCATCAATTTCAAAATAATATTGGTGTCTTTGACTAATTTGATGCATTGTAAACAAAATGCTAAGGAAAAATTGACTGAATTTATTGGTAGATTTAAGCATTTGCATGCTCAAATTTCCTATCATGTTCTTAATATTGATATTCAATGTATGTTTATTTCAAATTTGCAAAAGGATATTAGAGATAAGATTTTGCTTAGTGAATTTACCTCTTTTCAACAATTTTGTACAGCACTTCATCATTATCAATTACAAGTGAGTCAATTTAAGAGCAACACTCCTATGGCTCCTATTTCAGTTGATAAGAGTGATGCAGCTCCTAATCCAAACAAGTTTCAAAAATTCAACAACTATGTCAAGATAAACAAACAAACAAATGCAGTTGCTGATCAAGTTGTTGTTGCATCTCACAATGCCACTTCTACATCCACTTCTTTTTTATTAAATCATGCATTTACTCCTCTTTCTGAATCTTTACATGCTATTATGAATAGGTTGTTAGCTGTTAATATGATTACTTTACCTCCTATTCGACCTCTTTTACCTGCTATGATTGCATCTAAATCTTTTGATCAAAATGTTTTTTGTCAATATCATCATCAGAATGGTCATGATACTGAGAAATGCTATTCTTTAAAACATAAAGTTCAAGATCTAATTGATTCTAAGGCTTTATTTGTTGATAATCTGGATAGTAGTGGGAATAAATTTGTCTCTCCTCCTAATCAGAACCTTCAAATTTATACAAACCCTTTACCTGTGCATGATACTAATACTATTGCTCAACCATATACTATGGAAATTGTGTATGATTCAAAGATGGATGATCTCAATCATGTTGTTAATCAAGTGGAGCATGTTGTTCAATCTGTATCTCCACCTCAACCTCAACTTCAACCTCAACCTTAGATTCAACGTCAAGTTCAATCTCAACCTCGACCAAAACCTAAACCTAAAATGAAAACTCAACCTAAATCTTGACAACAACCTAAGAATAAAAGACCTCAGGAACTTTTGATTACCTTTGATGACTCTGAGACTATTAAGGCTCCTGATGGTCCCCTTTACATTGCTGCTAGGATTTCTCAAATACCTACTCATGGTTGTCTTGTTGATCCTACATCCTTAGTCAATGTTATCACTGAAGAAAATATTTTTATGAAAATCTTACAACGTGACTTTTATGATACATCAGATGTGTGGATTCAAACTTGCAATGGTTTTCTTTATCCATCCTTTGGTTCTATTACTTAACCGATTGAACTTTGTGGAAAAATTGTGAACACTATCTTTGTTGTTGTTCCTACTTCTGATCAATTTCAAGTTAAGCTAGGTTTGCCTTGGTTATCTACCATGCATGTTGTTGCTTCACCTATCCATAAGTGTCTAAATTTCATTCATGATGAAGAAGTGAAGATGATTAATCATAGTCTATATCAACCTTCCAGGCCTAGAGATTGTGTTGCTCTAGATTTCTTTTGGCCTTCATTACCTAATTCATGTCCTCGTCGACCAGATAATATTTTTTGATCATATCAAGCTTATAAACATCATAAAATTCTTGAATTAAGTTCACTTCCTAGGGATCTTAATCATGGTCTTTTACCTACACCCTCGATACCTCCTTTAACTATGACTACTACCTCTGTTAATAAAGTTCCTTCTATTGAACCTATCAAAGATCTTGTGATTGTTTCTCCTATGGTTAATAATCCTATTGATCTTCCTAAAGAACCTATGAAGGATCCTATGACTGTTCCTCCTAGTTCTCAACCTACTTCAAAAAAATCAAAACGTAATTGATCTACTAATGAACGTCGTAAAAAGCATCGTGCTCATGCTAAAGCTCAAAGATCTTTACCTTCTACAAATAAATCTATGCATAATGTGGTAGAACAAATTGTTACTAATAATGATGTTTACATGCATGATTATGATGATTCTATTCTTATCTTAGATCCTATTTTGATTAATTTGGATGAAGAAGATACTCTTGATGATACTGATGATGTTAATGATGAATATGAAACTATTCACATTGACATTGATTTACCTAATATGCTTTCATCACAATTGACTCTTACACCTAGTGTCTAACATAGTGATTCTCAAGAGGATTCTTATTTGGAACTAGCTATCATTCCTACTATGTTGGATATATTCCCTCTTGCGAGTTACCCACCTTCCCTAAATGATATACAATGAGATGGGGAAAGTAGGTAGCACACTTGATCGGCTTGTCCTTCGTGGTAGCTTGTTGTGTGTTTTCCTGCTGTACTGTGCTTCTCCCATAATGTGTTTGCTAAATATTGTTATATTATTTTATACGATCCTTGTTACTCAGTTGGTACAAGGTGATAAAGGAGTCGAAACTATTGTTCAAATTCTTCTATATGTATCTCTATTCTTCTATGCATTGTTCAATGTTATGTTGTAACTGTGCTATTGTTCATAAATATTTCCTTGTGTAATTTGCTTGGATTTGAGATATGGTAGCACTAATTCTTTTTGGTCTCCATGTCATGGTTCGAAAAGATTCCCCTTCATATATCTTATGTGATCTTTCCTCCTTTGTGATTGTAGTTCTACTTTCTTTGGGGAATGATGTCAATTCATTTGCAATAATATCATATATATTATCTTATGATCATACTAACCCCATGTTAGGTAGATCCCTTTTGTGTTCTCCATATGTTTCTATGATATTTCCCTTGATTTGTCTTCATCTGGGGGCATCTTGATGTGGAAACGTAATTAGTGGAGTTGTTTATGTTTCCGTTAAAGCCATTGCTCTTGTTAAAGTTTTAGCAATGACTTTAATGTGGGGGCATATGCTCTGCTCACTTGTTGCACACATGCAATTTTCAATACATACATATTTTTCAAGATACTTTTTCCCTTTTTGGATTAGTAATTAATCCTTAAAGCATGGGTTTATATTTTAGGATCTCTTGATCCCTCCAGTTTCAAATATATTTTGATCCCTTAAGGTCGGAAGTGTCCTTAAGACTGGATCTCTTTTATTTTTGGTTTATTCTTATGGAATAGAACATTCCTAAGGATGAATCCTTGATGGGTTGACTAGTGAGTAGCCACATTCACTAGGCGGTTCAATTCCATCTTTCCAGTTGCGCCATTTTCCTTTGTGATTCACAATGGGACATAAGTTCTCATTGGGTGAGGTAATCACACCTTCTTTCTCTCTCTAGAGATGTCTCTCTTATTGTGACCTAGGAGTCGATGAAGACTTGAGTCTCTGGGGGCTTAAGGTTTCTCTTTGTCCCTTAGATTATGATAAGATTATCTTTTCATTCTAATCTCCTTTACCAAGAGTTTGCATCGAGTCCATACTCTTGCTAAAGTGGGGGCTTAATGTATCATCTTAAAATGGAAGCACTTCCATGATAAGAGTGTTTAGCCCTCTGAGTAAATGGTTTGGAGTCATGTTAAGCACCTTGGTCAGGTCTTTGCATGTATTTTTCTTTCTCCCCACTTTCCACTTATTTTGGGCACTTGATTTCTTCATTCTAGGTGAAATTAGGGTTAGGATCTCAAGGATTCTCCTTAATTTCCCTCTTCCATGACTCTGTTTTCTAGGTAGGATTTAGAAATAGGTCCTCCTAGATTTCATCATAGTAATCATAGGATTTTATGTCTATCCCTGACATTATGTCCTATTCTGATATCATTTCTAGGTTTCTAGGCATCCATGGGACCTCCTGAACTGGCTCTGATTGAATCTGGGCCCAAGGTCAAACTCAAGGTTGATCCTGACTAGGTCAAGATCAAGGTCAAACCTGACTAGGTCAAGATCGAGGTCAAACTTGACTAGGTTAGGTCCAACCTTGATTTTACCCCCCTCATTCAAATTTCTAGAATCCAAAATTTTTGGGAGTCAAGCTTTCAGGATATTTATTTTCCCGCCTTCGGGTTAATCATTTCGGGTTTCAGGATGGTAGATCCTTTAATTGCATTTAATCTAGGTATATTTTTTAAATGTTAGGACCTAATTGGGATTGAATTCTCCAAGGTGGACCCTCTAGAGGATTGTGCCCTAGTTCACTATAAAAAGAGGCCTTCCTCTCTCATTTTCACATCACATCCTCAAGCAATTTCTCTCAAGCTCTCAAGGTGATCAAGAAAGTCTTCAAGCATTCAAGTGTTCAATCATCCATCCATCAAGGAGATCCATTGTTAGCTATTGAAGGATTCAATCTCTTTGGAGCCCCCTTTGATGATCCATCCTTCCACATTCATTCAAGCCTTCTCATATGCAAAGATCAAGTCAAGATTGGTGTTGAAGATCAAATGTCATTGATCAAAGACATCCTACATTCATCCTACATCCATTGAAGCATTCCTACTTGTGGATTTGAGGATTTGAATCCTCTACAAGGACTTCGACATAAGCAAGGTGATTTGTTTCAATTACTTTGTTTATGCACACTATATTTCAATTCAATTTCAAGGTTAATTCCTAAATTGGGGTTTGACCAAGGCAAATCCCCCATACAAAAAAAACCCCCATTTTCTTGTAGGTAAAAGTGTGTAATTTCATATATGAGAGTGAATTTGGATACCATTTTCGAAAAACTTCTGAGATCTGCAAAAAAAATTCGAATCGAACTTCAAATAAAGAATGTAGTATTTGACCTTTTATGAGGGTCAAACCCAACCTGAGCTCATCTTGGAGAAAGATTTTTGGGTTTTCTTTGTCTCGGCATTTCCAATCCAAAATAGGTTTTAGAATTTCCTGAAAGTACACATAGACATCAAAATTTAACATTTTCTAGATCTACCCTAATTTGAGGTTAGTATTTGTATTTCAATTATTTCATACTCCAAGCATAAATTCCATTCATAGGGAAATATTGGATTTACTATCTCTCTCTTCCATATTCTCCATAAATTGATTCAATTGTGTATTAACCTCTTGGTTGATCAAATTAGATCTCTTCTTTGGGAATTTGAGTTAGGGAATAGATCTCATATTCCCCCCCCCCCTTTCCCTTTTACATCTGAATAGTGTTGAATCCATTTTAACCTTATTCAGCTAGTAAAGAGGAAGTAGAAGATGTACCTATAGAAGTTACAGATTTGTTGAATGAGTTTTAGGAGATTGTATCCAATAATGTGCCTGATAGATTACCACCAGTAAGGAAGACTAGTCATCAGATGGACTTGATTCCAGGAGCCAGTTTTCCAAATAAGGCAACACACAGAATGACACAGATGGATGATTTTATGGACTATTTGAGTGGAGCTATGTATTTCTCAAAGATAGACCTGAAGAGTGGATATCACCAGATTTAGATCAAAGAAGGAGATGAATAGAAGACTACTTTCAATACAAAGGAATGATTGTATGAGTGGTTAGTCATGCCTTTTGGGCTAACCAATGCACCGAGCACTTTCATGCAGCTCATGAACAAGGTTCTGAAAGAATTTTTGGGTAACTTTGTCATTGTTTACCTAGATGATATTTTGATCTTTAGTAAGACATTGGAGAAGCATATGATGCATATTCATATGGTGTTTGAGAATTTAAAGGGAGAGAAATTGTTGATTAATTTGAAGAAGTATAGTTTTGTGAAGGTGTTGGTGTATCTGGGATTTGTAGTTTCAGTAGAAGGTCTAAAAATGAAACTAGAGTAAGTACAAGCTATCCTTGAATGGCTTACTCCAAGGAGTGCTACTAAGGTAAGATATTTTCATGGTTTGGCTAGCTTTTATAGAAATTTTATCAGGAGTTTTAGCAGTATTTGTGGACCCTTGACTGAAACAATCAGAGGGGATAGGAAAGAGTTTAAGTGGACTAATGGGGCAGATATGAGTTTTAAACTGTTGAAAGAGAAAGTTATAGAACAACCTATTTTAGCACTTCTAGCTTTTAATAAGGTGTTTCAATTAGGCTATGATGCTAGTGGTACTACAATAGGAGTTGTTATGAGCTAAGAAGGTAAACCTATTGTTTATTTTAGTGAGAAGTTAAATGATGCCAAGAGAAAATATTATATCTATGATCAAGAATTTTATGCTATAGTTCAGGCATTGAAGAAGTGGAGACACTATTTTCTTCTTGAAGAGTTTGTTTTGTATACTAATCATCAAGATTTGAAATATTTGAATAGTTAGGTAAACTTGAATCAGAGGCATTTGAAATGGGTTGAGTTTTTGCAGAGTTATACATTTGTTTTGAAAACAGAGGAGTGGAAAGTCTAATAGGGTTGTAGATGCACTTAGCGAAAGGAAAATTTTACTGACAAAGATGCAGATTGAGGTGATTGGGTTCAAGGAACTCAAGAATTTATATCTAGAGGATCCTGATTTTGGTGAAGCTTGGAAAGCTTGTAAACAACCTATTACTCTAGACAGAATGAAGTGGTTGGATTTCATCATCCAGGATCATATGCTATTCAGAGGGAGCCAGTTGTGCATTCCATGAAGTTCTATGAGGGATAATCTCATCAAGGAGAAGCATAGTAGAGGATTGGCTAGAGATTTTGGTTGAGATAAAACCCTTGCTTTGGTTAGTGAGAATTATTACTGGCCATAGTTGTAGCAAGTTGTCAAGAAGTTTATACAGAGTTGCAGAGTATGTCAAATGGAAAAAGGAGCAAAGTAGAATACAGGGTTGTATCAGCCATTACCTATACTAGAGAAGCCTTGGGAGGATATTGGTATGGAATTTCTTCTTGGTTTGTTGAGGACTCAGCGGGGACATGATTCAATGTTTGTGGTGGTTGATAGATTTTCAAAGATGACACATTTTATTCCCTACAAGAAGACTAATGATGTTCATGTAGCAGAATTATTTTTCAAAGAAGTGTTGAGACTACATGGTTTTCCAAAGAGTATAGTTTTAGATCGAGACACTAATTTTGTTGGATATTTCTAGAATACATTTTGGAAGACATTAAAGACAAATTTAAAGTTTATCTCATCACATCATCTACAAACCAATGGAAAGACAAAGGTAGTGAATAGGAGTTTGGGGAATTTGCTGAGATGTTTGGTTGGGGATAAGACAATAGGATGGGATTTGATTTTTCCACAAGAAAAATTTGCATACAATAATTCTATCAACATGAGCACTAGAAAATCACCATTCCAGATTATATATGGAAGTAGTTTTAGAAATGCATCTGAGCTAAGAAAGATAGATAAAGGAGAGATAAATAGTGCTAAAGTTGAGGATTTTGCAGAACATTTGAACAAAATACATGAGGAAGTGAGGAAGCACATTACCAAGATGAATGCGTAGTATAAGGCTAAGGTAGATGAGAAAAGGAGGCATAAGGAATTTTAGGTTGGAGATGAATTCATGGTTCATTTGTGAAAGGAGCGATTTCTAGTTGGTACATATAACAAGTTGAAAATGAAGAAGTTTGGACCATGTAAGATACTGAAGAAGCATGATTCAGGAAATGCTTATGAAGTAGAATTGCCTACTGAGCTAAATATTTCACCAGTATTTAATATTTCAGACCTGACAAAGTATCATTGGTGCAGGAGCACCTCGATAACTAAGATTAGGGATCCTACATAACTTTTAGATATGCTTTAAGTCAGTTTGTAAAGTGTTTATTCATTCACTCCTATGATGACCAAGTACAAAATGGGTCAAGTCAGTGAATAAACACTCTAGTGCTTAGATGTTTTCTTTCATTTGTGTTGTGTGTTAGAAGTAGTCAATAAGCCCGAAGAGAGCCAACTAAGGCATCAAGAACCTGAGATTAAGTTTCTTCGCATGGAGAGAAGTTGCTTGGTAAATACTATTGCTCAATATTACTGGTACTTGATAAGACTGGCACTCAGTAATGCTGACACTCGTTAGATGTTGTTTCTCGATATTACTAGTGCTCGGTAATGATGATGCTTGGTAATGCTGGTGCTCAGTACTACCGGCATAGTTTACACTGTTGATGCCTGATAAAGGTGAAGTTTTGTTTGCAAAGTTAGTATGGATAGTAGAAACTATTTTAGACCAGTTGAATCGACAAAAGCAACAATCCAAACCATCTTGAATTGTGAAGGAGTCATTTATGGAATCTCAACTTTTCGATTCTGATTTAGAAAGTTTTTGTGATAAAAGTAAGTAGAAAAATAGAGGCAAGGGGTTCAAAATACCAAAAGAAGAAGAGAGATTTGATTTTGTAATAGTTTAATTTTCCAGTTAATAAAAATTTGTAGGTTGTGTAGCCAATAGTTTAATTCATTTTTGGTTTACTCGCAAGTTGTAAGGTCTTCACCGGTTTGGTTGTAATTGTTGAATGGCTCCTCAAGGTTCTTGAATCCATGATGAAAGTCATGTGCCTAGATGAAACTTGAGAGGAGCCCCTGTACATAATTTTCTTTGTTTTGTTTTTGGTAGGAGAGATAATAAGCTTGAATCTAGAAACTTTACCCTAGGTGAGCTCAGTAATAGTCTGGTTAGGGTAAACAATTTAGGAAGATGTTGTAAGAGCATTAACAAAATGAGAAGGGTGAATCTACTTGTGTAGATTTAGTGAAGGAGAAAGTAACTTTTCAGTAAGGACTGGGTTTGGAGAAGAAATCAAGTCCCTAGTGGCTCATTTTGGTATAGGGTGGTGAATGCCCTAAGAGATTTAGAAAAAGGATCTCCGAGTAGAGTTAGGCTAATTCTGTAGTAGCAAGCCGAACTCAGCTTCCCTCAACAGATTGGTATCAGAGCCCTAAAATATTTGGGCATATAATTGGTTGAGTATTTCCTGTAGAAGGTGTTTGTTAATTCATTCAAAATGGTGTCCAATGCAGAACTAGCAAGAGGTGTGTAAGAGAAAAAAGAGGAGAATAGACTCCTAAAGGAGTGATTGGCCGAAATGGCAACCAAGTTAGAGGAAGTGCAGCTGAGAACTACAACAATTAGTGATATAATGAGAGAAGTGGATGAAAAAGAGAAGATAATGTCTAAAGAAGACATAGTGCCAAAACTCGACCCTGTGCTTCAAGAAGAGTCATTCTTGAAGGAATTGAAGGCAATGAATAGCAAGTCTTTAGAAGGTGTGCCTCTATTCAATGGAAAAATGGAACCAGAAGTAGTCATGGAATAGATAGAAGGACTAGAAAATCACTTTGATTGTGACAATGTGACCAAGGCTCAGAAGGTTAGAATAGCCAAGACAAGATTGAGAGGAACTGCTCTCACTTGGTGGAAGTTTGTCCAAGATGAAAGGACTAAAGAAGGAAAGAACCCCCTAACTAGTTGGCAAGGCATGGTGGCTAAGATAAGAGAAACATATCTCCCTGAGGATTATGCAGTACAGTTGCATAAGAGAAGATAGAATCTGAGGCAAAAGGATCTCAAGGTTAGTATCTATACTGAAGAGTTTCACAAGTTATGTTTGAGATCACATGTAATGGAGGAGGAAAGCCTAAAAGTGGCTAGATATCTGAATGGCCTCAAATGGAGTATCCAAGATGAACTTAGCCTTGTAAGTCCCAAGACAGTACATCAGTGCTATCAACTCACTCTAAAGGTGGAGGAGAATCTCAAGAAGAGGTAGGATACAAGTGGCAAAGGAAGGGGAAGAGACAACAGAAGTCATAGTGGAGGATTCGGTGGAAGGAACATTGAAACAAGAAATCAGAGTGAGTCCAAAACCAATGAGAGTCAAGGAGAATCTAGTAACACAAGAGGAGGCTACAATCGAGGAATAAATTCAAGCAATGGTTCAAGAGGAAGGAGCAATAAATAGGGAAGAGGATCTTATTTCTCTTCAATGAAGTGTTATAATTGTCAACAGTTTGGGCATCCGGCCTATAGGTGTCTCAAGAAGAGTTCCACATCCCAAGGAGGTGAGAAGAGGACACACTATGTTCAAGGAGAATCTTCTAGCAACAAGACATCAGAAGTAGCCCTAGACTCTAAGATGGGAGAAAATTTGATGATCCGAAGAGCACTCCTCAAGGAACTTGTCAAGGAGGAACCAAGCCAAAGAAGATCTCTATTCTGAGTCAAATGCAAGGTGCTAGGTAAGGTTTTCAAAGTTATCATAGATTTTGGTTCTACCGATAACATAATTTCCATGGAAGTTGTAGAAAAGTTAAAATTGGAAAGGATTCTTCACACTAACCCTTACTAAGTCACTTGGTTGAATAAGGATCAACATGTGTTAGTTAATGAGCAAGCTTGGATAGATTTTTCCATAGGGAGGTATAAGGATAGTGTTTTGTGTGATGTCCTGCCCATGGATACTTGTCATTTATTGTTAGGAAGACCCTGGTAGTTTGATCGAGCTGTAGTACATAATGGAGTTGAAAACTCATATTCCTTCAAGAAGGATGGAGTAACCTTCAAGATATAGTCCATTTTGGAAGAAGGTGAAGTGAAGAAAGAGAGTCCTAACATACTGCTAGTAGGTGACAAAGAGTTCATACACACATTAGAGGAAGAGGATGGAGTAGGATTTTCTTTGGTCCTAAAGCCAAAGAATGACAAGGGAAATAAGAGGGAAGAATTACCCTTAGAAGTCAAGGAATTATTGAATCAATATCAGACATCATAAATGATGGTCAACCAGCTAATCTACCACCAGAGAGATCTGTTAGCCATCAGATTGATTTCATCCCAGGAGCCTCACTTCCCAACAAGGCTGCCTATAAGATGACCCCACAGCAAAATATGGAGATAGCCAAGCAAATTCAAGAGCTACTAAATCAAGGACTAATCAAAAGGAGCATAAGCCCATGTGTTGTTCCTATAGTTCTTGCTCCAAAGAAGGATGGTACTTGGAGGTTGTGTATAGATTCTAGGGCCATCAATAGGATCACTATACGGTATAGATTCTCAATCCCTAGGATAGAGGATTTGATGGATTTCTTAGGAGGAGCTAACTACTATTCCAAGATAGATCTTAGGAGTGGGTACCATCATATAAGAATAAAGGGTGGAGATGAGTGGAAGACTACTTTCAAGACTACCGAGGGACTCTATGAGTGGCTTGTAATGCCTTTTGGATTATCCAATGCCCCAAGCACATTTATGAGATTGATGAATGAAGTATTGAAGGACTTCATTGGAAAATGGGTTGTAGTATACTTGGATGATATTCTAGTATTCAGCAGAACCAAGGAGGATCATCTCAGGCATCTGCAACTATTAATACAAAGGTTACATGAAGAAAAGTTGGAAATCAATTTAGAAAAGAGCGAGTTCATGAAGCAAGAGCTTGTGTACTTGGGTTTTGTTATCTCTGAAGGTAACTTGAAGATGGACATCAACAAGGTGGAAGCCATTTTGAATTGGCCTACACCTAAATCAGCCATAGAAGTAAGGAGTTTCCATGCATTGGCATTGTTCTATAGGAAGTTCATCAGGAAATTTAGTGAAATTAGTGCACCAATCTTGGATACCATAAAGGGGGGTATGAAAGCAAAGTTCCAATTGAATGAGCAGGCTAATGAAGGATTTAAGAATTTGAAGAAGAGAATAGAAACTCAACCTATCCTGACACTTCCAAGTTTTGACAAGTTGTTTATTGTGGAATGTGATGCTAGCAATGTTGCCATTGGTGCAGTTTTGAGTCAAGAGGGAAAACCAGTCACTTTTCATAGCAAAAAATTGAATGATGCAAAGAGGAAGTATTCCTCATATGATCTGGAATTATATGCACTAGCAAAAGCACTAAGGAAATGGAGGCACTATCTGCTTCCCAAAGAATTTGTGGTCTTTACCAACAACTAGGCTTTGAGTTTTCTGAATTCACAAGACAAACTAAGCCATAAGCACACAAAATGGGTGGAGTATATCCAAGCCTACACTTTCACCATCAAACACAAAAAGGGAGTATAGAATAAGGTAGTAGATGCATTAATTAGGAGACTACTCATGGTGTAAGAAATTGAGCTAAGAAGCATTGGCATAGACATTTTTAAAGACCTGTATCCAATAAATGAATATTTTTTAGCAATCTATAAGGTATGTCAAGATTTCCAAAATCACTTTCTTAGTGAATACTCTGATTTCAACTTAAAAGAAGGTCTTCTATTTAGGGGAGGACAACTCTGTGTACCAAAAGGTTCAATGAGAGAGAATTTTATACAAGAGAAACATAATGGGTCATTAAGTGGACATTTTGGGGTGCATAAGACTTTAGAATTAGTATAGAGGTACTATTACTGGCCAAGGATGAACAAGGATGTTCAAAAGTATGTAGAGACTTGTATAGTCTATCAGAAAGCCAAGGGGATCTCATCAAATGCAAGATTGTATCAACCACTTCCAATCCCAAATCGACCTTGGGAATGTGTCAGCATGGATTTTGTTGTTGAACTTCCTAAGACTAAGCAAGGCATGGACAATATTTTGTGATTGTGGATAGATTTAGCAAGATGGGTCACTTTGTACCATGAAAAACCACACATGATGCATGCTATATAGCACATCTTTTCTTTAGAGAAATAGTAAGGATACATGGATCACCCTTAAGCATTGTATCGAATAGGGACTCTAAGTTTATGAGTCATTTTTGGAAGACCCTGTGGCAGAAGCTCAGTACAAAAATTTCCTTTAGCTTGGCTTACCATCCATAGACCGACGGTCAGACTAAAGTAGTGAACCAAAGTTTGGGAAACCTTTTGAGGTGCCTCACAAAAGAATATGGACAATCATGGGATCAGTTGCTTGCACAAGAAGAATTTGCTTATAATGACATAGTCAATAGATCCACTGGAAAAAGACCTTGTGCAATAGTGTATGGGATCCATCCTAGAGGTATATGTGAACTTAGGAATCTTGGAAAAAATATGGAGAAGAGTGGTTATGCAGAAGATTTTTCTCAATCCATGAAAGAAGTCCATGATGTTGTGAGGAAGACATTAATGGAGAATACATCTCACACCAAGCAGAAGGTAGATGAAAGGAAAATGGATGTTCAATTTCAAGTAGGGGATTTAGTCATGGTGCACCTAAATAAAGCAAGACTGCAAAAAGGTGTTTCGAGTAAGCTCCGAATGAGGAAGATAGGCCCCTGTGAAATTTTGGCAAAGTATGGGTCTAATGCCTACAAGATTGACCTTCCCACTAATATGGGTTTATCCCCAATCTTTAATGTGGTAGATCTTGTATCCTACAAGAGACCAATTCCAAAAGAAGGTCTTGATCTATCAGCAACTATAGAAGATCTCAAGGCACTAAAATTTCTAGTTACTTCAAAGCCCAAGGTAGGAAAGATCCTAAATTCAATAGTTGCCAAGCATACTAGAACAAAGACTTACATCGAATACCTGGTCAAGTCGCAAGGGAAAGCTGATTCTGAGGCTACATGGGTGCAAGAGACCAAATTCAAGAAGCTGGGCATCAACCCCAACCTCATCCAATCACCTGGAAGTTGATTTTTCTCTTTTGGGGGAGTATGGTGCAGGAGCACCTCGATAACTAAGATTAGGGATCCTGTAGAACTTTTAGATTTTCTTTAAGTCAGTTTGTAAAGTGTTTATTCATTCACTCATGTGATGATTGAGTACAAAATGGGTCAAGTCAATGAATAAACACTCTAGTGCTTAGATATTTACTTTCAGTTTTGTTGTGTGTTAGAAGTAGTCAATAAGCCTAAAGAGAGCCAACCAAGGCATCAAGAACCTGAGATTAAGTTGCTCGGCATGGAGAGAAGTTGCTCAGTAAATACTATTGCTTGGTATTACTGGTGCTCAGTAAGACTAGCGCTCAATAATACTGACACTTGATAGATGTTGTTTCTTAGTATTACTAGCGCTCGATAATGATGATGCTTGATAATGCTGGTGCTCGGTACTACCAGTGGAGTTTACACAGTTGACACCTAGTAAAGGTGGAGTTTTGTCTGCAAAGTTAGTATGGACAGTAGAAACTATTCCAGACCAGTTGAATCGACGGAAGCAACAATCTAAACCATCCTGAATTGTGAAGGAGTCATTTATGGAATCTCAGCTTTTTGATTCTAATTTAGAATGTTTTTGTAATAAAAGTAAGTAGAAAAATAGAGGCAAGGGGTTCAGAATACCAGAAGAAGAAGAGAGATTTTCTTTTATTCATTCACTCATGTGATGATTGAGTACAAAATGGGTCAAGTTGATGAATAAACACTCTAGTGCTTAGATATTTACTTTCAGTTTTGTTGTGTGTTAGAACTAGTTAATAAGCCTAAAGAGAGCCAGCCAAGGCATCAAGAACCTAAGATTAAGTTGCTCGGCATGGAGAGAAGTTGCTCGGTAAATACTATTGCTTGGTATTACTGGTGCTCGGTAATACTGGCACTCAGTAATACTGACACTTGATAGATGTTGTTTCTCAGTATTACTAGCGCTTGATAATGATGATGTTCGATAATGCTAGTGCTTGGTACTATCGGTGGAGTTTACACAGTTGACACCTAGTAAAGGTGGAGTTTTGTCTGCAAAGTTAGTATGGACAGTAGAAACTATTCCAGACCAGTTGAATTAATAGAAGCAACAATCTAAACCATCCTAAATTGTGAAGGAGTCATTTATGGAATCTCAGCTTTTTGATTCTGATTTAGAATGTTTTTGTAATAAAAGTAAGTAGAAAAATAGAGGCAAGGGGTTCAGAATACCAGAAGAAGAAGAGAGATTTTCTTTTGTAATAGTTTAATTTTCCAGTTAATAAAAAGTTGCAGGTTGTGTAGCCAATAGTTTAATTCATTTTTGGCTTACTCGCAAGTTGTAAGTTCTTCACTGATTTGGTTGTAATTGTTGAATGGCTCCTCAAGGTTCCTAAATCCATGATGAAAGTCATGTGCCTGGATGGAATTCAAGAGCAGCCCCTATACATAATTTTCTTTGTTTTGTTTTTGGTAGGAGAGACAATAAGCTTGAATCTAGAAACTTTACCCTAGGCAAGCTTGGTAATAGTTCGGTTAGCGTAAACAAGTTAGGAAGATGTTGTAAGAGCATTAACAGAATGAGAAGGGTGAATCTACTTGTGTAGATTTAGTGAAAGAGAAAGTAACTTTTCGGTGAGGACCAGGTTTGGAAAAGAAATCGAGTCCCCAGTGACTCATTTTGGTATAGGATGGTGAATGCCCTAAGAGATTTAGAAAAATGATCTTCGAGCAGAGTCAAGCGGATTCTGTAGTAGCAAACCGAACTCAGCTTCCCTCAACAATCATGAAGGAGGTGTTGAATATGAGATCACAGAAGCATAGTGGAGTATTCCAGTAACTATTTCAGCTACCAAGGAGATAGAGGATATACCAGATAGTCATGTTGGTAGAAGCACAAGGAACATGACATATGAAGAATATCTAGTCAAATGGAAAGGACGACCTATTGAAGATTCATCATGGCTGATAAGGGAGGAGGTTCACCGTCTTGGTTTTTCTTTATACACCTGAGATATGATAGGGTCACTTCTCAAATTACCCCAAGTGTTTGATGTAGGAGCATACTGGGTGTAAGAGCAATCTTGCATCACCCAAAAATATTTATGGTTTCTTTTCAATAAGGGCTATCTTGCGCAAAGCTGCTATTTATGGAAACTTACTATTTTTAGTAAGTTGGTCATACAATCTTGGAATGTTCTGATTTCATAGGTGGAGGTTCATCCTTCTCATATCAGCTTACCAGTTGAGTTTCATTTCCATATCATCTATATTAGTGAAGTTATTGAGTTTTTTGGGTACAAAATCTTTCAGCTCAATTTTGAAGGCCTTAGAGGCTCTGAATCATGATCAACCCCTAGCTAACTGGAGCTTGTACGAGTCAGGCATTGTAGATCAGGTCCTACCATTTCCAAAAAATAAACAAAGCTACAGTTAGAAAGTTATGGCCTCCGAAAGTTGGGGTACCTAAAAACATGTTTTGTAATTATTTGGAGCCAACCCTAATGTAATAATTGTGAAAAATAAATAATTCTTAGGGTAGTCGGACTTAAGGGCTAAATTTATGGAACCTTCTTAGGCGGTGGAAAATTGTCTACATAAGGAAGGCCTGTAGTGTTGTCTAGGGAAGTTTTGGGTACATCTGGGTAATTATTCAAGGCTTTGTACTATAAAATATTGTAAGGGAAAATGCCCATGTGGCTTTTCATATTGTAATTCTGAATATTTGTAATTCCACATTTGTGGAGATAATAAGCAACCCATTTTATGTTCTTGCAAATTGTTGTTGTTTCTTTGTTTTTGTTATGTGTTTGTGGTATTAAGGGGAGAACCCTTCATCAATGAATATCTTGACAATTTAGAACCTACATCCATTCTCCTTCCCATCGGGTTCCTACAAATTAGGAATTAGGCCTAGTTTTCCTTGTAGCCTTGTTCAAGTACAAATTAGGGATTCCTTAAAATTTTGTCTTAAAGACCCCAAAAAATTGTCATGGATTCTAACACCCTTTTCTTTTTTACAAATGAATTTTAAGATTATGTTTCTTCACCCTTTTCATACAGTACCTTGCTTCAACTAGGGACACTGTCCTTAAAAGTAGGCCTAAAGAGTCACAGTCTTACTCTTGGCTTTGCCTTCATAATCCAATGAGATCATGTCTTGGGGTTCCACCATTGCTTGGAGAGTTGAGTATTTTTTGATTCAACATGCTCCAAATCCTAGGTTGCAACAATTAATCTAACCCTGCAAAATACAACCTTTGATCCTCTATTTCCCTAGTCGGGCTATTGCCAAGCTCGCCTAGGGAAAGAGCTCATAGTTCCATCTTTGCACTTCTAAAATTAAAAAAAAAAGAAAAATTATATACATGGACCTCTCTTGCATTCCAATTGGGCACATTTTGTTTTCCATGGTCTTAGGAAGCTTGGGAGGCCATTTTATATACACAGTCTTGGATGGACCAGGGAACCAATAACTTCAAGAAAATTTAAAAGAACCTATCTAATGAAATATTTCTACCAAACCAGTTACATACGGAGTTTTCAAAACACCATAAGATTTTATTACATTGAAATAAAACAAAAAATCTACTCCATTTACCATTATCTCAATCCAAAAGCAGATGACACGATATTTGTTATTGGTCACAGTCGCATAACAGTATGAAAAACAAAAGAAATCTTGACAAAAAACCTCATGAATTAGCCATGGAATGACTTAAATAGCTTCCTCCACCTTGGTTCATCAACCCTAATTGACCTATCATTTCATTTAGGTCTAAAACTCCATTTAAGATAAAGTTTTCAAGCAACTTTGAAACTTGTCAAGCAACTTTTGCAAGTTTTGCAAAAATGCAAAGTTGCTATGAGCAAATTTTCTTAGGCTCTTACCTAAATGGTCCTAAGTTGTTTTTGACTCCATGAATAACTCAATTAGGCTTCTAACCTAAACTTTAAGACTCCAAATACTCCAAAATCAACTTCTTAAAGATCTAGAGGGTCCATTCCACTATTTGACCCATATGTCCTTTAGGACTTTACAATGAGTGGATGGACAAATAAACCTCCAAATATTAACCTAGAAAACCATAACACATCAAAAAAATTTCCTAATCTTTCCTAATTAACCCAGTCAACTAGGAAAGAAACATCACAAAAATAAACAAGGTCTTTCACCCTTGGTGCTCCTGCACCATTCTCCCCTAACAAAAATAACTTGTGTTGCAGTAGAAGGAACTAAGTTAGGATCTATGTCTAACTTTTTAAATTTAGTGTCTAAGACCCAAGTTGCTTCATATTATTCTTTACCTTTCCATTTAATCAAGTGCTCCATATATACCTTGGTTTTCATTTTCTTGGCAACCCTTGAGTCTAATATCTTCTCTAATTGAAGCTTTGAGGTGGCTGGCAACTTCAGTGCTTTGATATCCTCTACCTTCTCTATTTGGTGGTGGTCTCCACTAGGATATGGTCCCTTATATGCCGCCAAGTATACAACATTAAATACTAGTGAAAGTCCCATGTCTATCTGTAGTTCAACCTTGTAGGAATTTGACCCATAATTAGCTAGAATGACACAAGGGCCTATTTTCATTATTTGCAACTTGTGTGGAACACCTTTTTACAATCTTTCTTTGTTTAGATGTGTCATTACTAGATCTCCAATTTGGAAATGAACTTCTCTTTTGTTGGCATCTATCTTTTGCTTGGTATGAGTGGTACTTTCCATGTGGGCCTTCTTTACTGTTTCATGAAACTCCTTCATTGAATGGGAAAAATCCTCTGTATATCCACTCTAACTTGCATTTTTCCCAAGGTCTCTAAGCTTACAAATACCCTTGGGGTGTATACCATAAAATATTTCAAAGGGGCTCTTCCTAAGGACTTGTTTATTGTATCATTATAAGAAAACTCTGCTTGGGCTATTAGTTGATTCCATGCTTAGCCAAATTCCTTGGTGAGACACCTTAAAAGGTTCCCTAAGCTCTTGTTTACTACCTCATTATACCCATCCATTTGGGGATGATAGGAAGAGATGAAAGAAACATTAGTTCCAAGCTTATGCCAAAGGGTCTTCCAAAAATGACTCATAAACTTAGAGTCTCTGTTAGATACAATGTTGAGAGGTAATCCATGTATTCTTACTAACTGTCTAAAGAAGAGATTTACTATGTAGGTTGCATCATGGGTAGTTTTGCATGGCACAAAGTGGACCATTTTACTAAAGTTGTCCACTATCACAAAGATACTATCTAACTCTTGCCTAGTCTTAGGTAGCCCAACTACAAAATCCATGCTAAGGCATTCCCAAGGCCTATTTGGAATTTGGAGGGGTTGATACAACCCTACATTAGATGAAGTTCCCTTAGCCTTTTAACAGATAATGCAAGTTTCTACATACCTATGAATATCCCTATTCATCTTAGACAAACAGTAGTACCTTTTAACAAGTTCTAAGGTCTTCTATATGCCAAAATGACTACTTAATGCACCATTATGCTTCTCTTGCACTAGGTTCTCTCTCATTGAAACCTTAGGCACATAGAGTTTTCCACCCTTAAACAAAAGACCATATTGAATGTATAGTTAGAGTACTCACCATGAAAATGATTGTGGTAGTCCATACACACCTTGTATGTTGTTGTAAAGTCCTCATCCTCTGGGTACAACTCCTTGAAGCTCTCTATCCCAATAATTTTCAATTGAATTTCTTGAACTATGAGAAATCTCCTACTCAATGCATCTTTCACCTTGTTCTAAAGTCCCTTCTTGTGTTTGATGGTGAAAGTGTAGGCTTGGATTTACTCTACCCATTTCATATGTTTGTGACTTAGCTTATCTTGTGAGTTAAGAAAACTCAAATCTTGGTTGTTTGTATAGACCACAAGCTCTTTAGGGAGGAGATAGTGTCTCCACTTCCTTAGTGCTTGGACCAGTGCATATAATTCGAAGTCATAAGAAGAGTATCTTCTTTTTGCATCACTAAATTTTTCATTGTGAAAGGCCACTAGTCTTCCTTCTTGACTGAGAACTGCTCCAATGGAAGTATGACTGGCATCACATTCTATTGTGAATAGTTTATGAAAACTCAACAATACCAATATTGGTTGTGTGTCTATCCTATGTTTTAAGGTCTCAAACCCCTTGTTATAGTGTTCACTCCACTGAAACTTAGTCTTCATTCCACCCTTAATGGTGTCTAAAACTGGTGCACATATCTCACTAAATTGTCTAATGAATTTCCTATAGAATTGTGCTAAGCCATGAAAGCTTCTCACCTCAGTAGTTGACTTAGGTGTAGGCCATTTCAATATTTCCTCCACCTTTCTTGATTCCATCTTTAAATTACCTTTAGAAATAACAAAGCCAAGATATACTAACTCTTGTTTTAGAAATTCACTTTTCTCCATGTTTATTGTCAACTTCTATTCATGTAACCTTTGCATTACCATTTGCAGGAGTTGGAGATGATCCTCCTTTGTCTTACTAAACACCAAGATGTCATCTAGGTACACAACAACCCACTTCCCTATGAAGTCTTTCAACACTTCATTCATCAATCTCATGAAGGTTCTTAGAGCATTAGATAGGCCAAATGGCATGACAAGCCACTCATAGAGTCCCTTAGTGGTCTTAAAAGTTTTCTTCCACTCATCTCCTCTTTTGATCCTTATATGGTGGTATCCACTTTTAAGGTCTATTTTTTAGAAGTATTTTGATCCACCCAAACAATCCATAAGGTCTTAAATCCAAGGGATAGGAAACCTATACCTAATGGTTATCCTTTTTATGGCCCTAGAGTCAGTAAAAAGTCTCCAAGTACCACCTTTCTTTAGGGCTAGGACTATGGAACAACACATGGGCTTATGCTCTTTCTAATCAATCCTTGGTCAAGAAAGTCTTCAATTTGTTTGGCAATCTCAGCATTTTGTTGTGGGGTCATCTTATAGGCATCTTTATTAGGGAGTGAGGCTCTAGGAATGAAGTTAATTTGATGAATGATACCTCTCTCAGGAGGTAGTGTAGTTGGTTAACCATGACTAATAATGTCTTTGTACTCCTACATCAATTCTTGTACTTCTAAGGGTAGGTCCTCCTTGTTCACTCTTTCATCCTTAGGTTTCAAAACTAAGGCAAATCCTACTCCATTTTTTTCTTCTAGTGTCTTCACAAACTCCTTCTCCCTTACCAACAGTATGTTAGGTCCTCCTTTATTTACTTCACCTTCTTCTAAGATTGATTGAATCTTGTAGTTCACTCCATCCTTCTTGAATGAATATGAGTTCTTGGCCCCATCATGTATGGAAACTCTATCAAATTTCCAAGGTCTTCCCAATAGTAGATGGATAGCATCCATGGGAAATAAAATCACATATCACTTTGTCCTTGTACCTCCCTATGGATAATTCCACTAAAGCTTTCTCATTAACCAATACATGTTGGTCTTTGTTCAACCAAGTGACTCTATAAGGGTTAGTGTGAGGAATTCTCTGCAACTTAAGTTTTTCTATTGCATCCATAGATATGATGTTATCAGTAGAACCAAAATCTATGATAACTTTTCACACCTTACCTAATATTTTTCACTTGACCCTAAATAAGGACCTTATTTGGCTTGGTTCCTCCTTGATAGGCTCCTTAATGAGTGTTCTCCTGATCATCAAACTCTCTCCCATCTCTGAGTCCAATGATACCTTCATTGTCTTACTACTTGAAGACTCCTCTTGGACATAATTCACCCCATTTTCTCCTTGGGATGTTGTGCTCTTCTCCGGGCACCTATATGCTGGATGACCATACTAATAGAAATTGTAACATTTCATGGATGAAAAGTAAGACCCTCTTCCTTGGCTATTGGATCTTCTCCTCGAGTTACTATTAAGACCTCTTCCTCTTTTGTAAACCCCTCTACTATTTCTTGTCTCCCCTTGGTTATCTATGAGCTTGAATTCTCCTTGAGTTCTTGCTTCAAAGTTCCTTCCTCCAAAGCCTCTTCTCAGATTCCTGGCATCTCTTCCTCTACCTCTACCCCTACTACTAATATCATGTTTCTTTTTTAAGTTTTTCTTCCACCTTTAGAGCCAGTTGAGAGTATTGGTGTATAGTCTTACGACTTAGGAGACTAATTTCTTCTTGGATGTTCCATTTCAATCCATTAAGGTATCTAGCTACCTTCAAACTCTCCTCTTCCATCACATGTGAGCTCAAGAAAATCTTGTGGAACTCTTCGGTGTAGGCACTCACCTCAAGCTCTTTTTGCCTTAAGTTCTACCTCTTCTTGTGCAATTGCACCTCATAATCATCTGGTAGATAAGTCTCTCTTATCTTGGCCACCATACCTTTCCAACTAGTTATAGGTTTATTTCCTTCCGCAATCCTTTCATCTTGGAAAAATTTAAACCAAGTGAGATTTGTTCCCCTCAATCTTGTTTTAGCTACTCTTACTTTTTGGGCCTTTGTGACACTATCAAATTTAAAGTGATTTTAAAGCCCTTCTATCCATTCCATGACAACCTCAGGTTCCATTTTTCCACTAAAGAGAGGCACACCTTCCAATGTTTTACCACTCATTTCCTTCAAGGATTTCAAGAATGGTTCTTCTTCAAGCATAGGGTTTGATTCTGACACTACATCGTCCTCTGCCACTTTTTTACCCTTCTCCTTGTGTGTGTGAAAATTGTACCTGATCTGTAGACACAACACTCAGTAAAACATTAGAGGTTAGTGATAATCAAAATCGTGCAAAATTGAAAGCTATCTAACCAAGTGATTTACTGCCTTCTAGTAGGTGCGAGATTAATGTTCTCAGATTATTATCGAGATCAGTGACCTAGACGACACCTAAATGAAGGATTTGAATGCAATTGATCTAGATATGAGATTGAATGCAATTATTCTATTTTTTTGGATTTTTCTATGCAATAATAATTGTAAAAACTGATATGAAATCTATGCTAAATGAAATTGATATGCTATGAATGCTATTAAAAATTGATATGCTATGAATCTAACAATGATATGTAATATGAATGCAAAAATAAGATTGATCTCACAAAGATGTCGATTCGCAAGAGCTTTGATTCTTCAATTCCAATTCTCCAACGTGATTGTGCAAAATATGAGATGATTTGTGAAGAGCTAAAGCCTTAATTTATAGAAATTCAGGGCTTTGGAGGTGCATGGGAAAAGCCATAAATCACTCAAATAACTCAACTTGATTTTTGAGTTATGTTTAAATAAAAGATAATTAACTAACAAAAACATGCAAAAGCTAAGTTTTAACTCAAAATAGAGTTTAGCTTTAATTGATAATTGATAGTTGTTTGCTTTTATGATTGTGCATATTTTATTTATGAATTAATTTAATAATAAAGTGATTTATTTCCAACTTAACTGCTTTTAAAAATAAAACAATTGATTTATGGGTTAATCAATTATTTAATCAAACTTTTATTAAAAACTATATTATTAAATAATGACAACTTGCTTTAATTAATTAAATAAGAATTTAATCAATTATTCATATGATATTAGATTTATTGTCAAAATTAAATAATACAATTAATAATAGATAGAATTAAATTTAATTACACAATTAAGTGGCAAATATTAAATCTAATTAATTAAATATGAAAATATTCAATTAATCAAACTTTAGGATAAATGTGATTTATTGCCAAATAATTATAAAATTAAAGATAATTATGATGATTAGGAATATTCCCCGATGCAAAATTTTAAGATAATCAATTATGATTCGATGATGTTTAGATGTGCCTTAGATTAGGACTTTGATGTCGATTTCGTTCAAATTAAAGATGTAGGAGATTAATGAACTTATAGCCCATTTTTGGGGTATTACATTTTGCCCCTCTTTGAATTACTGTGCGAAGCGCAGTGGTTCAAAGATAGTCTGTGTTTGATAAAGATATGAAACTGATTCAAAAGATAAACCGATTAAAAGATAGAAACCGATTGAAAGATATTGAGATAGGAGTTGATTGATATTGAATTTGATATGAAGATAATAGGTCCTGAATGACCAAAGATAATGTTCACTGTAGCAGAAAATGAACCTATGATTGCGAAAAAGTGTCAAAATGCCTGATTCTGAACCTTAGGATTGATAAGAAGTGAGTGACCCATTCTAGACTCGATTGTCTTAGCAGAACTAGCAGGTATCACATCCGAATCCTTCAGTTGCCGAAGAACCAAGGAAAGAACACTATGATCTGATGGTTGCAAAAACTGATACAGTTTACAAGATTGAGAGAATACCAGATTGATATGGATCGATGAATCTGATATGCCCCAAGTGATGATAGATTTGCCCCGAGTGATGAGGACTTTTGATGAATCAGCGACTAGACGTGATTGTTTGTCTTGATCAATGATGAAAGATATGATTTCCATAAAGATATGATTTCAAATTTGATTACAGACTTTGAATGATATGCAATACCATGCCCCCTTCGGGATTAAAATTAAAATCTGACAAGAAAAGTCAACGTTGAGAGTTTAGAAGCATGTTAATTGATTTGAGAAGTGGTTAAAACACATTCAGGAATGCATTCTGCATCGTTTGGAGGTCCAAAAAGACCAAGTTTGACTAGGTTTGACCATGAGTTGACCATGGTTGACCAAGTTGAAATTTTGATAGTTTGATGTAAGATAATCAGTTAAGTTGAATACTAGATTTCTGTGATGATCAAAGGTCGAATATGCAAGCAGTTAATAATATGAATGATCTCAGATTTTGATTTTGATCCCGAAAAAGGATTCTACTTGTTGCTTCATTGGAGGAACCTTCGTGTGAGATTCAGCTCTTGTTATATTTGAAGAATTGTTTAAGCTTTGAAGTTCGTTTAGTCATTGTGAGATCTTGCAAACATGCAAAATGCAAAGAGACATGCAAAATAAAATGCAACCTAAGACCTAGGACCTAGTCACTGATCATATGTCGATTTGTTATCATCATTGAACTTTTAG
Source organism: Chamaecyparis obtusa (assembly GCA_027943335.1). Taxonomy (NCBI): domain Eukaryota; kingdom Viridiplantae; phylum Streptophyta; class Pinopsida; order Cupressales; family Cupressaceae; genus Chamaecyparis; species Chamaecyparis obtusa. The sequence continues at coordinate 446,516 of BSBK01002666.1, forward strand.
GTAACCGGATAAATCAATACAATGCCCACTAGCCATGAAACCATAAACATATGAATATCGATTTGTATGCGCAAGAATCAATACAACACCCACTGGTCAACAACCATGGATATATGAATATTGATTTTTTTTTCAAAATGTCAGATTAGATATAAGCACCAAGGCACAAGCGCCAGGATGACCTGAATATCATGTCCATTTTGATATAGCAATTTGTACAAGCATCAAAACATAAACGTTGTGATGAGCTAAGTATGCCTTGCATTACAAACACATCAAACAGTCAAGAGATCATTCTAAATCCAATGTGAATTACCCGTAGTGACCCTTTATCGTTCACATCCTTAGGCAAGATTGTGTTCCACAGTAGGAGAAAGAACTTACTCAAAAAGATAATAGTTAGATCAAAATTCCTTGAATTGTCTGGGTATTAATGGTCGAGGTACGCATGGCCATCCAATTCGAGATAGAGGCTCTTACAGTCGGACACCATTTCAATCCAGAAGTTCCAAAGATGTTAGATTTTCACATACAAGCAGAAGACAAAGAAAAGATTATGCCCCCAGTCATCACTCTCTAAATCCTATAAAGGACATCATCGAAGAGCTCGAAGGGACACAATATGCAAAAATCTCAATGCGAATCAGTAAGCCTACAAGGAGATAAAAGCATGAAAAGCACAAATTGTTTTCAGTTGAGTTTTGATGTTTGATTGTTGTAGATGCAAAATCCTTTCTGGAGACGAGATAGACTGACTGACTCAACAGGAAGCTTCAAAGGACTCTGACTGGATAGGAAATGTCTAAGATACATTGGAGACTATAAGATATGACATTGATTGCCCCCAACTGTTAAACATTGATAGGATACAGACGCTTGAGCTGGTTGGTGTATAAACCGACTTATTGAAAACTAGAAATGCAGAAACAAACCGGGAGATATGTACAAACTAAAGGAAGACTGAAAGTTGGGAAAGACCAAGATTACACTGATAGATGAAGCATTTGGAACAAGTGGCACCCGTTTGCCGAGTTTTCACCATCTTGGCAGAGATTCTATTTTTGCTACCAAGGCACTTGTTTCCAGGTTTTCACCAAGGCACTTTTTCTTTTTTTTATTTTTTTGTATTTTTCATTTTTTCAATTTTTTTTGAATTTTTTATATTTTTTTGTGAATCATCAAGGTGCCTATTGCTAGGTTTTCACCAAGATGTTCATTTTTTCAGGACTTTTTCAAATTTTTAAGATTTTTTCAGGACATTTACCAAGCACTGAATGCCTTAGGTGTAGAATTTCTTTAGATGGAGAACATTGATTGGTTCTCAGAGCTGTTCTCTTTCAGTCGTTGAGAGTTGATAGGCACCAGAGCTAAAAGTAGCAGTGATAACAAAGGGACCCAGCCAATTAGGTTCGAACTTCCCCTTGCGTTCTTGATGTGATTGATTTTTAGGATTTTCTCTCAACACTAGATCACCAACCTAAAATTCTCTGTGTCTGACTTTCTTGTTGTAGCCTCTAGACATTCTCTTCTGATATACTCTGAGATGATCATACGCTGCTTGCCTGCGTTCATCTAGTAATTCAAGTTCTTGTAACCTAGACACTCTGTAGTCTTCATCAGTGACAAGTCCATGCATTTTGATTCTGAGTGATGGGATTTCAACCTCAATAGGCAGTACCGCTTCAGACCCATAAACTAAAGCAAAAGGTGTAGCCCCTGTAGGCATTCTGATACTAGTTCTATATGCCCAGAGAGCTGGATTGATCATCAGATGCCAGTCTCTTCCTATTTTATTCACTGTTCTGTGCAAGATCTTCAGGAGATTTTTGTTTGAAGCCTCAGCTTGTCTGTTCCCTTGAGGATAGTAGATAGATGACCAATGTTGAGTAATTTTGAACTTGGCACATAAGTCATCTAGGTCCTTGTTTTTGAATTGTCCCCTGTTATCTGTGATTATAGAGTGAGGGATCCCATATCTGCAAATGATGTAGTTCAGGATGAACATAGAGATCTGTTTCCCCGTTGCTTGTGTTAGAGGAACTGCTTCTACCCATTTTGTAAAATAATCTGTAGCTGTGATTATATGGGTATGTCCATTAGAAGAGTGTGGATGGATAGCACCTATGAGATCAAATGTCCATTGTTGAAAAGGCCATTGTGTAGTAAAGGGAATCAGATCTCTCCCTGGAGCATGAATCAAGTTGCCATGTACTTGACACTGTTGACAGTTTTTAGCAAATTTAATAGCCTCTTTTTCCATTTCAGGCCAATAGTACCCAGCCCTAATAAGTTTTCGAGCTAACATTAAACCGTTCGAGTGTGACCCACATATACCCTCGTGGACTTCCTCTAATGCACGTTGAGACTCTTCCCGTTCTAAACATCTAAGCAGTGTACCATCTAGACCTTGTTTGTATAGATCATTACCAATGATGACATATCGGGATGCGGATCGGATAAGGTTTCATTTCTCAAAATGGTTAAAGGACTCAGGGATGATGTGGTCGTGGAGATAGGAGAATAGATTTTTGTAGCAAGATGAGTCATAACCTACAACAGTGCAGATCATGCGGGTTTTAGGGGAGTCATATGCAGGATAGGATAGGGCTTCCACCAGGAACTCGTAGTGTAGTTCATGTTTGGGCTGCTGTAAAAGAGTAGATAATGTCGCCATTGCATCAGCAGCCTTATTCTCCATTCTGGGTATTTGCTCAAATGTGATAGAGATGAAGTATTTCTTTAAATCATCTACCATTCTCTTGTAAGGAATGAGCTTTTCATCTTTGGTTTGGTATACATCATTGACTTGGTGGATAATCAGTTGTGAGTCCCCATGGATGTGCATCTCTGTAACTCTCCACTGTATTGCCATTTTCATACCATTGATAAGTGCCTCATATTCAGCAATATTGTTTGTGCAAGGAAACTTTAATCTAAATGCTTTGGGTATCGAGTATCCTTGAGGAGTGATGAACAATATGCCTGCTCCAGATCTATTCTATGTGTAGGAGCCATCAAAGAATAATCGCCATGCTCTAGAAGAGAGGTGCATGATAGAGGAATCGGGAAATTCCATTTGCATGGGTGTATCATCAAACAGTGGTGCTTCAGCTAATTGATCAGCAATGACCTGTCCTTTGATAGCTTTTCTTTCAACATATGCAATGTCAAATTCGCTCAAGAGCATGACCCATTTAGCTAGTCTACCTGTGAGGGCAACCTTGCTTAGGAGATATTTTAGTGGATCAATTTTAGCTACCAAATGAGTGGTATGAGCTAACATGTAGTGTCTCAATTTCTGTGATGCAAAGATCACAGCAAGACATGCCTTCTCTATCATTGAGTAGTTCTTCTCATAGGCCACTAAAGTTCAGCTGATATAGTAGATGCCTCTTTCTTTCTTGTTCTCATCATGCTGTGCTAGCAATGCCCCCAGTGATGTATCTGTTGCAGAGACATATAATATTAACGGCTTCCCATGAATAGGAGGCATCAATATAGGTGGATTTGATAGATACTTCTTGATATGTTTAAAGTTATTCTCGCATTCTTCATTCCATGCAAAGGTCACACCTTTATGTAATGTTTTTGTAAAAGGCTGTGAGATGTCCGCTAGCTGTGATATGAATCTTTTGATAGATTGAACTCTGCCTTGCAACATCCTCATTTGACTGATATTTATGGGAGGTTGCATCTCTATTATAGCCTTGACCTTAGCTGGATCAACTTCAATGCCTTTCTTGGAGACGATGTATCCTAGGAGCTTTTCAGAAGTGACTCCAAAAGCACACTTTTTAGGATTTAGTCGAAGACTAAATTTTTCCATTTTGTCGAGGATCATGCTCAAGTCTGTTAGATGTTCAGTTCTAATCATGGATTTTGCCAAGGTATCATCTACGGAATCCTCCATTGTTCTATGCATCATATCATGAAAAATAGATGTCATTGCTCTTTGATATGTAGCTCCAGCATTTTTGAGTCCGAATGGCATAACATTCCAACAGAAAGTTCCCCACGCACATGTGAAATCTGTTTTCTCTTGATCTTCTGCAGAAATTTTGATTTGGTTGTATCCATAAAAGCCATCCATTAAGGAATACATTTCATAGCCCGCAGTCATGTCCACTATCATATCAATGTTAGGTAGTGGAAAGTCATCCTTAGGGCATGCTCTATTCACATCTCTAAAGTTCGTGCACACTCTGATTGAACCATCTGGTTTGGAAATAGGTACAATGTTGGAAATCCACTCAGCATAGTCTATGACACGGATGAATCCATCTTTTAGGAGTTTTTCTAGTTCTGCTTTGACTAAGAGTGCAACATGAGGATGCATCTTTCTCAATTTTTGTTTGATTGGTTTTACTCCGGGAGCAATGGATAGATGGTGCATAATGAGATTGGGATCCAATCTTGGTATATCTGAATATTTCCATGCAAAGTTGATCTTTTTCTCTGATAAGAAGGTAGTGAAGTTTTGTTTCTCTTCGTCTGATAAAGATTGTGCTACATGTACCAATTGTGGTTCCTCTGTTGTACCCAAATTGATGGATTGAGTTGGCTCAATTAGAACTAGAGATCTATCCTATAAATGACTTGGAAGGACATCAAATATCTCATCCTTAGGTGCCTCAGAGAGGTTTTCACCTTCAGATACATCTTTTCTTTTTACTTTTGTTGGTTCTGAGACTGCCACAAAGTGGTTTTCACCCTCAGAACTCTTTTTCTTTTTCTTTTTACTCTTGTTTTTTTGACTAAGATATTTGATGTCTGACTCGGTCATGCTGACACTCGGTTCACTGATGGAAGTACTCATAGGCTCAACTACATTGAGGTAGCAGGAAAGGGCATAGTCATTTGGGAAGGTATACATACCATGGTTTGGGTTTGTGGAAGTTTGGTCGATAAGATCAGGGCGTTGGATAGTCAAAGCGGGAAAGGCTTGGGATATGGTGTTCACGGATGTGGATATGTCATCATTGGTCCTAACCTGACGCTCAAGTTCAAAGGTGATATTACAGCTCAAAATGTTCAATTCATGAATAGGCTCAACGTCATCATGGGAGTCCTCTTCAGCCATAGGTGGATCAGACACGTTAAGTTCATTGTTTCGCTCTAGACTTACGTTGGGTTGAGAGACATATTGGTGAATAACATCAATAGATTTCTCTGTTATAAGCTCATCTTCTTCTGGAATGGCACCCCATTCATAATCATTTGACTCATCTTCTGATTCAGAATCTCTAGGAAATCTTAGAAAATGTGTGAAATCAGGATGAATACCCCAAGAAGGATTACCCTCAGTCTCTGACTTGAATTCATATTCATGGGAATCAGTGTCAAAATAACTACCCCCTACTTCTTGATCAGTTTGATTGCCTTCAAGATTGGCTGGTTCTTGTGGTGCAACCATATCTTGCACTACAGTAGGTTCTTGTGTTTCTACTACATTAATTCTTCTGATAGGATCATCTGTATCATCAAGAAGATCTTTGATCTCTTTAGGCAATTTTTTCATAGGGGATAAGTTCAGATCTATCTGAATCATCATCAGAGGGTTCTATATCTTCTTTCTTAAGAAGGGGTTCTTCGGGTGCAATTTGTTCTATGACATGAGAACAACCACCTTTGAGATGATAGGGTTTCTTCTTAAACCCTATGCCACCAGTATCTTTTTTGGCTCGACCAATATGTGAAATGGGGGTCACAAGACCCTTTCCCCTAATTCCTAGAGGTCCTTGACTGGAATATCCCATCTTGGCTATCAATTTGTTTCCTGGACCATATGAACTAGCAGGGATTGTAGGTGCTATAGATTCACTAGGTTGAACAATTTTAGATTCAGAATCCTCTTTATATAGCCATGCCAGCACAGCTTCATCCTCTTCAAATTCTTGTTTGGATACTTGCTCCACCACAAAATGTCTTTTGTATGCTTCCATAGGTTCCTTAGGTGCTGATTTAGATTGCTTCAAGGATTGTCCATACGACTTAGGTGAGATTGGGAGAGATGTCAGAGACAAGACTAGCTCTATAGTGTATTCTCCCATCCCATTTTCTTTGATATTGATATCTTTAGCAATGTCGTCCATATTAGATGTGGAAGCGACATTTTGTTGCTTGATGAAAGATTCTCTATTGTTGGGAACAAGCTTATCGGCACTTTCCTTCAATGTATTGCAAGTTGTATTCAGATCTGCTGGGATAGTAACTTCCACTCCTTCATAGGGAAATTTCAAGCATTGATGATACGTAGAAGGAATGGCTTGCATTTCATGGATCCAGGGTCTCCCTAGAAGGATATTATAAGCCAATGGTAGATCGAGCACCTGACATGTGGTATCTTTGATGACTGGACCCACTCAGATGGGTAAGACAATGGTGCCCTTAGAAGATCTTTCCTGTTCATCATAGGCCTTTATAGTGATCTTCTTTCGAGGATCAATAGCCACCTCTGAGAATCCCAACTATGTGATTAAGTTGTAAGAACAAATGTTGAGGCCTACACCCCCATCTATCAACACACATTTGACGTGACGGTTCTGGATCAAGACTTCTATGTGTAAGGACTGATTGTGTGGGTGACTCAAAGAGTTGTCATCTTCCTCTGAAAAGGAGATATATTGCGGAGACGTTAGATGACCAACCATAGTCTGGAACCTGTCTAGATCTAGATCATTAGGAACATTAGAGCCAAGCAAAGCTTTGTCTAGGATATCTCTGTGAGCTGGAGATATTCAAAGTAACTCAAGCATGGAGATTTTGGCATTGGTGTGCTGGAGTTGTTGGATGATGCTGTAAGATGTAGGTCTGGTATCCTTTGGATTGGAAGATTTCGAGGCAACCTTCTGTTTAGAAGCAGATGTGAGATTGAAAGGTATCTTAGGGACATTAGATGAACTTGGTGTTTGTCCTTTCAAATGAGTCTGAGCTTGTGATCTGGTAACTGCATTAGTTGAGGAATGATTTCTATCTCTTCGTACAATTGTGATGACATTGCAGCTTTCAGAGAGACATGGTTCAACCATATTGATGACAGCATCATTTCCAGGGTAGGCATAGTTGACTTTTGCCCCCATGTTAGGCTGGGAAGTGGAAACTCCTTTGCCATGTTGTGGAAACGGTTCTGTAAATGCTGTGTGATCATTATTACTGGTAGGATTATCGATCATGATATCCCCTTGATCTATCAAGTCTTAAATGGTATGCCTCAAGTGAAAGCATCCATTAGTTTTGTGACCTTTAGTCTGATGGAAAGCACAGAATTCATTATCTTTCCACCAATATGGTTTTGGATCCGGATCAGGTTTTCAGATTGGTGGTAAAGAGATTATGTTATCAGCTATCAGGGTCCTCAGAGCAGATTCCAAAGATTCTCCCAGGGGAGTAAACTTTCATTTATTATCCCATCATTTGAATGACTTCTTTGGAGATGGTTTAGCAGATTTTTACTCTGAAGCTTCAATGGCTTTGGTGGCAAGGGTGAGATTGTAGGCCGGTGCCTTTGATGGGGTGTGGATAGTGTCAACAACACCGTCAGAGATGATACGTTTGTTTCTATTCCAGCTCTTGTTTTTATCTTTTGAGCTAGATCCAGATTCAGACTTGTCCTTTTGAAGTGTGATTTCTCCTTTCTTGACAAGTACTTTCTCAATCTTGATTGCATTATCCACCATTTTATCAAAAGATACATGATCTTGCATTTATAATGGATAGTTGAGCTCTGGAACAAGGTTATTGATAAAGATTTCAAGTTTCTCCATTTCGGGAATTGGTCTAGCATATAGAGAAAACTTCTTTCGCCACCTCTTGAGGAAAGTTAGGAATGATTCCCCTGGATATTGCTTGAGGTTACAGATATCGATCATGGCAATCGGATGTTGAATATTGTAGGAATATTGTTGATAAAACAATTTAATCAATTCCTCAAAAGTTTTGATCATAGAAGGTAATCTTGAAAACCACTGAATGGATGCTCCTCCCAAGGATCTAGGAAAAAGATGCATTAGATAAGTCAGTTCATGCATGAATTCCATGGATTGTGTATAGAACTCTCTGACATGATCTTGAGGATCAGAGTGTTCGTCATATTTGTCATACTTTGGTATCTCCACTCTTTTTGGGAATGGTGGCATATACAAGTTTTTGTCGAACGGGAAAGGACATAGGGCCTCCATGGAGAACTCCTTGGGTTCCTTCTCCTTCTTAAGATTGTTAAATTCAACTTGTATAGTGTGCATCTATTTTGTCATAGATGTGAGTGGAGTTTCTTCCTCATGTGTGATTATATCATCAACGTTAAAGTTGGGAGGAAGCTTAGCCCCTTCCTGGGCTAATTGTAAAAAGTATGCCTCTCTATCCACTTTCAAGAAATGGCTCATCATTCTCTTGAATTCATCGTCATTCCGACATCGATGGATTTCAGAGGGGGTAGGTTCTTGGTCGGCATTATGTTGAGAATGGTGTCCCTGGGATCCTCCTCCTAGAGAATCATGGTTTGTCCCTTCTTGAGACATGGTAGGAGTCTTTGGGCTCCCTGGAATAGATTGAGAAGGAGTTTGCTGATTACCTTTGTGAGTTGATAAAGGAGGTATGTAACCAGTTTTCAATCGAAAGTTACCGAGACCGTCATCTTCATAGATACCTGACTTGATGAGTTGTTCCAGAGTTGGACCCGGGGTATTGGTCAAAAGTAATTTCTGAGATGTTTCTTCTGATTTCTTGTGTGAAGAAGCTCTAGTCTCCACCATTAACTTTGAATGAAATAAAAAAAAAGGATGAAGACAACTGAAGAACAATTTGATTCAAAAAAATTGGATGATGCAACCTTGTCAAGATTATGATAGTTTTGAAGATCTAATGAGATGTGGGTGAAGGAAACTGTGCCCTGGATGTATGGGATAGATCGCCCAAAAGATAGCGGACACGAGTTCTCAACACTTAGTCTATTTTTGAAGATTGATTGAAGATTGATAGTTATGAAAAGGTTTTGACACGAGATAAAAAGGACTCAAATTGATCAAACAGAAGACTAGATCGGATTCAAAAGATCAAACTCAGAAAATGGTAGAATGCTCAATAGCTACTGCTCTGTTCCTGACACAATGATATTTTTGACAGATTCTAGAACTAGGCTGGAAACATTGGATATATTGCAATTTGATAATTTCTGACAACTCTCTCAAATTTTTCCAAATGACACTCTGCAGACTCGTACGACACTGGGTATAAATGAAACGACAGTTGTGAAACTCGTATGATAGTTGGGTAGAGATGAAATGACAGTTGCTAAACTCATACGATAGTTGGGTAATACTGAAATGACACTTGACAAAACTTGTACGACTTTTGACTTCCTGAAATGACTTTTGACTCCAGAAAGATTTTACGTCAATTTTTGCAAAATTTAAGGTCTTCAGTTTTGGATTGTTTGCAAATTGTACTGTCCAGATTTTGAAGGTTATACCAAATTTGATCATTTTTAATAGCCAAGTAGATAAATAAGCACGCAGAATAGCAAGCAAGTGATTCCAAGCACATCTGAAAACAATGAACAAGGGCAAAAGCAACCTTGCGCATGAACAATCAAGTGACCAAATTGTGCTAATCCCTGAGAGTACTAATTGTGTATGTTCTGAAAAGTTTTGCAATAACACACATATACCTGAAAGTGAAAAATTGGCCTCTCTAGGGTTTTTAGTAATGGTTTGACTCTGCAACTTTTATGATTCAAAGGGGTGAACTCCAATCCCGGCGCACCAGGGTTTTGACACAGTCTGAGAACTTAATCTTCAAGAGCTGCTAGGGAGATCTGACAACCCAATAATGAACCATACCCATGGAGATTTCTTTCACAAGGACATTTATATAGCGGCTGTCACTACCACGGTGAAAATGGCTATGACCGCTTGAGGTTCTGTCAACGCAGTTTGCCCTGTGAAGGGATTGTCCGCTACGGTTAACCCTCTCTAAAGATGACTCACAGATTTATACCACAAGGGGACTTGGCTCCAGATTCAAGGTTTTGACACCTCTTCACTTTTAACCCAAACAAAACAAGCATATTAATCTGACACGCTAAGACAAAGTTTTGTTCCACCAAGGTTTGTGATATCAACTCCACGTGATCTATCAACCTCTCCGGGGAGAGAATGTATCAATCAATAAGAGAAGACACACTAACCAATTTTGATTCACCAAAGCTTGTGATATCAACCCTACGTGATCTATCAACCTCTCCGGAGAGAGAATGTGTCGATCAATAAGAGAGGATGCACTAACCAAGTTGAATGTGAAATGCACTAAGTATCCTCCCTACCTACAAGGATTCTATCATCAAGAAGGATTTCACTGGGAATCCAATCTTTCAAGAATCACGAATAGTGTTCATAGGGCCTAATTACTATGTGAGCACAGATATATTTCTGAAAGTAAATCTACCAAAAGTACCCAAAAAGTAGAAAGAGGAACACTTAACACTTAAAGAAAATATGAGATGAGTCCACAAGGTGGAACACTTAACACCTCACACAAGCTAAAACGAGTCCCCAACTTAGAAAACAAGTGAGTTCCTAAAAGCACAAAAGGGTTGCCAAGTGGAACACTTAACGCTTCTGTCCTGTTGACCCCTCCCCTTTATGGCGCTGAGATTGCAACCACGGGGCGGAAATGAGGGGCCGGTGGATTAGCGAGTCCAATAACCCAAGATAGAAATCAAGATCAATCACAAGTATTCTAAGACTACTTAATGAATCCTTAAGGGTTCACAACCTAGTATCAATTATGCAAGTGTGTAGAAATAGATCAAAAGCATGAAAAGATGCACACAAGCTTGACAGATAAGAGATTTATTTTAAGTCCCAAATCAAAATATTATTAGATGAAGGAGAATACCTAGGATCCTTGCAACGCGCTTAGTAGATTTTACTTGATTTTTAGCAATTTTTGTTGAGCTTTTCCATGCAAGCAAGTGACGAACTCTCTAACAAGCAAACAAGCAAACAAGATATGCAAAATATATTCAACTTATGAAAACCATAGGGTTAGCTCTAAAAATCAATTATTATCAGTAATAATAACCAGAAATCAACCCAAATGACAACTCATATCATTCATTGAACCATGTAAAAAAATAAGTGCATACCCATCACAAAACTTTATTTTTTTTGCTGCATTTGACCTAGTCAACAAGATCTAATTTTTTTGATATGATTTTGGCCACAAAAATAGAAATTCAAAATAGAGACCCCTACTAAAAAATAGAGAGCTTTCTAAAAAGACAAAAATTTTAGAAAAATCTCTTCATTTGTGCCCTAGAGACCCATTTTATCAAAACAGACCAGTTTTTGTAAATTGACTATTTGAGCTATGATATCATGTCCAAATTTAAAACACAAAGAATGGACCCCCTGTAAAATTTAAAGAGCTTTTCGAAAATATAAAAATTTCCAAAAAATATGCTAATTTGCGTCAGATATTAATTTTTTCCATAATTTCAAGAAAAAATTATTAAAAATTCAAAACATCTCAAAAAATTCTAAATTTTTTACTGTAGCTTCCCTGACATGTCACCAACTTGCAAAAAAAAATTTCAGACCAAAATTCCAAGCCGTTTGGGAGATACAATTAAATCTTTGAAACTTTGGGGTTTTAGCTCCCAAAAAAATCAAAACCAGCATGCAAAGGTGGGTTGCCCCACGGTGGGCACCAGAAATGTGTGTGTGAAAATTGTACCTGATCTATAGACACAACACTCAGTAAAACATTAGAGGTCAATGATAATCAAAATCATGCAAAATTGAAAGCTATCTAACCAAGCGATTTACTGCCTTCTAGTAGGTGCGAGATTAATGTTCTCAGATTATTATCGAGATCAGTGACCTAGATGACACCTAAATGAAGGATTTGAATGCAATTGATCTAGATATGAGATTGAATGCAATTATTCTATTTTTTGGGATTTTTCTATGCAATAATAATTGTAAAAACTGATATGAAATCTATGCTAAATAAAATTGATATGCTATGAATGCTATTAAAAATTGATATGCTATGAATCTAACAATGATATGTAATATGAATGCAAAAATAAGATTGATCTCACAAAGATGTCGATTCGCAAGAGCTTTGATTCTTCAATTCTAATTCTCCAGCGTGATTGTGCAAAATATGAGATGATTTGTGAAGAGCTAAAGCCTTAATTTATAGAAATCCAGGGCTTTGGAGGTGCATGGGAAAAGCCATAAATCACTCAAATAACTCAACTTGATTTTTGAGTTATTTTTAAATAAAAGATAATTAACTCACAAAAACATGCAAAAGCTAAGTTTTAACTCAAAATAGAGTTTAGCTTTAATTGATAATTGATAGTTGTTTGCTTTTATGATTGTGCATATTTTATTTATGAATTAATTTAATAATAAAGTGATTTATTTCCAACTTAACTGCTTTTAAAAATAAAACAATTGATTTATGGGTTAATCAATTATTTAATCAAACTTTTATTAAAAACTATATTATTAAATAATGACAACTTGCTTTAATTAATTAAATAAGAATTTAATCAATTATTCATATGATATTAGATTTATTGTCAAAATTAAATAATACAATTAATAATAGATAGAATTAAATTTAATTACACAATTAAGTGGCAAATATTAAATCTAATTAATTAAATATGAAAATATTCAATTAATCAAACTTTAGGATAAATGTGATTTATTGCCAAATAATTATAAAATTAAAGATAATTATGATGATTAGGAATATTACTAGGAATATTCCCCGATGCAAAATTTTAAGATAATCAATTATGATTCGATGATGTTTAGATGTGCCTTAGATTAGGACTTTGATGTCGATTTCATTCAAATTGAAGATGTAGGAGATTAATGAACTTATAGCCCTTTTTTGGGGTATTACACTCCTCACTTTCTCTCATCAACTCACTGATTTCAATTATCTGAAGTTGCACTTATTCCAGTTTGGTTTCCATCTCTACCAATTGTTCCTTGAGGAGTCTATTCTCCTCTCTCTGTTCCTCAAAATCTTTTTCTAACTTAGCATTAGTCACCATCCTGCTTGACTCTACTGATTCTGGTGAATAGATCATTCAAACTTCATAAGCCCAATCTCAAGGCTCTGATACCAATCTGATAGGACTAGCCTTACTCTTCAACTAGGAGTCTATCTAACTTAATTGCTAGGTTTCTTCAATATACCTTCCTAGGGCTTCTCCAATCCTAATTCCCAAGGGCAAGTCACTTAGAATACAACCCTTCCAACCAAGGCTCTTCCTATCAATAATTGTGTAAATACTCACTAAAAGTTACATGGGGATTTATAGCCACCTATGTCAACTTTCTCACCAAGACTTGTAGGGTTGAACTTCTATTTCATTGGTCCAAATGATTACTATCTTGAAAATTTAGAGCCTCCACCCATTCTCCTTCCCTTCGGGTTCCTACAAACTAGGAATTAGGCCTAGTTTTCCTTGTAGTCCTGCCCAGGTACAAATTAGGGATTTCTTCAAATTTTGTCTTAAAGACCCCAAAAAATGATCATGAATTCTGACACCCTTTTCAATTTTACAAATGAATTTTAAGATTAGGATTCTTCCTCCTTTCCTTATAGGACCTTGCTTCAACTAGGGACACAGTCCTTAAAAGTATGCCTAAAGAGTCACAGTCCTTGCTTTGCCTTCACAGTCTAATGATATCATGTCTTGGGGTTCCACAATTTCTTGGAGAGTTGATTCTTTGTTGATTAAACATGCTCCAACTACTAGATTACAATAATCAATCCAACACTGCATAATACAACCTTTGAGCCTCTATTTCCCTAGTCGGGCTATTGCTAAGCTAGCCTAGGGCAAGAGCTCATAATTCCATCTCTACACTTCTAAAATAAAACCAAAAAGAAAAATTATATTCATGGACCTCTCTTGCATTCCAACCAGGAAAATTTTGTTTGTCATGGTCTTACGAAGCTCGAGAGGCCATTTTATATACATAGTCTAGAATGGACCAGGGAATGAGTAACTTCACAAAAATTGAAAAGAACCTATCTAATGAAATATTTCTACCAAACCAATTACATACGGTGTTGTCAAAACACCCTAATATTTGATTACATTGAAAGAAAACAACAACTCTATTCTATTTACAAGTATCTCAATCCAAAAGTAGATGACACAGTCTCTATTACTGATCACAGTCACATAACAGTATGAAAAACAAAATAAATCTTAACAAAAAACCTCATGAATTTGGCATTAGATAGGCCAAATGGCATGACAAGCCACTCGTAGATTCCCTTAGTGGTCTTAAAAGTTTTCTTCCACTCATCTCCTCTTTTGATCCTTATATGGTGGTATCCACTTTTAAGGTCTATTTTTTAGAAGTATTTTGATCCACCCAAACAATCCATAAGGTCTTCAATCCTAGGGATAGGAAACCTATACCTAATGGTTATCCTTTTTATGGCCCTAGAGTCAATAAAAAGTCTCCAAGTACCACCTTTCTTTGGTGCTAGGACTATGGGAACAACACATGGGCTTATGCTCTTTCCAATCAATCTTTGGTCAAGCAAGTCTTGAATTTCTTTGGCAATCTCAACATTTTGTTGTGGGGTCATCTTATAGGAATCTTTATTAGGGAGTGAGGCTCCAAGCATGAAGTTAATTTGATGGATGATGCCTCTCTCAGGAGGTAGTGTAGCTAGTTAACCATCACTAACAATGTCTTTGTACTCCTACATCAATTCTTGTACTTCTAGGAGTAGGTCCTCCTTGTTCACTCTTTCATCCTTAGGTTTCAATAATAAGGAAAAGCCTACTCCATTTTTTTATTCTAGTGCCTTCACAAAATCCTTCTCCCTTACCAAAATTATGTTAGGTTCTCCTTTATTTACTTCCCTTCTTCCAAGATTGACTGAATCTTGAAGTTCACTCCATCCTTCTTGAATGAATATGAGTTCTTGGCCCCATCATGTATGGAAACTCTATCAAATTTCCAAGGTCTTCCCAATAGTAGATGGCAAGCATCCATGGGAAATAAAATCAACTATCACTTTGTCCTTGAACCTCCCTATGGATAATTCCACCAAAGCTTTCTCATTAACCAATACATGTTGGTCTTTGTTCAACCAAGTGACTCTATAAGGGTTAGTGTGAGGAATTCTCTGCAACTTAAGTTTTTCTATTGCCTCCATAGATATGATGTTATCAGTAGAACCAGAATCTATGATAACTTTGCACACCTTACCTAATATTTTTCACTTGACCCTAAATAAGGACCTTATTTGGCTTGGTTCCTCCTTGACATGATCCTTAATGAGTGTTCTCCTGATCATCAAACTCTCTCCCATCTCTGAGTCCAATGATACCTTCATTGTCTTACTACTTGAAGACTCCTCTTGAACAAAATTCACCCTATTCTCTCCTTGGGATGTTGTGCTCTTCTCCGGGCACCTATATGCTAGATGGACATATTGATGGAAATTATAACATTTCATGGATGAAAAGTAAGACCCTCTTCCTTGGCTATTGGATCTTCTCCTTGAGTTACTATTAAGACCTCTTCCTCTATTGTAACCCCCTCTACTATTTATTGTCTCCCCTTGGTTATCTGTGAGCTTGGATTCTCCTTGATTTCTTGCTTCAAAGTTCCTTCCTCCAAAGCCTTCTCTCTGAATCCTGGCATCTCTTCCTATACCTCTACCCCTGCTACTAATATCATGTTTCTTTTTTAAGTTTTTCTTCCACCTTTAGAGCTAGTTGATAGTATTGGTGTACAATCTTAGGACTTAGGAGACTAATTTTTCTTGGATGTTCCATTTCAATTCATTAAGGTACCTATCTACCTTCAAAATCTCCTCTTCCATCTCATGTGAGCTCAAGAAAATCTTGTGGAACTCTTCGGTGTAGGCACTCACCTCAAGCTCTTTTTGCCTTAAATTCTACCTCTTCTTGTGCAATTACACCTCATAATCATCTGGTAGATAAGTCTCTCTTATCTTGGCCACCATACCTTTCCAACTAGTTATAGGTTTATTTCCTTCCTCGATCCTTTCATCTTGGAAAAATTTAAACCAAGTGAGAGTTGTTCCCCTCAATCTTGTTTTAACTACTCTTACTTTTTGGGCCTCTGTGACACTATCACATTTAAAGTGATTTTCAAGCCCTTCTATCCATTCCATGACAACCTCTGGTTCCATTTTTCCACTAAAGAGAGGCACACCTTCTAATGTTTTACCACTCATTTCCTTCAAGGCTTTCAAGAGTGGTTCTTCTTCAAGCATAGGGTCTGGTTTTGGCACTACATCTTCCTCTACCATGATTTTTGTTAGAAAGTAAAGATCCCCAAGATAACTGAGAGGGGGGGTGAATTAGTTATTAGATAATTTAACCATTCAACATCTTTAAACAATATAAGTAATGTATTGATCAACCATAGAAAGATAATCATACACAAATGCACAATAACACAAGATATGTTGACTAGGAAACCTCTTGAAAAGAGTAAACCCCAGTGGGAATGATGCCCACAAAATGATGCACTAATATGAAAGTTCCTTGTTAGAGGATGGACCCTGTTAGGAGTCTTATGAAATACATTCAGTACATATAAATCCCTGTTAGGAGATTTTGAATCCCTGTTAAAAGATTCTAACCCAGTTAAGAGTTTATGGAAGACAGAAGGACCCACTGCCCAAACACCTTCAAGGCAAGATCTCTGAACCCACTGTCCAAAAGATCTTATAATTATTCAATAGAATAATATGAAATATATTACCTCCTTCACACTATGCCAAAACTGCACTCTCTACTACACAAGATCACAATTCCAGATCTCTGTACTCACAAGTCTTCCTTCATCACTGAATTAGCTCTTTTCTTCATTTCATGCATATATTCACATCACAATCTTCATAGTAAATATTACAACAAGGAAAAAATTCCTTCTTATATACCAAACTCAAATAATTACAAATGATTCGATCCTCAATTACAAAATAATAAATTCTACACGCTACAGACAGAATTCACATAAAACTGTCAGCTTCCAGATATTGTAACTTTCTCCAAACATATCCTAAAAGTTTGCACTATGAACCATGTCATCATTAATGAGTCTCCAACATCCTTTTAACTACACAAAATCAGATTCCATCCTAGCTAAGAGATATCCTCCGATTTCTGAACATTGCTTCATAGAAACACTATCTAAACACTGCTTTCACCAAAATGCTCATAACTCTCACAAATGAATGAATTTATTTTTGCATTGTTAACCATAGGTTAATAACACACCAAAGAACATACCATCAACTACACAAAAGCCAATCTATAATACAACATGTGCACAAAACAAAACTGTATCTGCTTTCCTGCTAATATCCAGAATATCACTATGTTGACATCAATGACAATCCAAGTCATGAATGCAACAACAACTGCTATAGAATGAATACCAAAATACTTTGCATTCATTCCTAATAGTTTTACCCTTCTTCTCACTTTTTCTCATCAACTCACTCACTTTAGTTGTCTAAAGTTGCACTTCTTCCAATTTGGTTTCCATCTCCGCCAATTGTTCCTTGAGGAATCTATTATCCTCTCTCTTTTCCTCAACATCTTTTTTTGACTTAGCATTAGTCACCATCCTGCTTGACTCTAATGATTCTAGTGAATAGATCATTCAAACTTCATAAGCTCAATCTCGAGGCTCTGATACCAATCTGATAGGACTAGCCTTACTCGTCAACTAGGAGTCTATCTGACTCACTTGCTAGGTTTCTTCAATATACCTTCCTAGGGCTTCTCCAACCCTAATTCCCAAGGGAAAGTCACTTAGAATACTACCCTTCCAACCAAGGCTCTTCCTATCAATAATTGTGTCAATACTCACTAAAAGTTACATGGGGATTTATAGCCACCTATGTCAACTTTCTCACCAAGACTTGTAGGGTTGAACTTCTATTTCATTGGGTCAAATGATGACTATCTTGACAATTTAGAACCTCCACCCATTCTCCTTCCCATCGGGTTCCTACAAACTAGGAATTAGGCCTAGTTTTCCTTGTAGTCCTGTTTAGGTACAAATTAGGGATTCCTTCAAATTTTGTCTTAAAGCTCCCAAAAAATTATCATGGATCATGAAACCCTTTTTGGTTTTACAAATTAATTTTAAGATTAGGATTATTCACCCTTTCCTTATAGTACCTTGCTTCAACTAGGGACACGGTCCTTAAAAGTATGCCTAAAGAGTCACAGTCTTGGCTTTGCCTTCACAGTCTAATGATATCATGTCTTGGGGTTCCACAATTTCTTGGAGAGTTGAGTCTTTTTTTATTTAGCATGCTCCAACTACTAGATTGCAACAATCAATCCAACCTTTCATAATACAACCTTTGATCCTCTATTTCCCTAGTCGGGCTATTGCCAAGCTAGCCTAGGGAAAGAGCTCATAATTCCATCTCTGCACTTCTAAAATAAAACCAAAAAGAAAACTTATATTCATGGACCTCTCTTGCATTCCAACTGGGAACATTTTGTTTTTTATGGTCCTAGAAAGCTCGAGAGGCCATTTTATATACATAGTCTAGAATGGACCAAGGAATGAGTAACTTCACAAAAATTTAAAAGAACCTATCTAATGAAATATTTCTACCAAACCAATTACATAAAATTTTGTCACAACACCCTAATATTTGATTACATTGAAAGAAAACAACAACTCTATTCTATTTACAAGTATCTCAATCCAAAAGTAGATGACACAGTCTATGTTACTGGTCATAGTCACATAACAGTATGAAAAACAAAAGAAATCTTGACAAAAACCCTCATGAATTGGCCATGGAAGGTCTCAAATATCTTCCTCCACCTTGGTTCATTGACCCTAACTGACCTATCCTTTCATTTAGGTCTAAAGCTCCATTTAAGACAAAGTTGCCGAGCAAGTTTTACAAAAATGCAAAACTTGACCCATGTGTCCTCTAGGACTTTACAATGAGTGGATGGAAAAATAGACCTCCAAACCCTAATACATCAAAAACTTTCCTAATATTTCCTAATTAACCTAATTAACTAGGAAAGCAACATCACACACAAAAAAGAAGGGCTTTCACCCTTGGTGGTCCTGCACCATCACCTCCCACATCATTTTCTCTATCATTTGTGTATCCTCTCACCCCCTCACCTCCTATTGGGGAACCTATTACAATTTCACCTCCTCCTCTATCAGTCCCTCCATCAAACCCCTCATCTCCATCTCTCCCTCCTCTCCTTCCATCTCTACCTTCCCTCCAATCATCTCTGCCTCTTCTTCCTTGAGCACCTATACCTCTCCCTCCATCATGACCTCCCATGTGACCTCATTGTTCTCATCTCCCCATCATATTATGTGGCTATCTCACCCATAGAGCCATATCAATAGGGATAGGTACCCTTAGATTAGTTAGTAGCATAGGTAGTTATAGTACCTACCATGCATTGTACTCTGGATTATTACCTACATCAACTACTTGTGAGCCCCAATCAAATTTTCAAGGTGCCAATCCATCATTTTTTTGTACTACAATGGTCATAGGAATCATTGGTTCCCACCCTAACACATCTCTGTTGCATTGTACAAACTATGTGAACCTTTTAGGTACTCCATGTCTCTCCCTAAACTACCTTGATAATATATCTACTAATTAGATCTAAATGATCTATTGTGACTATGTCATCCTTTCAATCAAATATCTCCTACCAACAAAATTCTAAAGTTTCTACCTCTCCATCCCATGTTGCACAAATAATGAAAGACACTAGGTGAACTCTCTCAAACTATCAAATTGGTGTCATGAGTATCTAGTGTATCCAACCAATCTCTTAATCACCACCTCATAATAATACACATGCCATTAACCCAACTAAATATCTTATCTATCAAACATTTTCCTACACACATATATGTGCTCCCAAGCCCAAACTTGTAATAATGTAACTCTACATCCTAGAGATGTCCAACATGATAGGAAATGTCATGCATCTGAAAGTATAACATGGCTAACACACATGGTCCCCATACATATTTCATACTCTTCATCTACATCTCTGATACCGTAACCCCTAACCTATAAGAAACACATTACCTCTCTTATGTAGTACCAGCACACATGTCACTATCCCACATAGTACTCTAAAGAAATCATCATAATCATCCACCATGTCTCGTCATCTAATCTTATAATGTCTAATACTCATCTCCACCTTATTAATCTCAAAAAAATCATATAATACCCTAACTCCCACCTATGGTGCATACACAACCCTCTCACCCCGAATAGGAAGCCTCAAAATCCTATATACACCCTCTAATGAAATTGTGCACTCCCCTATTGGTAAATGGAAAGAAGAGGTCTTTGAATGCCATCGCTCACATAAAGCAATGATGAGTCCCCTATTAGCCCTAATATAGGGCATAAAGGTCACATGTAGTAATTTCCCAAGTTCTCTAAATGGGCATGCTCCTCCTAATCTGGTCAATGTCTATATGCAAGATTCTCAAGATAATTCTCTTGAGTAATCACTATTGAATCTCTAACTTAAACATGCAAATGTAGATGTAAAGTCAATCATAATGCAAGCACTCACAAAGCCAAAAATATATTTATACTATTCTTATTATATCACATTTCAAAATACATTAACTAATTATATCTTTATATGAACAAATGCAAATGCATCATATTATTCTAATTCATATTTTGACTGTCAATTGTGTCAATTCACTCATGCAAATGTGCATTGATTAACCCTAAGTCTAATATGAAAATGTGTCATTTTATCCATGCACATGTGTTAAAGCATTCATAGACTTATATTACATAGCACACAGTTGTGCATAAATTGAAAATTTCTTCCTAATACACTTTTGTCGCTTTGACATCAGTTGTGGTGAATGTGACATACAATTGCATCGTTCAAATTTGATTCGACCTAGACCTAGTTTTTGAAAGGCATGAAGTACAAGAAGAAAAAAAAGTGTAATTAATAAAGTACTCATCATTGGTCCAGCATCATTTGGACGTCAATATGTCTTGACTCACTCACTAATGTGTACATCACCTCTATCAGTCACCATCACTCCACAAGCTCTCCTAGAAACATCTTCTTCTCCTTTGATTTCCAAAGCTCTAAGTGCACAAATGAATTTCAAAAAGAACCCTAGGACCTATTTATACCCCCTACCCCTCTTTGATTGATGTGCAACCCATCCCTTTTGTATTGTTCATGTAGACTTTCACCTTCCAGAGCTTGTAACTTGTGTCAAACACTTGTATTTTTTAATCCATTTGTTTTATTGGATTCCTCGTCATTATGTCCACAAAATGAGCTCTTATCCATATTTTTTGCTCATTTTTTCAAAGGGGCATCACATTACCTATTCGCTACTACAATCTCGTAGGGGCATATCGTGGCATAACTTTCACTAATTATTCTTTGAAACAACACCTGAAAACACATTGTGTTAAAGAGAGGTAAATTGTAGACACTAAAAATTATCTTGTCGCCAGCGTGCAACAATTTTACTAATGTTGGTATTAATTAAGTAAATAATATTTATTATTTAATTAATTTATGTCATTATTTCTAATTTAAATTTTAAAATCATCATTTTCCTCTAGTTCCAATAATTGAACAATTTTAATTAATTAATTAATTAACTTCTATTTAATATTTTGTCAAGATTCTTTAAGTATTCTTCTAAAATTAAATAAATAGATTTTATTACTTAATTAATATCTTTTTCTAAGATTAATTAAATAATTGTATTATTTAATTAAACAAATATTCTCACTCATTATTGTTGCCATAAATAATTGATAGTTCCAATTACTAACAATGTCTTCTCAAGGCCTGTTCAGGGGCAAGTGAGGGCTCATCCTCCTCTTTCTAGTGTTTCAAAGGTCTGGGCTTTGCTGGAAAAGGGATGGATGAAAGTTAATTTTGACAGAGCATCTAAAGGAAATCCTGGGAGGTGTGGTGTGGGTTATGTGATTAGGGATGATTCAAGAAACATTTAAATTTTAGGTGCGAAGAGGCTGCCGAAAGGAACTAATAACAAAGCTAAAAGTCTTGCAACCATTTTTGCAATCAAGCTTGCAAGGAAAGAAGGAGTTTAGAAAATATACCTGGAGGGTGACACTCAAATAGTCATTAATGGAATTGCTAAAGGGAACTTGGGAGCTTGGCACCTAAATAAATACATCAAAAGGATTAGAAAACTCGTAGAGGTCTTTAAAGATTTTAACATTTCTCATATAATGAGAGAAGGAAATGAGGTTGCTAACAAGCTTTCAAACATTGGTGTTTCTTTGCATGAACATAATAGGGAGGAATTGGTGGAAGATTTGAGAAATATAGGTCTCTAATAAAAAATAACCTACTAGACTCTAGCTTTTTATTTTTAAATATTTAAAACAAATAAGTAATTTGAGGGATGTATTTTTCAAAATAAAGTGGTGGCACTTCTCATTTAAACAAGATTCAATTATTTTTTGGCTTGGGTAGGAAATCGAATGATGTGAATGACTCAAAGTTGTGGCAGATCAAACTAATGCTTTTTAATGATACCTTTACACACATCATTGACAATAGATGGATGGTGACATCATTGGATGGAGCTATCTGGAAGACATTATCTTATTTATTACAAGTCAAAGATAGTGAATTCGATGGGAGAATTTGTGAGATTTATCAATGACATGGAGGCAAATTTGTTGTTGAACACAGTAAACCAGCTATCAGGATTTAGAGGAGAAATAACAGACAAGAGGTTGAGCAACATTTTTAAGATTGAGGATGATTTTTTTATGGCATTGTGTGAACTATATTTGGGCAGGAATACATGACAAAGGATATTCGTCTGTGTAACAACCTAGACATTGCATCTCTTTTTTATGTGGTGGGATTTTCAGTTGGCAAGGAGCAAGGAGGAGGTAGTGCAGGTGGTGAAATTATGTGTGAAACTAGACCAGAGTGGTGTCTTAATTCCTTGGTTAGGAAGGGTGGAGTTGGGTGTGGGTTTCCAAATTGGGAAAGGGTCACGGAACCTTGTGTAAGGGGCATCTAATAATTTTCAACCCTTCATCATTTGGGGGTATTCAATACCAAAGTCAAAGTAGATTGCGGAGGCTAAGGTAGGGTGGTATGAGTTTCTAGTTTTTTTTGCTCAAGCATGAAAATGAGAGGTAATAGTTGGAGGTGGAGCACCACAAGAAGCACAGGCATACACCAGAGAAGTATGCATCTATACTCTAGGATGAAGTCGAGGGGTCTGAACCTACAAAGCCAAAAGTTGGGCAAAATTTTGCAAGGTTGGACATGACATGTGGCACTTTCATCAAAAATGAATCTAGGGAGGAGATGTTGATCTGGTGTGGGCACTAATTTTTGTTCTGTTATGTTTTTACTTTATTTATGGTTAAATCTTTGAGCCCAATTTTTATGTACAAGCAATATATTAATTTGATGTCTAAAATTTTGTCTGCAAATGTATTTAGTAGAAAGTATGTATGGGGGTCGGGGGTATGTATATATGTATATATACACATATGTGTGTGTGTGTATGTATGTATGCATATGTGTATGTATGTATGTGTGTACAGACACACACTCGAAGATATAGATATATATTTGTATGTGTACATATATATACATATGTAGATACCTAAAAATGTCCCTTCTTCTTTTAAGTTGTTTATGTCTTTCACTAATTAAATCCTATTTTATTAAATAACCCCTGACCATTAATTATTTTTAATTAATTAATTATATTCCTCCCTTTATTCTATATAGTTAATTAAACTTATGTAATTAATTATAATAATTATTCCTTTTTAGTCTCTTATTGTATAAATTTTATTTAAATACATTTAACCCCTTTCACCCCTCTATTTAAATAACTTTATTATTTAAGTCCCTTCAATTCTAATCACTTTATTTAATTAAATCTTATTTGATTAAATCTTAAACATAGCCTAAACCCCTAGCCTATTGTTACAAGTGTGATTGTAGTTGCACCAAAAGAATGACCTATCAATGCTCAATACAACCACTAGATTTATAGAATCCGTAGGAGGTGGTTAGTCCCTTGTCATGAATCTCGATGGGAGTAGTGACCATTTTTCCAATAATCTCCTTGTTAGCTCTCAAAAGTGCACCCTATTAAGCTTATAGAAACTTAACCTTCTGGAGAAAGATGGAAACACTCCTAGGTAGTGGGTTTCCCAAAAATGGAGTGAATCTTCAGGTTCTAGGCCGGTTGCTATATGATACTTCAATTGAAATTTTCATAAAATGGTAAAAACTTGGTTGGGAAAAGAGAAAAGAAAGATTTTTTTTTTGCATGAACTCTGAGTACTGAAAAATAGGAAAACTTAAGGTGATGCACCAAATTTGAAGAGAGAATGGTATTAATCTGATACAATGAAACTTTCCTAAAACCAGTTTGGCATGGGCACAATATTGATATCAGAATACTCAGATATAAATGCTTTATAAGAAGGATTGACCTCAATGCAACTGTTAACAGGAATAATAGCATTCACTTATTAACAATGAAATGAAACAAAAAATCACAACTTATAACCTACATGAGTATCAAATATTCACTTACAGATGCTAAAACCGAGACATTCACTTCAAGGATTCAAAATGAATCACAAAAACAACATCAAATCAGTAACTCACATACCACAAGATGAACTCAGTAATGGCTTCCAAACTTTTCTTTATTTAGGCTTAAATGGTGACTTAATAACACCCTCATAAAACTGAGTTTCAAACAATCTGCAAGTGACCACCATGAAGGACTCAAATAATCACTCCAAAGGCTGCATCTACATAAAACCTGGAACTAGTTACAAATGAGTCCTCAACTCATACTTATGCATTTTAGCCAACTACATTTTGGAGAACAATAACTTCTGGGTCAGATTTTCTCTACAAGGCCATTTTTGAGCCCTCCAAAGGATTTCAAAAAGGCATAAAAAGGCTCAGAAGTCATGTCCCATTAATTACATCATAAATATCTATCATAAATGCATCTCAATCCACCAAAAAACTCACAAAAGTCTCTGCAAAATAATAACTTTTCTGCAGACCCAAAACTCCATCTTTATCCTCATGACCTTAGCACTTAAGTCATATATTTTTTATAAAAAAAAAAAATCTTAGATCTTTTAAAAGATAAAAATAAAAAATTTATTTTACATTTGAACATTAAACGATTTATCATTCATTTAATAAATATCAGAGATATTAAATAAATAAATGAATTATAAATCGTTTAATATTTTTATAATTTAATAATAATTAATAATTAATAATTAATATATTAGCTATTATTTTTATAAATATTAATTATATTAGAAAAATTTTATTAAGTGATGATTAAAATCACTTTGGTAACATCATTAATATAATAAATATTTATTAAAATAATATATAATAAATTAATTATTAATACTTATGAAATATGTAAAATAAAATATTTATCATCTTTCTTTTAAAAGTCTAAAACATATCTTACATTTTTTATTTTAAAATTATATTAGTAAAATGATTTATAAAGCTATCACTTTAATAATATAATTTTAACTGAAAAACTATATGACTTAGGAAAAAAAGATAAAGTGATAAATTTATCACTTATGCATGTAATTAAAAGCATGTCATGAGTCATTGTTTGGAAAAAATAAAACCAAAAAGGCATAAAGCCTTTTCTTCCTCACGCAAGAAGGAAATATAGGGAAAGAAAACCATAAACTTGTTTCATTTTAACACTTGCATTTTGGGAGGAGCTACTTCAGCCGCCATCATGAGGGTTTCAGCTAGAAATTTTTGGAGATCTTCTGCTGCAATTTTTCTCGGACTGCTTCATTAACATCTTCATATTTGTTAGTCGCCATTATGAAGAAAAGACTTGGAGATTTGGCTATGATTTTGTATGAGAAATCTTCTCCTTGCTCACGCCATGGATGAGGTTGCTTTCCATTTGCTTTTCTTCTTCTCTGTTGCTGGATGCCATGAAGAATGGGGGCTTTTTCATAGATTTTCTGGTCTTTTAGAAAGGATTTTGAGGGCTCTTTTTGCAGCTCAAGAAGACCTGCGTTTTTGGAGCTTTCTCTTTATAGATTTTGAAAATGGTATGCATCTTTTTGAAAAATCTGAACATTCTTTTGAAAATTTGAAAACTCTTTGAAAAATCTGAATATTCTGAAAAAAAAATTGAAAACTTTGTGAAAGTCTGAACAGGCTGTAGACTTTTTTAAAAACTCTTTAAGTCTGAAATTTTTTAAAGTCTAAAAACTCTTTAAAGAATCTGAAGATTTTGTATAGAAAATCTGAACACTCTTGAAAAATCTAAAGATTCTGTGAAAGTCTGAACATTTTGTGTAAGTCTAAAAATTTGAAAATTCTGTGAAAGTCCGAACATTTTGTGTAAGTCTGAAAATTCTCAACTGTCTTCTTTCATTTGTTATCATTTTTTCTAAATTTCATGGCTGGCTTTTCCCTTTCACAAGGATATTAAGATCAATTTATTGGTGCTGTAGTAATCAATTTAGAAAACTATGTCCTTTTTATTTTCCATATCTGTGCATTCTATATGTTGTAGAGGAGCATTAAAAATAAGTCTAGTTTTTGCAAAAAATCTGGAATATTTGGTCTCCTCCTATCACCTTTTTTGTTTACTAGATGTCTTATGGTTCTCTTCCAAAAAAAATGTGGCCTTTCTTTTGTTGTTTATATGAAATCCCTAGAAACTGGGTATAAAAACATGGCTAAAAGAAATACATGTTGCTGTTAAAATCTGTCATTGCTATGAAGAATTATGGCTGCTTATGCTGTGAAAGGTTTGTGTAGATAACATGGCTTTTATTTGATTCAAAATTGGAAGGAAATAACTGATCTTGTGCCCCCCCCCCCCCCCTTTTTTTTTCCTCTATTTACTGTTATCTCTCAATCGGCACCTTTGAAAGATATATTGAAGGAGACCCACTACGGATTATACCCTTTTAACCTTCTTTAGATACTCTGGTTAAATCTCCATTTGAGGCAGCACTTATTACTTTTATTTGATCACAAACTTTGCATTTCCTATAGCTTTTGGTGCAAAGTAATGACATATTTTATGATCACACTTTACATTCTTTGCTTGAATAACATTTGTGGTTTTAGCATGTTCAGCATGACACTTTAGCCCTGTGCATGAAATTGGATACAAAAAGATGTTTGAACATTATGCTGTCGTCTGATTTGAAATATACAACAGTGACCATGGCTCTTTTCACTGGCTGAAAATGATTGACTGTATCAAAACTTTGCAAATGCATACCACTGTATATGCAGCCCTGCTACTGAACATGTATCTTATACTAGTTTTTTTTTTTTAAATCTGAATATAATAGTGATTAGAATATAAAAGATTTCCACTTAATATATGAAATGCAATCAAATGTAAAAATGTCTCCTTTATTCATTTTTGAGGTTCAAGCACAGGCTTGTGACACTCACAAACAACATAATGAAATTTGATGGAGTCTGAGCATGGGCTCAAACCTCATCAAATACACACTGTGAACATTCTCTTGATACTTTGTAATAAAATTCTTGAAGCATTTCTTCAGCAGTATACTTTGATCATGCACTTGTTCTTCATACTGTCATAAATACTTCCCTGTAGCTGGCCATTGCTCCCTTCCTGTCACCAAGCTGATTGCAAACTCAGTTACTTTATGTGTACTTCTGATTTGATTTCGGCTGCCCTTCTTATCCTACAGCCAAAAGTTGATTGTTTTTCTCTACCATAGATATCATGCTACTTGTATTTCTATGACTGTACTTTATATCACTAGTATCTTGCTTTAGCATAGCACTTAGTTATGAGTTTTGAAGATCTTTGGAATTTCTGTAACTCTTCTTTCTTTTTCTTTTGATGAATTGTTTCAATAATGTTAGATCCTTTTCAATGAATTTTCTTAATCCCTATGGTGTTCGCTGCTTAATAAATATCATTTTCTATCCTGTAGCATGTTGGGCTCAACCCTCATGGGAGCCACATTTTACTCCACATGCTACAGGATAGACACTTGTTAACTACACATGAAGAAAACTAGTTAGAAATAAACTATTTTTCTTTTTTGGATTTGAGATGATACATGCATATGTGGGCAAATGTGTAAGAATAGGGTATGGTCATTGCTTAGAACTTCATGTTCTAACACATTGCTTTTACATTTTTTCAAGCTCAGGACAGCAAGGAATGAGGACTTAAAGAATCAGGCAATGACAACAACCTACAACTATCTTCCACTCCTGCCAGTCATTCATAGGCAATGGCTGGCCCCTATTCTTACACCTTTTTTTCTATTCTCTTTAACATATTCATGTATATCATCTCAAGATGAAAAATAATGACATGTTTCTAGCTAGTTTCACGGCATGTGTGGAGCATTTATTACAAACTTTGATGAATAAAATATTACATTCTCAGAAAAGATTGGCAAAGTGTTACTTTTTCTATTTTGATATTTTCTTCATTGAATATGATAAGTAAACTCAAGAAGTTATTTAAAGTTATGCATTTGATACTGAAACACAAAGACTAGCAAAACCAAAAAGTACCTTGTTTGATCTGAGAATAAAAGGCTTCATCAAATTGAGCCTATAGGAGAAATGTTGATAACATTTTGGTGATATCTGCTAGATGTTTGTCTCCTAAACATTAAGACTAGAAAATAAATAGTCCATTGGGCATAGAGTCGGATAGCCTAGAACATTCATCACTTGAGAAAATGAAATGTTGGCTGAATCCTTGTATCTGGCTATGAACATTGTAGGATTTGTAATAATGAGGGAAAAACTCATTATTATGAATTGTAAACATAATACAGCCACATACAAGGCATCATCTGGATTTTTGGAAAATTTCTAAAAGTAAATCAACTTGAGTTTCAAAACATCTGCCACTCAAACCTGCTTGGATGTATTCCATATTGCAAGGGAACATGATTCCTTGCAATATGGCATATGTGTATATACATTTGAGTGACATATGTTTTGAAAAGAAACAATAGTTCTTTGTAGCTTGAAAAAGAAACAAAACTTGGAAACCTGGCTGAAAATTGAAAAGCTGGCTGAAACCCAGGCAGCCTGTGCTAGAACAACACTTAGGGAAAACCAAAAAACTAACCATGGTGCAACAACACCTTATTGAAAATAGAAAAACTATACAAAGGACAACAAAAATATCAGACCATAAAGCAGGGCTTGAGGTGTATCCCGTTAACTGAGATAGGCAGCAGGGATCCATCCATTGTTTGCAATTAGAATGCATTGTGCTCCTTGCGTGTAGTGATAACAAAAGGTCCAAACCAGAAATGGTCAAATTTTGTATGCTTCCCTGGCCTACTCTTCAAAACATCCCATTTTAGAACCAAATCACCTTCTTTGAAATACTTGTCAGTGGCCTTCTTATCAAATGTTTTCTTTTTCTGTAATTGTTGGTACTCCATTTTCTGCAATGCCTTAGCTCTTTCTTCCTCCAACTCCTGCAATTTGATGTATCTCAGTTTCAAGGGATCATTCACCTCAAATAGAACTAGATGGTTTGCAAGTTGTAGGGATGGAAATTCAGTAGAAATAGGCAGCTTAGCCTCCTTCTCATATACTAGAACATAAGGATAAGTACCAATAATATTTTTAGGAGTAATCCTATCCAACTATAGGGTAGATTTAAGCTTTGAATGCCAGTCCCTCTTATTCTCCTGTAATGTCCTTTTTATTATTCTGATCAAATTTTTATTTGTAGACTCGGTCAATCCATTACCCTGAGGGTAATAATTTGAAGATGTATTTAGATAAACACCATTCTTGAGAGCCCACTCAATTACTTTAGATCCCACAAAAGCAAGTGAATTGTCAGAAATCAGAGATTTGGGAACCCCAAATCTGGTGATTAAATCTTCATAAAAACTTAGTACAACATTCTCACCAACTTCTCTCAAGGCCAAAGCTTCAGTCCATCATGTGAAATAATCTATTGTTGTTAAAATCCAATTATGGCCAGTGCTAGAACTTGGGTTTATTGGGCCTACAAAGTCAATTCCCCACCTCATGAAAGGTTGTTCTACAATGATGGGATGCAAGGGTAAGGCTGCAAGTCTTTTCTTTCTAGAAAATAATGCACATTTTTCACATTTCCTTGCCCAAGCATAGGCATCCTTGAATAAATCAGGCCAATAATAACCTGGTCTCATAATTTTATAGGTTGTTTTTGGAGAGAAGTGATCCCCTGCATCATGAAACTCTTCAAAGAACTTGTTGACTTGATCAGCATCAATACACCTCAACAACATACCACTGTGATCCTTTTTGAATAAAATGTTGTCAATTAGCACATATGGAATAGATTGTAGCCTAAAGTACCTGTGCTTAGCTCTATCCAGCCTTGAAGGACATTGCCCTGTTTGCAAAAAATGTACCATTTCATTCAACCAGCTGGTTGGTTGTTCATTTCCATCTTCAATACTATTCACTAGCAATATTTCTTGGCTATCTTTTGCTTTCTAAGTTGACTCATCAGCCATCTACTCACACAAACCTTTACCCCTAATGATTTTTATGACATGTATGTCTACATCATACTCCATAACTTGGGTAATCTAGCCTGCACACTTTTAATTCAAATCCTTGCTCAATAAGAATTCCTTCACACTGGGATGTGCAACCATTAGATGTATCTTGCTTTTAGAAACCAAATGTTTGAACTTTTTAAGGTTTTTAACTACAGCAAGCACATTTTTTTCTATGAAGTTGTACCTTTGTTCATATTCCTCCAAACCTTTACTAAAAAAATCTATAGGTTGCTCTAAACCCTGATCATTTTTCTGAACCAGCATTGTAGAAATTACATCTAAGCTCCCATAAGCATACAATATGAAATCTTTAGCAAAGTTAGGATTTACCAAAGTAGGGGCAGCTGATAAGGCTTCTTTAATTACTTCAAAACTACTTTTTCCCTCCTTGGTCCAACTAAAAACAACAGTCTTCTTTAGCATTGTTGTTAAAGGTTTCAATAGACTTGCAATATCTGGGATAAAACACCTTGCAAAGTTAATTCTGCCAATAAAACTTTGTAGTCTTTTTTTGTGATTTGGCAGAGGTAACTCCAAGATGGCCTGCACTCTTTCAGGATCTATGGTAGTGCCCTATTTTGAGACAATGTATCCAAGCAGTCTACCTTCATGAACACAAAAAATTAACTTTTTTGGATTAAGAGAAATCCCAAACTCCCTGCATCTTTCCAAGACCTGCCTGAGATGAATAATATGATCAGTAGCATCTTTACTGTAAACTGTTATATCATCTAAGTATACTAGGACAATCTTATACATCAAATTTTGGAAAGCCACATCCATAGCTTTCTGGAATGTAGCCCCAGCATTAGATAAATCAAAAGGCATTCTCCTATATGCCATTATTCCCCATTTTGTAGTGAAGGCAATTTTAAATTGATCTTTGCTTTTCATTAAAATCTAATTGTAACCAGAATATCCATCCAGCAAGGAAAACCTTTCAGACCTTAAGACGTATTGCAGAATTTGTTCCATGGAGGGTAAGGGATGTCAATCTTTCAAAGAGGCTTTGTTTAAGTCCCTAAAGTCAACACAAAGCCTTAACTCCCCATTTTTCTTCCTAACAGGAACTAAATTGGACATCCAGGAAGTGTGTTTGATAGGGAAAATGATACCACTCTCAACAAGTTTAGTTAGCTCCTTATGCATGAGAGGTTCTAATTTGGGATTAATAGGTCTCTATTTTTGTCTTATGGGTTTGGCATTAGGCTCAAGCTCAATAGTATATTGGGTGAGTTGTGGATCAAATCCCTTGAGATCTACATACTCCCAAGCAAAGACGTTTTGGAATTCTTGAAAAAGATGAATGTAAGACTATTTTTCATCAGCAGAACTTACCTTGCTAAATTTTAAATTTTTACCTTCAACTATCTCAAGATCTTCATAATGGTCCTGCTGGACCAGCAAGCTAGTTTTGTTCTTTCTTGCTTGATCATCAGAATTAAAAATAGACTCAAGAGTGACCAATCCTTTGGGTAACTTATTTGATTTAAGCTGTAAAACTTGATCACCATACTGTTGTTTTAACTTATCTTGATTAGAGGCTGAAAAGATGTCCTCTTCAAGAAAAAAATTTAAAATCTGCTCATCAGTCAAACACTTGCCAATTTATGTCATTATCAGGTATTGAAGGTCTGACTACAACTTTAATATGCTACTAGATGCTTTCCTTACTAACATTTTCAGGAATATTGAATTGTACTCCCACAGTAGCTAACCTATTAGCATGCAAATTTAATCTTCTTGGGACAACAATTAGGTTAAAAGCCTCAAAGTTCTCAATTGCATCCCACACTCTATGTTTATAGCTTTTAAGAGTGTCTTTTTTTGTCACATGCAGTCCCCTAACTTGATTGACAATTAATTCACTATCTCCAAATACCTTTAAGCACTTGACACCTTTCAACCTAGCCCATTCCAAACCTTGAATTAAACCCTCATACTCAACTGTATTATTTGTACATGCAAAGTTGAAATGAAAAGATGCATAATACCTATCCCCTTGAGGAGATACCAACATTGCCCCTCCTCCTGATCCATTCTTGCTTCTTGAACCATCAAAGTATAATTCCCAAACTTTTTTTTGCTTATCGTCAAACTCATCTAAACTTCTAACAAGGTTTGGAATAACTGATCCAGCCTCTTGGAATATATAATTTCCAAAACTAGCATCTAAAATAGTGTTGTTTTCACCTCTCACTACATTCTTTGTTGCCCACTCATCAAGTAAGATACCAAGAATGTTCTTAACCTGGGTGCTTGCTTCTGAGATAGTAGAGTTTTCACTTTGATCAAATGCAACACAATTTGCATTAATCACACTGGGTATATATGGCTCAATATGATCCTTTGCAAGCCCCTCAGATTTGATGATCACCTTAGTCCCATAACAGGTTCTAAATAGCGTATGGGACTAGTCTGATGAAAGATATCCCCCTATCTTGGTTATCTTGGCTGTGAACTCTCTTGATAAGCAAAGGGAAAAATATGGGGGAAGGTCAATTACAAAGATATCTTTAGGTATTGAGAAGTTGGGACATGCATGAAGAGTTAAATCAGCATCTTTAATCACCCCTATAGTTTTAACAGTGGAACCATCTAGCTGTACTACCCCTTTTTCTAATGGCTGATAAACTAAACCCAGCTGATCAACTATTTTCTTAGGCATCATAGAGGTGGTAGCACCACTATCCACCATACAATTATGAACTAAATTATCTCCTATAATCAAAGATACGTAAAATGGAGGGGATTTAGTACTTGTACCTTACATCTTACTACTATCTTGAGGAGTAACTTCTGTAGTAGCATTTGTCAAAATAGTCTTGGGAAGCGCATCAGAAGCTTGCTTAAGATTATGCTCTTCAGATAGGGCCCTTTTTAACAAATTAGTTTGTCCTGGAATCGCTAATGAATTCCACATAGACATCGTAACATTCATCTTCTTCATGTTTTCAACTATGTTATAAGGCATAGATGAAAGCACCTAGGGTTGTACCTTGACACCAACTTGATTCAACTGTGACTGTGGTTTCTCTTTAACTAGGAGGGTAGGATTCTTTTGTGCCACATGCATTTGGATAGATGATGACCCATCGATTGTAGCTCCTTTATCTTTGTTAACAGCTTGCTCTATCTCCAGAGCTCTTTTCTTTTCCCTGGTATAGGTTGCAATCGATGTGTCACCATTCACTCCATAAAACTCCTCCCTTTGCTAGTTAATGAAAGATGTCTTAGTTGGAGTTGAGTCATGTTGTTGTTCAGGCACATCTCCAGTTGCTTTTGGTTGTGTACTTACTTCATTTTGAACCATCAATGCTTGATTGATGACTCCATTAGAGCAAGTTGCTTGATTGTGCAGTTGGTTACATGGATAACACCATTCATACTCAATAGCTAAATTATTTTGAGCTGGCACCATGTCTCTTACAACATTTAAAGGGGCTGGTGCATATGTTTGAAAAGGCCTTGGGTTAACATTTTGCCTATTCCCTTGATAATTATTTTGATAAGGAGGCCTACCACCTTGATTTTGTTGTTGTCCTCCCAAATTCTGCTACTAGTAAGGTGGATTTGCACCTTGATTATGTTGTTGGTAAGTTTGTTGTCCTTGGTACTATTGCCTTTTGAGGGTCACTAACTCATTCCCCAATGTATGTAATATGTTTTTGATCTTCTGGTGACTGCTTTTAATATCTTGCAGCTCTTGGGATGACCCTGCAACAATAGAATTACTTGTTGCAACTAATTGTAACACTGGAATAGCATGTAATGGTGTGAAAGGACGGACAATTAGTGGCATATTTGGCTAAATGTTAGGAAAAATAGGCATTGGTGGTCTTGGTGCTATTTTCCCATCTTGAATCAAGCTATTTTCTGCCCTCACAACTATTTCATATGATTGTGGAAGCAAGTTTCCTCCCATAGACTGGATTACTACTGATATGTCATTATTTAGGCTTTTTAAATAATATAGAAAAGAATGTTCAGGTGATGGCCTGACTTGAACAAGGATTCTATTCCAAGTTCTTTGGAATCTCATATTGAAATCTGTCATTTGTTCTTGGGAAGCTTTCTTGATAGTTGTAAGTTGTTCTACTAAGGACAAATGGTCTGACTTATCCTCAAAATATCTACTTAGAGCATCTCCTAAATTATCCCATGTGGTGATAGAACCCACATTCAATCCTCTGAACCACTAAAGTGCTTTCCCCCTTAATGAAGCTGCTAATAGCCTTACGGCTACATTATCTTGTGTAATATGATGAGCATAACACAAGGTTGCCACATCTCTAATGTGCTCCAATGTTGTAGTTTGTCCTTCTCCCATATATTTTGGTAAATTTTTTAAGGCAGCAAGACGAATATCATCATGTTGGGCAAGATTTAAACGGTTGCCTTGGTTAAAAGGCACAAAGGCAAATTTCCTTGCCATTGCCGGTGGTGGTACTGGTACTTGCTGACTGGAAAATGTAATAGCAGTTGAACTAGAACTTGCTAAAAATGCAATGCCTTTTGTTGCTACAGCAAATAATGACAGAGACCCCTTTTTGAAAGTTGGTGAGGTTGAATGCCTTCCTACCTCTTTGTTGGAATCTCTATTTCTTCTTCTTCTATATGAAAACAAAGGTCTATCTTTTGTACCAGGTGGTGTAGACTGAGTTCTTTTCAAAGGAGGAGTTCTAAGAAGTGTTCTCTGTCTTCTTTTAGGTGGAGATAGCTGAAAATACTCAAAAGACTTTGAGCTTCTAGTCTTGATTCATCTCATACAACACTACTCTTCATAACCATGAGATTGAGTCACCAGATATGCAATAAAACAACCTCTCACAGGTCTGTTTTATGCTGACAGCATATCAGAATTAGCACAAAATTTGAAAATTATCATAATAATAAGTTAAAACACTGTCCCACCAAGCATGCCAAAATTGTTAGCTCTCAAAAGTGCACCCTGTTAAGCTCACAAAAACTTAACCTTCTGGAGAAACATGGAAACACTCCTAGGTAGTGGGTTTCCCAAAAATGGAGTGAATCTTTGGGTTCTAGGCCGGTTCCTATATGATACTTCACTTGAAATTTTTGTAGAATGGTAAAACTTGGTTGGGAAAAGAGATAAGAAAGATTTTTTTTTTTGCATGAACTCTAAGTACTGAAAAATAGGAAAACTAAAAGGAAAACTTAAGTGATGCACCAAATCTAAAGAGAGAATGGTATTAATCTGATACAATGAAACTTTCCTAAAACTAGTTTGGCATGGGCACAATATTGATATCAGAATACTTGGATATAAATGCTTTATAAGAAGGATTGACCTCAAGTCAACTGTTAACAAGAATAATAGCAATCACTTATTAACAATGAAATGAAACAAAAATCACAACTTATAACCTACATGAGTATCAAATATTCACTTACAGATGCTAAAACTGAGACATTCACTTCAAGGATTCAAAATGAATCACAAAAACAACATCAAATCAGTAACTCACATACCACAAGATGAACTCAGTAATGGCTTCCAAAATTTTCTTTATTCAGGCTTCAATGGTGACTTAATAACACCCTCATAAAACTGAGTTTCAAACAATTTGCAAGTGACCACCATGAAGGACTCAAAAAATCACTCCAAAGGTTGCATCTACATGAAATCTGGAACTGGTTACAAATGAGTCCTCAACTCATACTTATGCATTTTAGCCAACTACATTTTGGAGAACAATAACTTCTGGGTCGTATTTTCTCTACAAGGCCATTTTTGAGCCCTCCAAAGGACTTCAAAAAGGCATAAAAAGGCTCAGAAGTCATGTCCCATTAATTACATCATAAATATCTGTCATAAATGCATCTCAATCCACCAAAAATACTCACAAAAGTCTCTGCAAAACAATAACTTTTTTGTAGACCCAAAACTGCATCTTTATCCTCATGACCTCAGCACTTAAGTCATATATTTTGTAAAAAAAATATATATCTTAGATCTTTTAAAAGATAAAAATAAAAAAATTATTTTACATTTGAACATTAAACGATTTATCATTCATTTAATATATATCAGAGATATTAAATAAATAAATGAATTACAAATCGTTTAATATTTTTATAATTTAATAATAATTAATAATTAATATATTAGCTATTATTTTTATAAATATTAATTATATTAGAAAATATTTATTAAGTGATGATTAAAATCACTTTGGTAACATCATTAATAATAAATATTTATTAAAATAATATATAATAAATTAATTATTAATACTTATGAAATATGTAAAATAAAATATTTATCATCTTTCTTTTAAAAGTCTAAAACATATCTTACATTTTTTATTTTAAAATTATATTAGTAAAATGATTTATAAAGCTATCACTTTAATAATATAATTTTAACTTAAAAACTATATGACTTAGGAAAAAAAGCTAAAGTGATAAATTTATCACTTATGCATATAATTAAAAGAATGTCGTGAGACATTGTTTGGAAAAAATAAAACCAAAAAGGCATAAAGCCTTTTCTTCCTCATGCAAGAAGGAAATATAGGGAAAGAAAACCCTAAACTTGTTTCATTTTAACACTTTTGTTTTGGGAGGAGCTACTTCAACCGCCATCATGAGGGTTTCAGCTAGAAATTTTTGGAGATCTTCTGCTACAATTTTTCTTGGACTGCTTCATTAACATCTTCAGATTTGTTAGCCGCCATTATGAAGAAAAGACTTGGAGATTTGGCTGTGATTTTTTATGAGAAATCTGCTCCTTGCTCACGCCATGGATGAGGTTGCTTTCCATTTGCTTTTCTTCTTCTCTCTTGCTGGACGCCATGAAGAATGAGGGCTTTTTCATAGATTTTCTAGTCTTTTAAAAGGATTTCAAAGGCTCTTTTTGCAGCTCAAGAAGACCTGCATTTTTGGAGCTTGCTCTTTATAGATTTCAAAAATGGTATGCATCTCTTTGAAAAATCTAAACATTCTTTTGAAAATCTGAAAACTCTTTGAAAAATCTAAACATTCTTTTGAAAATCTGAAAACTTTGTGAAAATCTGAACAAGCTGTAGACTTTTTTGAAAACTCTTTAAGTCTCAAATTTTTTAAAGTCTGAAAACTCTTTAAAGAATCTGAAGATTTTGTATAGAAAATCTGAACACTCTTGAAAAATTTGAAGATTCTGTGAAAGTCTGAACATTTTGTGTAAGTTTGAAAATTCTGAAAATCTGAAAATTTTGTGAAAGTCTGAACATTTTGTGTAAGTCTGAAAATTTTGAAAATCTAAAAATTCTGTGAAAGTATGAACATTTTGTGTAAGTCTGAAAATTCTCAGCTGTCTTCTTTCATTTGTTATCATTTTTTCTGAATTTCATGGTTGGCTTTTCCCTTTCACAAGGATATCAAGATCAGTTTATTGGTGTTGTAGTAACTAATCTGGAAAAATATGTCCTTTTTATTTTCCATATCTGTGCATTCTATATGTTGTAGAGAAGCATTAAAAATAAGTCTATTTTTTGCAAGAAATCTAGAATATTTTGTCTCCTCCTATCACTGTTGTTGTTTACTAGATGTCTGTTGGTTCTCTTCCAAAAAAAATGTGGCCTTTCCTTTGCTGTTTATATGAAATCCCTGGAAACTGGGTATAAAAACATGGCTAAAAGAAACACCTGTTGATGTTAAAATCTGTCATTGCTATGAAGAATTATGGCTACTTATGCTGTGAAAGGTTTCTGTAGATAACATGGCTTTTATTTGATTCAAAATTGGAAGGAAATAACTGATCTTGTGGCCCCTTTTTTTTTTTTTTTCTCTATTTGATGTTATCTCTCAGTCAGCACCTTTGAAAGATATATTGAAGGAGACCCACTACAAATTATACCCTTTTAACCTTCTTTAGATACTCTGGTTAAATCTCCATTTGAGGCAGCACTTATTTCTTTTATTTGATCACAAACTCTACATTTCTTGTAGCTTTTGGTGCAAAGTAATGACATATTTTACGATCACACTTTACATTATTTGCTTGAATAGCATTTGTGGTTTTAGCATGTTCAGCATGGCACTTTAGCCCTATGCATGAAACTGGATACAAAAAGATGTCTGAACATTATGTTGTCATCTAATTTGAAATATACAATAGTGGCCATGGCTCTTTTTACTGGCTAAAAATTATTGACTGTATCAAAACTTTGCAAATGCATATCACTGTATATGCAGCCTTGCTACTAAACATGTATCTTAAACTGGTTTGTTTTTTTTAAAATCTGAATATAATAGTGATTAGAATATAAAATATTTCCACTAAATATATGAAATGCAATCAAATGTAAAAATTTCTCCTTTATTCATTTGTGAGGTTCAAGCACAGGCTCGTGACACTCACAAACAACATAATGAAATTTGATGGAGTCTGAGCGCGGGCTTGAACCTCATCAAATACACACTGTGAACATTCTCTTGATACTTTGTAATAAAATTCTTGAAGCATTTCTTCAGCAATATACGTTGATCATGCACTTGTTCTTCATACTGTCATAAATACTTCCCTGTAGCTGGCCATTGCTCCCTTCCTATCACCAAGCTGATTGCAAAATTAGTTACTTTATGTGTACTTCTGATTTGATTTTGGCTTCCCTTCTTATCCTACAGCCAAAATTTGATTGTTTTTCTCTACCATAGATACCACGCTGCTTGTATTTATGTGATTGTACTTTATATCACTAGTATCTTGCTATAGCATAGCACTTAGTTATGAGTTTTGAAGATCTTTGGAATTTTTGTAACTCTTCTTTCTTTTGCTTTTGATGAACTGTTTCAATAATGTTAGATCCTTTTCAATGAATTTTCTTAGTTACTATGGTGTTCATTGCTTAATAAATATCATTTGCTATCCTATAGCATGCTGGGCTCAACCCTTGTGGGAGCCACATTTCACTCCACATGCTACAGGGTAGACACTTGTTAACTACACATGAAGCAAACTAGTTAGAAATAAACTATTTTTCTTTTTTGGATTTGAGATGATACATGCATATGTGGGAAAACATGTAAGAATAGGGTATGGTCATTGCTTAGGACTTCATGTTCTAACACGTTGCTTTTACATTTTTTTGAGGCTCAAGACAGCAAGGAATGAGGACTTAAAGAATCAGGCGACGACAACAACCTACAACTATCTTCCACTCCTGTCAGTCATTCATAGGCAATGGTTGGCCCCTATTCTTACACCTTTGTTTCTATTCTCTTTAACATATTCATGTATATCATCTCAAGATGAAAAATAATGACATGTTTCTAGCTAGTTTCACGGCATGTGTGGAGCATTTATTACAAACTTTGATGAATAAAATATTACATTCTCAGAAAAGATTGGCAAAGTGTTACTTTTTCTATTTTGATCTTTTCTTCATTGAATATGATAAGTAAACTCAAGAAGTTATTTAAAGTTATGCATTTGATACTGAAACACAAAGACTAGCAAAACCAAAAAGTACCTTCTTTGATCTGAGATACAAAGGCTTCATCAAATTGAGCCTATAGGAGAAAAGTTGATAACACTCTCCCTTAGCATTATCCGAGGGGATTCAAACCCATGACCAAGCTCTGATACCACTTGTTACAAGTTTGATTTTTGTTGCACCAAAAGAATGACCCATCAATACCTGATACAACCACTAGACTTATAGAATCCATAGTAGGTGGTTAGTCCCTTGTCACAAATATTGAGGGGAGCATTGACCATTTTTCCAACACCTATACCTATCACCATCATCCTTAAAACTACTCCTATTATTAATCTTGGATTAATTATGATAATTTTTAGATTCTTGCAGATATTAGCCTCTTAATGTATTTCACACATGTGTGAGAAACTTTTCCCAAGATGGCTAACCACCTTCCTTAAATACTCACCCAGAATCTTACAAGATTGTCCATTCTTTCCTCTTTGAGATTTTCTCACACATGTGTGAATAACCTTGAGTCTTCCCCCTCTTAAATGAGCTATCACTTTCAAAGGTTGCTCACAGATGTGTGAGAAACTCATTCCCTTTACATAGCTAACTACCTTACTTGTGTGGATCTTATGTGGCATCCACATTGTATTCACCTCATCAATCCTCTCTCATCCTAGCCCTTCATTTAACTTTGAATCTCAACCATCCAATTCCCTCCTTTTCCTATAAATAGGAGCCTCTCCTCAAGGACTACATCCATCATTCACATTAGAGTTATCATGTTTGTTTGTTAAATCCATCACTTGCATTAGAGTTATCATGTTAGTTTGTTGGATCCATCAATTTCTTCTTAGAATTATGATGCTAGTTGATGCAGGAGCATCCTGGGTGTAAGAGCAATCTTGCATCACCCAAAAATATTACTATTTTTGTATAAGGGCTATCTTGTGCAGAGCTTCTATTTATGGAAACTTGCTATTTTTAGTAAGTTGGTCTTACGATCTCAGAATATTTTGATTTTACATGTGGAGGTTCATCTTAATCATATCAGCCTCCCAGCAAAGTTTCATGGCTAGATCAAGTCTAGTTTTGAAGATATTGAAGATTTTCGGTATTGGCAGCAGGGTACAAAAACTTTGAACTCAGTTTTGAAGGCTTTAGAGGCCCCGAATGAGGTTGAAAATTTGGGTGATAGATACTTGTGTTGGTCAAGCCTGTAGAGAACTTCGTGGCATTTTTGAAATGGGGTTATAATAGTCAATCAGGTCAACTGGTGATGACTTATGGTCTCCGGAAGTCGGGCCACTTGAAATGGTAGAAAATAATTTTCCTTCAAAATTTATGTTCAGGTTTCAAAAGTTATTTTGAGCCGACTTTGATCTAACAAATTGAAAAATAAAAGAATTCTAAGTTTGGTCAGCCCTTAGGGCTAAATTTTTGGAACCTTCTCAGTGGTGGAAAATACCTATATAAAGAAGGCTCATAGTGTTGTCTAGGGCAGTTCTGGGTAGTAGATCTGGGTATTGATTTGAGGCTTTGTCCTACAGAATATTGTAAGGGAATGCCCATGTGGTTTTGCATATTGTAATTCTGAAAGTTTGTAATTCCACATTTGTGGAGATAATAAGAAGCCAATTTTCTTTTCTTGCATATTTTTGTTTCTCTATTTCTGTTATGTGTTTGTGGGATTAAGGGGAGCACCCTTCATTAAGTGGTATAAGAGTAGGATTTCTTGAGTGTGTAAACAGATCACTGACTGTGAGGCAGTTTGCACCAGGACCGTGGTTAGGGTTTCAATGCACATCGTGAAAATGCCTCCATGAAGGGAATGTGGTGGAAGAGCTGATGTTGTAACACCTCAGGTTAGAGCACTCCAGAGACAAGTGCAAGCATTGCAAGAGGAGATTCACAGAGGAATGAATCTTAATGTCAGAAACGAAAGCGAGGATGAAGCTGAAGAAGAAGATCAAAAAGGAGAAGTTAAAGTTGTGAACCAGGAGGAAGAAAGAATTTTTCGAGCCATTTCCAGGATCAGAAAAAGACCTAAGATTGAGGTTCCTGCATTTTCAAGAAATCTTAACCCAGAAGAATTGATCAACTGGATCAATGAATGTGAAGAATATTTTGAGTATGAAGATATTGAAGATCTTGATAGGGTCAAATTCGCGAAAGCCAGACTGAAAGGTCATGCGAAGATCTAGTGGCAAGAGATTTAATTAGAGTGAAATAGAAGAGGGAAAGATAAAATCACAAGATGGGATCAGATGGTGGATAAATTGAAGTGACAGTTCATCCTTGTTGATTATGAGCTTGACCTACTGAAGAAAATGCAAAGTTTGAAGCAAGCGGGATGATCTGTTCAAGAGTATACAGAGGAGTTCTATCAAATCCTCATCAGAATAGGCCATGCAGAAGCTAATAAGGAGAAAGTTGCTCATTACCTTAAGGGGTTGAGGCCCAGCATCTAGGAGGAGCTGAATCTAGTTTGAATGAACAGTATTGAAGAGGCATACTAGTTTTCCCTAAAAGTAAAGGAAAAGTTGAACAAGAAGTTTGAGAGCAGACAAAATGGAAGAGGTCGCGATGGATGATCTGGTGGACGGTCATATGGAGGCCAAAATGAAGATCCAAAAAAGAAGGATGAGGCCAGTAGTAGTCAAAATTAGAGAGGAAACAATTCCAATCATTTCCAAGATCAGAACAATAGAGATCAGAGAGGAAGAGGAAGAGGACAAGGTTTAAGAAGAGGAGGCTTCCGTGGAACATGTTTTCACTATGGAGAAGAAGGTCATAGGGCATTTGAATTTCCTCAATTCTAAGGAAGGAAAGATAAGAGGAATGAATGCCAGGCAAGAGTTGCACATGTAGATGAAGATGCCAGATCATCAAATTT
The DNA here is from genome assembly GCA_027943335.1 of Chamaecyparis obtusa. NCBI lineage: Eukaryota > Viridiplantae > Streptophyta > Pinopsida > Cupressales > Cupressaceae > Chamaecyparis > Chamaecyparis obtusa. The sequence goes on from BSBK01002666.1 coordinate 489,542, forward strand.
AAAAGATGCTGAAAGAGGAGAAATGTTGATTAACAGAAGAGTCCTGCTGAGTGGTGAGAATGAACCTGAATAAAGGAGGAGCCTATTTTGCACTAGATGCAAGTGTGAGGGAAAATGTTGTGATGTGATTATTGATTGTGGAAGCACTGACAATTTGGTGTCAGAAGAGATGGTGACAAAGTTGAAGCTCAAGAGATAGAAACACCCACATCCATATCGGATTGCCTGGGTGTAGGATGACCACAAGGTCATTGTCAGTGAACAGTCCTAGTAAAGTTCAAGATTAGCGGGTACCAAGATGAGGTACTATGTGATATCATATTTATGGATGCATATCATATGTTGTTGGGTAGACCATGGTAGTTTGACAGATGTGCTATACATGATGGTCATGTGAATACCTATTCCCTGACAAAGGATGGAGTGTGACATAAACTAAAGCCATTCATGGAGACCGAAGAAAAGGTATGTGGTAATGAGAGAATAAAATTTTTTGATGGAAGAAAATTCCTAGATGGTATGAGGCATGAGCATGTGTGTTTTTCTTTAATTCCAAAAGCTGGTAAAGAAGAAGTAGAGGATGTACCTATAGAGGTTGCAGATTTGTTGAATGAGTTTTAGGATATTGTATCTGATAATGTACCTGATGGATTATCACCAATAAGGAAGATCAGTCATCAGATGGATTTGATTCCAGGAGCCAGTTTACCAAATAAGGCAGCACACAGAATGACACCAGCAGAAAGTGAAGAGTTGAACAGACAAGTACATGAGTTATTGCAGAAGGGGTTGATTCAAGAGAGTCTAAGTCCCTGTGTTGTACCAGTAGTATTAGTACCAAAGAAGAATGGATAATGGAGGATGTGTATAGATTCCAGAGCAATAAACAAGATCACAATCAAGTATAGGTTTCCATTGCCATGAATGGATGATATTATGGATTGTTTGAGTGGAGCTGTGTATTTCTCAAAGATAGATCTAAAGAGTGGATATCACTAGATTCGGATCAGAGAAGGAGATGAATGGAAGACTACCTTCAAGACAAAGGAAGGACTATATGAGTGGTTAGTCATGCCTTTTGGGCTAACCAATGCACCGAGCACTTTCATGCGGCTCATGAACGAGGTTCTGAAAAAATTTCTGGGTAAGTTTGTCATTGTTTACCTAGATGATATTTTGATCTTTAGCAAGACATTGGAGGAACATATGATGCATATTCATATGGTGTTTGAGAAGCTGAGGGATGAGAAATTATTGTTTAATTTGAAGAAGTGCAGTTTTGTGAAGAAAGAGTTAGTGTATTTGGAATTTTTAGTTTCAACAGAAGGTCTAAAAATGGACCCAGAGAAGGTATAGGCTATCCTTGAATGGCCTACTCCAAGGAGTGCTACCGAGGTAAGATCATTTCATGGTCTAGCTAGTTTTTATAGAAATTTTATCAGAAATTTTAGTAGTATTTGTGGTCCCTTGACTGAAACAATGAGAGGGGATAGAAAAGAGTTTAAGTGGACTAATGGGGCAGAAAAGAGTTTTCAATTATTCAAACAAAAAGTTACAGAACAACCTATTTTAGCACTTCCAAATTTTAATAAGGTGTTTCAAGTAGACTGTGATGCTAGCGGTACTACAATAGAAGCTGTTATGAGCCAAGAAGGCAAACCTATTGCTTATTTCAGTGAGAAGTTAAATGATGCCAATAGAAAATATTATGTTTATGATCAGGAATTTTATGCTATAGTTCAGGCATTGAAGAAGTGGAGACACTATCTGCTTCCTAAATATTTTGTTTTGTATACTGATCATCAAGCTTTGTAATATTTGAATAGTCAAGGAAAGTTGAATCAAAGGCATTTGAAATGGGTTGAGTTTTTGCAAAGTTATACATTTGTTTTGAAACACATAAGTGGAAAGTCTAACAAGGTTGCAGATGCACTTAGCAGAAGGCAACTATTGCTAACAGAGATGTAGATTGAGGTGGTTGGATTCAAGGAACTCAAGCATTTGTATCCAAAGGATCCTGATTTTGGTGAAGCTTGGAAAGCTTGTAAAGAACCTGTTACTCTAGACAGGACGAAATGACTATATTTTATCATTCAAGATGATACGCTATTCAGAGGGAGTTAGTTGTGCATTCCATGAAGTTCTATGAGGGAGAATCTCATCAAGGAGAATCATAGCAGAGGATTGGATGGACATTTTGGTCAAGATAAAACCCTTGCTTTGGTTAGTGAAAATTATTATTGGCCATAGTTGCAGCAAGATGTCAAGAAGTTTGTACAAAGTTGTAGAGTATGTCAGATGGCGAAGGGAGTGAAGCAGAATATAGGGTTGTATCAGCCATTACCTATACCAGAGAAGCCTTGAGAGGATATCAGTATGGACTTTGTTCTTGGTTACCAAGGACACAGCGGGGACATGATTCAATTTTTGTGGTGGTTGATAGATTTTTGAAGATGGCACATTTCATTCCCTACAAGAAGACTAATGATGTTGTTCATATAGCAGAATTGTTTTTCAGAGAAGTAGTGAGACTACATGGTTTGCCAAAGATCATAGTTTCAAATAGAGACACTAAGTTCATTGGATATTTATGGCGTACATTATGGAAGAAGTTGAAGATAGATTTTATGTTCAGTTCATCACATCATCCACAGACTGATGGACAGACAGAGGTGGTGAATAGGAGTTTGGAAAATTTGCTGAGATGTTTGGTTGGAGATAAGCCAATAGGATGGGATTTGATTTTACCACAGGCAAAATTTGCATACAATAATTCTATCAACAGGAGCACTGGTAAATCACCATTCCAGATTGTATATGGGAGTAGTCCCAAAAATGCATCAAAATTGAGAAAGATAGATAAAGGAGAAATAAGTAGTGTTGAAGCTGAGGATTTTGCATAACACTTGAAGAACATCCATGAGGAGGTGAGGAAGCATATTACCAAGATGAATGTGTAGTATAAGGCTAAAGCAGATGTGAAAAGGAGGCATAAGGAATTTTAGGTTGGAGATGAAGTCATGGTTCATTTGTGGAAGGAGCAATTTCCAATTGGTACATATAACAAGTTGAAAATAAAGAAGTTTGGGCCATGTAAGATACTGAAGAAGCATAATTTAGGAAATGCATATGAGGTAGAATTGCCTACTAAGCTGAATATTTCACCAGTGTTTAACATTTTAGATTTGATAGAGTATCATGAGGGAGGTGTTGAAGATGAGGTTAGAGCAGCACAGTGGATTATTCCAGCAACCAGTTCAGATATCAAGGAGATTGAAGACATACTGGATAGTCGTGTTGGTAGAAGCACAAGGAATAGGACATATGAAGAGTATTTGGTCAAATGGAAAGGATGACCTATGGAAGATTCATCATGGCTAACAAAGGAGGAGGTTAACCATCTTGGTTTTCCTCTGCACACTTGAGTCATGATAGGGTCACTTCTCAAATTACCCCAGGTGTCTGATGCAGGAGCATCCTAGGTGTAAGAGCAATCTTGCATCACCCAAAAATATTATTGTTTTTGTATTCAATAAGGGCTATCTTGTGCAAAGTTGTTATTTATGGAAACTTGCTATTTTTAGTAAGTTGGTCTTACGATCTTGGAATGTTCTGATTTTACATGTGGAGGTTCATCTCAGTCATATCAGCCTGCCAACAAATTTTCATGGCTAGATCAGGTCTAGTTTTGAAGATATTGAAGATTTTTGGTATTGGCAGCAGGGTACAGAAACTTTGAACTCAGTTTTGAAGGCTTTAGAGGCCCCGAATGAGGTCAAAAATTTGGGTGACGGGTGCTTGTGCTAGTCAAGCCTGTAGAGCACTTTGTGGCATTTTCAAAATGGGGTTATAATAGTCAATCAGGTCAACTGGTGATGACTTATGGTCTCCGGAAGTCAGGCCACCTGAAATGGTAGAAAATAATTTTCCTTCAAAATTTTTGTTTGGGTTTCAAAAGTTATTTTGAGCCGACTTTGATGTAAAAATTTGAAAAATAAAAGAATTCTAAGTTTGGTCAGCCCTTAGGGCTAAACTTCTGGAACCTTCTCGGGCAGTGGAAAATGCCTATATAAAGAAGGCTCGTAGTGTTGCCTAGGGCAGTTCTAGGTAGTAGATCTAGGTATTGATTCGAGGCTTTGTCCTATAGAATATTGTAAGGGAATGCCCATGTGGTTTTGCATATTGTAATTTTGAAAGTTTGTAATTCCACATTTGTGGAGATAATAAGAAGCCAATTTTCTTTTCTTGCATATTGTTGTTTCTCTATTTCTATTATGTGTTTGTGGGATTAAGGGGAGCACCCTTCATCACTAGTTTACTTATCTATTTTCATATTGTTGTTATGAATCATTTAGCTTAGAATTCATAACATATCATAGTATTTTGTATGTTACATTCATATCTCATAGAATAATAAATCTTAGTATCCTATCTTGTATTATCATCTTTTTAGTTTTCATCATCTAGCTTGCATTATTTATACTATCTCATTCTCCATCTAGTTGCATTTAGAGCTTCAATTGATCATATAGTAACCTTTACATCACTTGGGGAATCTATAAATCATGTTTGGAGAGCATGTACACATTCTCCAACCAATGATAAAATCAATGGATTGTGGGTGCTTCCATTTTGGCTCAATCAGAGGTGTATGAGATATCTTTGTTTAGTTATGCTTTTTATTAACATGTTTGCCTTGTTTGAGCTTGACTAAACAGGTTGATTTTTCACATATACATTATGGAACACCTGATAGGACTCATGTCTCTTTGTTTTTAATCAATTTTTTATACTTTTTGTGAAGCTACATGTCAAACTTTTTTATCAGTGTCTGCGTTACATACAATGTGATTTGCGTAGATTGATGTCTACGCCTCGAACTAGAGTTTGCGCTAGTTTTGTTTGACATTTGGTTTTGCAGGTCTTAATGTATTTTTGGTGGTTAATCTAACTCAATTTTGTAGTTTTTTTTGTTTAAATGCATTTCTATGGATTTTATGCTTTTTATCTTTTTATTTTTAATCAAAAATCCCTTTTTATGAATACAAATGCTAGCAAAAAATTTATTGTCTACCAATGCAAAGGATCAATGCCTTCACAAAGTGAGGTTTGAGTGAATTGATACCTCTAACCTGAACTAGCATCTTTTCTTGGTAAGTGTAGGTAACTCTTTTTTTGATATGTGTCACTTTTTATTTTATTTTCTTTCTACTTGAATTAGTGTTTGTGCTGACTTACATTTTCGTAAACCAACATTTCTGCTTGATTCAGTGTTTCTACTTTATTCTATATTTATGACATTTTTATTGGGTTTTCCTAAGGACTAATAAGTGGTGCACCTTGATTCACGTGACAAAGACCAAATATATAAACTACTAATATTGATTTTTCTAGTTTTCCATGCTTTATTACTTGATTTTATGTCTTCATTAATATAGTTGCACTTAGGCTTTAATTAATTATCAATTTTAAAGAGCCCCACGTGTCTTGTGTTCTTGGAGAAATATTGTTAGTGGTGGTACTCCCTTCGAGATTTCTCATTTTGTTTAGAACTAAATCTCTTTAATTACATGATAAAAATATAGAACAAGAAGTGGTATCTCCCCTTTCCTTCACAGACCTTGGATGTAAGAGAAAACCACTTTAATATTTTCCTCTAGTAAGGCCCGCTTGAAGCTCCCACTAGTCCAAGGAACAATCTCAAACTGGTAAATACCCAGGTTGGTATATAAATGAGACTCTGAGTAAACTATAGTCTTATCCTACCAATCTCGAGCAAGGTGTGTGGATGATATTTCTGATTAGGAGAATAGTTCCTAATGAGATGACATGGCTCACTAGATACTTTAGTGTCACACACACATAAAAACTAATTGGGGAGATGCCACAGACCTTATTATGAACTAGATTTTAGAAGCTACCCTTTTATCCTTGTTATATCACTTGTAGTGCAAAGGGATTGTGTCATCCCTTGAAGTTACTCACTATATGTACTACCCTAGTTATGAGGTGTAAGGTTTTACATTTCATCACCAAAAATTGGGCATGCCCCAAAAGGGATCCCCTACTCATCCACACCTTGAAGACCTACTGAAGTGTATTATTTTCCCTTCATCTTCACATGGGATTACCTCCTTTTGCATGGGACGCAACACATGAGGGTCAAGAGTATCAAGTTCAAAAATTTATTTCTATGTATGTGGTCCTACAAATGGTATATTGAAAATTTAATCATAGGATATAATTTTCTTGTATGATGTTAAGGCTTGTGAAAACAATTTTTGAAAAATATTTTGAAGATTAAACATTTTATGATTTTTCAATTTTTTGTTTGTTGTGGTTGTTCTTTCCATTAAACAAATCCATTTTAGACTGGTCAAACCTCAAAATTTGCCAAAATTTTGCTTCTACCCAGAATGGCATTTCTACCTATGAACCCAAGTTTCCACTAATCATTATCTGCATTGGGTGAATTGACATTTCTACCCCTTGAGTACGAGACAAATTTATTTCACTAGTAAATTAGTCTACAAACATGTACTTGTGCCTGTGAATCGACACCTACATGGATCAACACCTTCAACTAGGAATGGTATTTTGTGAAATTCCAGAGAGTTAACCAAGAATACCTTGATATGTCACTTTGGACCCTCTTGGTGATCATCAAATTAAAACTCCAGATTGTGTCATGTTGACCCTCAAATTACCATAAACCTCTGGCTAATTTCCTGCTTGGGAAGTTATAAGAAGGTGAAAATCCAATTACTCTCTATGTATAGGAAAAAGAAAGAGGTTGATTGTACTAGAAAAGAAAACTAATGCATCATAAGAGATGAGAAAGATAGCACCTGAATGATTGAGCACCATGAAATCATGATTTACAATAGTAAAGTCATAGCTTACATTAACCAATATCGCATAGATACCAAGATGAAATGATGATTTACAATAATAAAGTCATAGCTTACATTAACCAATACCACTTCCAACCAATACTAGATCATCATAACACCTATCATTTCATTATTTCATCAAACCTTGTCATCCATATTCCACCATCATTCTTCTAAATTTTATCCTTGGACTTAGGAGCACTTAATCATTTATTCCATATCTAAATTTGGAACTTCAATCTAGTCATCTTAATCAATCTAAATCGATCAATCAACCCAATCCAAAATTAAATCAAACCAAATATAACTTTTGATCGAGATTAATCCATATCCTTAGGTTTAATATTATCCAAAGTGTCATCAAGATCCTCATCTTTACATGAAAACCCTAGTTAAATATATTGCTTGAGAACATTATTTTTCTCAAGTGAATGGCTTAATTAGCTTCATATCCTAATTCTCCTTATAATTTTTCCTATCTCAAGTAGGATAAGGATATCATATAAATCAAATATTTTGTGCCTTCATAGGATCTTGTCTCACAAAGGTTATCCTAAACCTTCATCAAATCAATCAATCCCAAAATCAAATCAAGTAACTAATCCAAATCTTTATCATCATCAAGTCCAAGCTCTACCCAAATCAAACATCAAAACCAATTAGTAAATATCTTTTAGGTCCTACCCTTACATAAAAAATATAAGAATATTGCTCCTAGTCTAAAATCATCACCTTTCCCATTTGACATCCATCATCAAAACCAATTATTCATCCAATACATTCATAGACATAATCTTTCATCCATTCATCTTTTATAAGATCGCATTTTTATGGTTGTCACTCATTCATAAGCTAAACATACGAGGCCCTCCTAATCAAACACTAACCTTGACAATGAGAATCCTTTTGCAAAATCATTATTTGAAAGTACCAAAGTTATCATCGTCGATATTACCCACAATCCTAAAGAAGTAAAAATTTCTTGTCAACTCAATACATCTCATCGTGTTATTGATTTCATTAAGTATCCTTACAATTTAGAGATGATTGAGAAAACTATTAGAAAAAATAGAGCTAAAATATTCATGAACCTTGTCAAAGATTGAGTCATAGTACCTGTTGATTTTGATGACTCATTGCTTTACAACAATTTCATACAATAAAATGTCACTACCAATAGTGATATAGAAATACAAGTTAATACAACATCATCCAAAGACAAAGGAAAATCTACTTTGAGTGGAACTTCTACATGACAACCAACATCAACATCACAAACCACACAAACCTATGAATTAACACTTAGAACTATTCAAAATATTCTTAGTGTCATACCAAATTTGACCTCGATCTCATTCTAGTACTCATACTACAATGAATAAATCTACTATCATGGAGACAAGAGTTTTAAACATTGGTCAAACATTTATCCCAATTACATAAGGTTTCTCATCATCACTTTTCACAATTCCATCAACTGTCATGAATATACTCAAAAAATATCATAAGCATATCAATATGTTCCTCCTCCTTCATTAGGACTTACATCATCACAAATTGGTGGAGAACAATATTTTGGATATACCCTCACACATAAAAATGCTCCTAATTTAGCTCAACAAGTCAATGAGCTAAAGAGCCTTATTTACAGCATGCAAAATTGGGGGAAGATGGAATTTTCTTTTGACAAAATATGTCCCTACCAATTTGATAAATCCATCAACATGCAACCATTTCCCCCAAACTTTTAAATTTGAAAATTTGACAAATACAAAGGGGAAATGTGTTGAATCCAACATCTCAACTAGTTTTATATTGCATGTCAAGAGGTCTTCTATAATGATAATTATTTAAAAGAATTTTCACTAGAAGTCTTGGATGCCCTGCCCTTGAGTGGTTCATGAATTTACCTCAAGGGTCAATATCTACCTTATTCAATCTTGTAGAGAATTTTGTTGTGTATTATTCTTATAACATCGAACATAAAGCATCCCTAAGTAATTTGTGTGACACAAAGCAAAGAAATGGTGAAACCTTTGCGAATTTCTTACAAAGGTGGAGATACCTTGCCAATAAAATGCCTTGGAAAATACCTAAACAACATTTTATTGACATCTTCACTAGAAACCTAGTATCTCAAATGTCATTCCAAATGAAAATGGATTCCCCTAACACTTTTAAGTTGTTAAGAAAGGGAAGAACTTTGAAGATGGTCTCTTACAGCAAGGCATCATTGAACATTATACCCTTCATCAAATGAAAAACTAAAGAACAAGAATGTTGCTAATGATGGCTTGACTAACACCAAAAATTTATAAAACATCTAAGCATCCAACAATTGAAACAATAACAACAACAATTGACAAAATTGAACTAATCAACAAAACAATTCATCACAACAACAACAGAATCATGATTTTCCCAAAAATCTCTTCCAAAAATGTAATAACAACAATAATAAAAACACAAATAATCTCTATCATTGATAATACTCTTCACTTGTAGAGCCTCTTGATGCCATCTTTCATCACCTTGTTGATCAAAACATGATAGAATTTCCAATCACCAAATCTTATGATGACAATCAATCTAAACCTCATTAGTATAAGGACAATGAATATTGTGATTATCATCTCATCAAAGGTCATGATACCAAGAAGTGTATGAAACTAAATAATTTTATTAAAGACCTTATAGATAATAGAATGTTTGAGGCTGAAGAAAAATCCCCATCGTGATCAAATGCAGAATTGAAGATCTCTAATATACCTTTCCCTAAGCATGATCAAAATAATGCATCATCATTGAAAACTATGCCATATGACTAAAGCATAAACAATAGCTTGGGTTTTGAGTCCATGTGTGAAATCCTTGAAGAAAACTCTATTTTATGCCTTGACTCTTTGTGTGGTCATATTGAAGAGTCTAACAACCATGTAATAATCTCACCATTAAGGGTGTTGATTGTAATGCCACTACTCATAGAGGAAGAGTTACTGTTCAAGTTTTTACACCACCTTCCATATCATCCACTTCCACTAAACCCACTTCACAATATGATCTCCTTGGACAACTTGGAAAGATTCCTACATATAGATACCAAACCTTGAGCTTCTTTGCACATTGCTTATTTGTAGGGATATCCTTGAGCAAGCCCTTATTGAGTCATGTGTTCCTGATAACATCAATGCATCCCAATTTCAAGCCATCATTGGGAATCTTGCAATGCAACAAAACCTTGTGTCTAGTGATAAGGACTTATGTGCTCCTTACCAATATCACAATAAGCCTTTGTATATTGAAGCCCTCATCCATCATCATAAATTAAAAAGGGTGCTTACATATGGTGGACTCGATTTGAATCTGTGTAACTTGAAAATGATAAGATAGTTGAGACTCCCTAATGACCTTTTATGTTACAAAGAGAATCATGATAAATGCCTATTATGACAAAAAAATAGAGTTCAAAGGCTTGATCACATTACCTCTTCAAGTTGGTCCTACATTAATTGAGACTACATGCCAAGTGCTTGATATAGACTTTCCATCTAATATTCTCCTTGGTAGACCTTGGATCAATGCTATTCAAGGTGTACCTTCCATGTTCCATCAATGTCTCAAATTCCCACATCAAGGTAGAGAAGTAACTATTCCTGGGGATTATGAACCCTTTCAATATTGCAAGAGATTGGAAGGAAAGAAAACCAACTTCTGCCCATTGAATGAGCTAGTTAAACCATTTGTTATCAAGACATCTCCTAAAGATTTACTAAAGAACCTCTTGAGGATACTGCCAAACCATCCATTGAAGAAGACTCTACATCTAAGACCACTAACTCTAAGGAGAAAGGCATTGAGGAGAAGATCCCTGAATCTGAAAAGAAGATCAAGATAGTTGACCAAGGAAATGGAGAATACACCATTGAAAATTCTTTTTATGTTGGTCAAATTTCCTAATCCCCAAAGTCTTATGGTCAACTCTCACAACTCTTCCCTAAAAAGCATAAAGAAACCATGTAATGTAAGAAAACTACCTTTGAACATTGGGGACCTGTTGATAAAGAAAGCATAGAAGATGATATCCTATCATGGTTTTACAAATATGTAAAAGACAAGCATGTATACATACCAAAAATAAAATATCCAAAGGCAACTCCCATAGTTTAAAGAATGGGATATCATGGAATAGGTTTAGGTGCACACTGTATACACCTAAAAATGGTCACCTAGACTATTAGCCCCTTGCTAGCATTTTTGCTAAAATCATCAATTGCTTGTTCTTGATCAAATCCTAGTTCTATCATTTATTCGATTATTTTCTATGGGCTAACCATCTTATCCTAAGTTTTTATTTATTTAAAAGTAATTCCCTCCCCTTTTAATAAATAAAAAGCCCCCACTTTTCCTCTTATCCTAAGTTGCACAAATAAAGCATTATTCTTATTTTATAAAAAGGGAAAAAGCACTTTTTGTCTCATATGGACACAAAAGTCAACTCTTATTTTCCCATTGGAGGATATGTGTGCACATGTATTGCTCCTCTTTCAAGCTCCACCATTGATTAAATCTTTTGCCTCTTAATCTCCATGGTCCATTCCTTCTCATTTCCTTTAAAAAGAGAGCTCTCTTCTTCATTCTAGATCCCCAACTTTTTATGCTAACTTTATGCTGCAGGATTTCTAGGTCACTTTGGAGCTTTTGAAGATTTGGAGCATTCTTAGCATCTACATCTCATTCTTGCATTCTTAGCTTAGCTTCATATTTATGCTTTCTTAGATTAACTTCATTTCTATGCTCTAGATTAGCTCACATAGATTAATTAGCTTGGGTTGTAACACTTGCATATTTCCTTTCATAGCTTAGCTTGCATTTCCATTTCTAGCATAGCATTGAATTGCATTTTCATTCTTGATTCTTAAGGATATTGGCATTCTTTCCCTTGTCTTCATTGAATCTCCCATTGCATGGTTTACTAGCAAGGTTATAGGCTAAATAGCTCTAGCTGAGAACATTCTTAAAAGCCCTTGCACTCCATGCCTAGGGAGCTATGGATCGATTTGTGAGGGCTCATTCTTGAGTTTCCTTGCATGTAATGATCCATAGAAGTGTGACACATTTATAGCACACATTTTTGGTACCCACCGTGGGGGAGAGTAGACTAGCTTTGTCCATTCCTTTTCTGCATTTTCGTCATTTTTCGTCAAGTTTTCGGCAAGTTTTTAGCTTAATTTTCGGTCTCTATTTTTTTTTCTCAGACTATCGTATGATACTTTCTAGAAGTATCATGTGATACTTCTCTATATGTGCATGTGATACTTCTCCTATCAGAAGTATCGCCTGGCTATTGTGAATTCTATCGCCTGGTGTCGGGCGAAGTATCACCTGGCATAAGGTGAAATATCACGCAGACTAAAAAGTATCGCCCCAGTATACTGCGAAGTATCACGCGATACTGGTGTGATATATCATTGGAAAATTCTTTCCAAGCCTAATCCAACCATGATGGTTTCATTTTCAAATTTTATCATTTGATCAGTTATTTTTGCAGATTATCTGATTTTTCATGTACTAATCATTGTTAGATTTTGGATTTTGATTCTCCTAACTCTTGTTGGTCTAACAAGTTGTGGTTGTAGGTGCTTCTTGCTTGAAATTTTCTAAAATCGCATGTTAAAGAGGGCTACTAATGGTTTTTTTAGGGCTGCCCTAAGCATAAAAACCAAATCAAGTGCTTGTTTAATTGCTTTCTTTATTAAGTGCGGCATATACTAGTTGTTTCCTTTCATAGGCACTTAATACCTTGTTGTAGAAATTTTGAGGTGGTAGGAGAGTATGCTCTTCACCCTTGTGGTGAAACAAAAATCTTGACCCATCTTGGGATTTTGAAAGCAAGGGGGTAATTGAATCTTTTCTTGGTGTGTTTGGGAGAGATTCTTGAGATAGGGGAGTATGCTCTTCACCCTTGTGGTGAACCAAAAACCTTGAACCTCAAGATTTAATCCACTTTTTGTTTAGTATAAAGATCCTTTAGTGGGCCTTCTCTTGAGCAATCAAGAGGAATGACCCAAGTGGGGACAACCTTGTCATCATTTTCCTTGGTGACAAGTGATTCCAACTCACTATAATCTCAAGGCTATCGAGGACACAAAACCTTGGTAGACATAACACTTGTCTTCGCTTGATGTTAGTAGCTCATGGAATTGTGACCATGGGGAAAGCATTGAGTAAGAATGCTTAAGGTACTCTTGAGGCCGCGAGGTCCTAGTCCTTTATGAGGAGCAAGAGGGGTGTTATGAACAAAAATCCTTACTACGAACCATTGGTTAGAGGCCACCCTATTTTAGCCGCTTAGCTTCTTGGTGCAAGGATTGATCCAAGTGGACTTACCCGGATCACCCCAAGACACTCACCATATGTGTTCCTTTGGTTGTGTTTTTTGACACTTCCATGACAATGCCAATATCTCTTGTGGGCAACCACTTGGTGTGAGGCAAGGGAGCATCAAGTTTTGGGCCGTGTTTCTAAGTAATGAGCCTTGTCCTTCTAGGTAGTAATTGCTTGAATTGTCTTTGATTGTGCTATACCAGTGTAAACGTCCTCAACATTCAAACAAACGGTAGCATTCATAAGGTTTTCTATTTTGATATCATAAGTGTTTGTCTTGGCAAGGTTGCTTTTGCCCTTGTTCCAAGTGTTTTATGACATGTTGGATCACCTACTGTTTGCAAACTTGTCTTTTATTTGCTATTACTACTTGTCAAACTGAGAAATTACACTCTCCAACCTTTGAACTTGATCAAAATGCTTCAAAACTAAGATTTTTATGTTCACTGGTCAAAGAATCACCCAAATATGCAACAGTATCGCACGCCTTGCTAAGAAATATCACATGATAGTTTGCATCTATTGTCTATCACTTTCTTTGCTGAAGTCTATTGCCCTGGTATGTTAAGGTCTATCACCTGGTGTAAGGCAAAGTATCACTCTATCTTCAGAGTATCACCTTGTTTGCCTGAGAACTATCACCTGGGTCATTTCTACTATCTTGTCATTGCTGCAATTCGGAGTTGCTAAACTTGCACTTTAACCTATCGTAGAATGTCTTTTTCTATTCTTACCTAAAACTGGTTTGTTACCTACATGCTTAGATTTGTTCTAGACTGAAACAAATGAGCTAAAACTATTGGATTTGAGTTTAACGAATGCTACTCTTGATCACTTGTTGCATCACGGTTACCTCTCTAGCTACTTGCTTATTGAGCTTCTTGCTCACTACTTGGCTTTAGTCAATTGATTTCTGTAAGTGCTTGAGCACTTTTGACAAGCCATCTCTCTATTGTTCTAGTTTGACAAGTGATCTTTATTAGCTTTGCCTATCTCAAATCTGAGAAACTTTGTCTCATTCTATTAGTCAACCAACATTTCTTTTCATGCCGATTACAACTCGGTCTCAATTTGAGAAGGAGAGTCATCCTCCATTCAATTATACATAGTTACCTTCTCCAACTAGACACTCATGAGCACCCATTAGCAACAACAGTTCTAGTTCTAACCAATCTGAGGATTCTAAGGCTACCCTGTGGTACAAAGGAGGTTTCCTCTTCCGCATTCAAGACCCCCAAAAACACAGACAATGTCTCACTCACTTTGACTGAACAAGAAAAATTCCAACACTTGCAAGAACACTTTGAGCATAAGGATAACCAAGCGCGCTTAGACAAAGAACACAATCAACAAAGGATGGATGCTGCTAGGCACATGGCTTATAGAGGGACATTTCATGAGCAACCTGAGACTAGTAACTCTGAGCATAGACCTCTTTTTAATGGCAACAACATGCCACCAAGATCTCCTCCAAGACCCACTTTTTCTATGCCTTCTTCACCTCCTAGACCTCCTCCCTCTCAACATGAGGTAGAGGCTGATGATGAGATTTCTAGTGAGGATCTTATGAGATTTGAACAAGATGTGGTCTCCCAACGAATGATGCATAAGCTTTTAGAGCATAATGGCGATCAATATTTTCAATATATGACTTCTAGAGGATACAAGCTTCCTCCCAGCTATGATGTCTGACAAATTGTCCAACAAAGAGTACCAACTAAATTGGAAGTCCTTCAGGAAGAACTGCGTCGAACAAATCAACGCCTTACCCAAATGGCATTAGAGAGAGAGCCTCCAAAGGTCTCTTTTGTAGAATCAATTTGTGCTCTTCCCTTTGATAGGAGTCTATACATGGTCCCATTTCCTAGGGATATTGAGGTTCCCAAATACGACAAGTATGATGGAAATGGTGATCCCCATGACCATGTGCGTCACTTTTATGCTCTTAGCATGGATTTCCTTCATGAAGACACATTCTTGCTACGATTATTCCCTCAAAGCTTAAGAGGACAAGCTTTAGAATGGTTTGCAAAGTTGACACCTCCTTTGAAGACTTTTGATGAGTTGGCTATGTGCTTCACACAACACTATTCATACAATATCCAACAACCTATCACCATGATAGATCTTGGTGCTTTGAGACAAAACCAAGGAGATTTATTTGCTACTTATTTGCAACGTTGGAGGTCATTGTATTCTCGATATCCTCATCAGCTACCTGAAAGGGAAAAGATTGATATTTTTGTCAACACTCTTGTGCCTGAGTTGTATTATGATCTAAGGAAACAACTGTTCTCCTCCTTCCATGACATGGTTGAAAGTGCATATCAAATTGAGGATGTAGCCATAAGAAAAGGGGATATTGTTATTAATAAAGATGCTAAAGGCAATGGCAAAGACAAGAACAAACCTTGGAATAAGAACAAGTATGTTGTTACTGATGGGGTTGTAGACGCTCCTAAAGTTAAAGAGCTTGATTTCAATCTCTCCAATGCTATCTATGCAGCAAAACAACAAGAAGCTGCCAATGCTCATAGTGCTCCTAAACCTCAATATGTAGATAAGCCTAAGAAGTCATTTCGAAAGTGACTCTATACCAAGTTGGTAGAACCTTACGATGTGATCCTTAAGACTTTGGTTGACAATGGATATCTTACGCTTCCTGATAAACCTGGTAACTGGGATCCGATAAATAAGCCTGATTAGTGGTGAGAGGATTCTTATTGTCATTATCACAGAAACAAGGGACATCCAACAGATAATTGTTTTAGGCTTAAGGATGATATTCAAGACCTCATTGATAACAACACAATCTCCACTGATGGCTTAACTAAAAATTTTGATCACACAGCTTTCAAAGATCCTCTACCTAAGCATGATAAGGGGGAAACCTCTCAAACACATAAGAAGAATCATGATGCAAAGATCAATTACATGTATCCTTCTAATACACTTGTGATTAACATGGTAGAGCCCATTGAGAGTGTTCTAATGATGAGGTCTCAAGATGATAATAAAGCCAATTATGGTAAGCCAAAGTTGGTCTTGCAAACATGTGGTAGTTCATCTTCCCGAAGTGAGACACTAAATGTTGTTACTAGGGGGCAAGCCAAGATTATCCTTAAAACTACGCAAGATCCCAAGCCAGCTTTGCCTTCCAAACAAGCGGCTCCTTCAGCCACCCCTAGCTATGATCTTGTCCAACATTTGCAAAAGACACCAGCACAGATATCTATCCTTGAGTTGCTTCGATTATCCCCTTCGCATAGAGAGATTCTTGATGAGGCTCTACGTACAACACATGTTCCCAATGACATTGATCCAAATCAATTTTAGGCCATGGTCAACCACATTTCATCTCCATTATCTCTCTCCTTTTCTATAGAAGATGACATATCTATTGCTCACCCGCATAATCTAGCTTTACACATTGAAGTTCTAGTCTACAATACCTAAGTCCGCCGAGTCCTGATAGACAATGGTGCAGGGTTAAATATTGTTTCTTTCAATGTCATACAACAGTTGGGTTTGTTAGAATTTGCTATGGATTCTAAGAAGAAGATTACTATAAAAGCTTATGATGAAGTGGAAAGATCTTCCAAAGGTCTTGTCACGTTGCCTGTCCGAGTGGGCCCTATCACAAAAGATATTAACTTCCAAGTATTGGACATTCCACTCGCATATAAAATTCTTTTGGGTCATCCTTGGATCCATGACATGCAGGCTGTTCCTTCCACTTATCATCAGTGCATCAAATTTCCGTACAATGGCACTGAAGTTGTGATTCCTGGAGACCATACTATTGCTATTAATGCTCTTGCTACTGCTGAAAAATTTGTTCCTCACAATGAACCTACTATTGATCCTAGTACGTCTCTAGTTGCTGCTAAGAAATCACTTAAGATGATGAGCCTTGGTATGGGTGAATATACATTGGATTCCTTTGCTTCTATACTTGTTTCTCCTAGGTCATATGGGAAACCTTCTGATAACATGAAGCCTTCCACTTCTGCTATGGTGATCTTTGATACTTTTGTTCCTTCATCCATTCCTTTAGAAGCAAAAAGAGAAGAACAAGCTATTCAAGAGTGGATCTATAGAGATAATTCCAGAAATACTCCCATGCTCATTAATTCAGACATAGATACAGACGAGTCACCACTGCACACTATGGTTCAAATGGGAGATGATCTTCCTTCTACTTCACTTCTTTGGGGAGAAGAATGTATATCTATTGATGATATAGCTGAGGCCTCTATGTCTAGAACCTATGTGCCTAAAGAATCATTGAACTATGATAGACAACGTCGCAACATTGCACGGCTACTACAAAGAGGTGATCTCTCACATAATGACATGAGTATCTCTACTTCTCGGTATCTTAAGCCTCTTCCAGAAGATTCTTCCATGACAGATATGGATGTTGATGTGGTTCATACCTCTCGTAACCCACCTGACGTAGTCGATGAGTCTCGTGTCGGGTCTGATGAGTTTGTTCCACATATTGCTTTAGTGGATCACGCTGGTCCTTCTATGACAAATCTAGATCTAGCTACTTTTGGAGCCTACCCTATAGGCTCAACTTCTCTTGTCACCAGAGATGACATCCCTCGCATAAATGCTATTGAACCAGTCACTTCATTTCATCTTGCATCAACACCTATTACTTCTTCCACTAGCGAACTAGCAACAAAAAGGACTGAATCAGCAATCAAGTATCACAGTCATCAAGTCAAAGGAAAAGAGCAATGGTCAGATGGTGAAAACCACATTGTGGCGGTATCCAAACCTAAGAAAAGTAAAATTAAAAATTTGCTCAAAAATAATGATTCTCAAATAAAAGATGACAAGTTGATTCTCTACAACAAAATGGTGCACTACTTCAAGCATGATCTCATATCTGTTACACTTCAACCCATTCCTAGAGCTAAGAATAAAGTTGCTAATGCCTTGGTTGCTTCAACATCCATCTTACAAATGAAAAAGCATAAATTTTGCTTCAAGTTCCTGGTGGATGAATTACGCTATCCTGCTCACAAATCTTACAATCCTACCATCTTTTCATATTTTCCACCTCATATTCCTCTTGCAAATCCACCACGCCATTCCTTCCACCATCCCTTACACTTTTCCTTTGTCTCTAGTGACTTGTATAGGAAGGGTCTAGATGGAACTCTCCTTAAGTGTCTAGAAATAGAGGAGTCATAAAAAGTGCTAACTGAAATCCACGATGGCATATGTGAATCACATTCTAACAATCCTTCGCTAGCTCAGACATTGCTTAGGGATGGTTATTATTGGTCAAACTGGTTGAGACCTCCTATCGTCATAGTTGCAGCATTTGGGCCTGGGGCCTATCAGTTCTCTACATCAGAGGAAGCAGATTCTTGATGTCCGTTTCTGTCTGGGGCATCCTTTGTACATATTTATTGATCTTGAAAAAATTCCAAAAAAAAATTCATATATGATGCTGAAAAAATCATAAAAATCATAAAAAGTACTTAAAAAAAGAGCATCCTAGTGAAAACCTAGCAATAGGTGCTTTGATGTCTCACCAAAAAAATCAAAAAATTCAAAAAATTGAAAAAATTGAAAAAGTGCCTTGGTGAAAACCTAGAAACAGGCGCCTTGGTAGCAAAAATACAAAAAAATTATAAAAAGTCCTGAAAAAAAAATTGCAATAAATCTATCAAGTGGTGAAAACCTAGAAATAGACGCTGCTTGAGACCCTCTGCATCTATGTCTATCAGTCTTGCATGGCGCTCCTTCGCTCCACTTCTCGCTTTGCCTCTCCTAGCCTAGAATTGACTCTTGCCTTAGTCTAGGGGGCATACATTGTTTTAAGCTTATCTTGGGTCTCTTTATGCATCTGGGTTTCTTAGGCACCTCACAAACAGTGTTTTTCAACACCACCCCAATTGTGTTTTTCAACACTACCCTAGCGTCGAGTGTTTCTCAACACTTATCAGATATCCTACCTACAGTCTAGATGATGCAATATTTCTCACTAGCAGATGCGATACTCAAAGTTTGACTCTATGACCTACACACACACACACACACTTAAACACTTGACTCACTGAGACTTGCTTGGCTTTATTTTTTTGTGTGCTGTCTATGATGATTTCTTTGCTGAGTGTTCTCTGCCTATGATCATTTTTGATGATGCATAGCTAGAAGACTGAGGGTATGAGAACATGTTTTATTTCTTTTTCTACTTGTGGGTATATTTTGTTGGTCCTAACTATCATGAGCATTTATGCTGGTCTTACTTGACACATTGGGATCTACAAGGTATTATCCTTGACTGTTTTGCAAGTGCATGCTTATAGTCATCTTGACTTTCTTGTGTCTCGATGCGAGCATAATCTTGCTATATCAAACTTAGGTAATCTCACTACACTAGTCATCTTGACCTACATGTCTTTGATGCCTAGGTGAGATTTCCACATTTTTATCTGATATAGATCATATTCAGATTCACATAGTTATGCTAGTGTGTATTGTATGATCTTGTGACGCTACTAATAATGCTCAATGATGAATATTAGATGTCTATTGGCTTTGTAACCTTGCAAGTAAACCACTTTTCATGTAGCTTGCATTCTTAGGTTCATGTTAGTTTAGTTTTGCATCTTGCATATGGAGAGAGCTCTTCTTTATCTTTCATGGACTTGTTAATCAACTGCGCTCACCTTTTGCTTCTTCCTGATCATGTCTTTCACTTCTTGTCTTTCATATCACATCATTTTCCTTTCATTTTGGGATTGAAACTGAAATCCAAGTTCACCTTGATCATCCAAGTCATCTTTTTCCTTCTCCTGTGCAGTTGGCTAACCTTTTGAGGCCTAATCCTTCCATCTTCGCTGGGGCATTCTTCACCTCTTCATCCCCATCTCTTTCAAACTTCCAATCTTTCATTCACTTTCAATCCCAAGTTCCAATTCTTCCCCTCCGTGGTGTTTTCAGGTTGAGGGACCGCTTGGTTCGTGCCCCGGGTCCCATGTGTGGGGCATATCTTCACTGCTTGGTAGTTCTTCTGTTCTCTTTCTTTGATTATGATTTCTAGTGATTTGATCATGCTGCTCTTGCTTCTACTTTCCCTCTACTTGGATTTCGCTTTCTTTCCTAAGTGTTCAGTACTGTCGCTACCAGGCTGATCATGCATGATTTGCTATCTCTCTGCACTTCATTCTTTGGAGTCAGATCACTATCTGCTTGCCTTCTTGGCTATCTGCTTGCTTTGTTGGCTGATCTGAGTTGCTTTGTGATCCCAAATAGATCTCATATTTCAACTTCATTCTTTGACTGCATGTGTTCCTAGATCGATCACACATTAGTCAAAGAGGGGCAAATGTATACACCTGAAAATGGTCACCTAGACTATTAGCCCCTTGCTAGCATTTTTGCTAAAATCATCAATTGCTTGTTCTTGATCAAATCCTAGTTCTATCATTTATTCAATTATTTTCTATGGGCTAACCATCTTATCCTAAGTTTTTATTTATTTAAAAGTAATTCCCTCCCCTTTTAATAAATAAAAAGCCCCCACTTTTCCTCTTATCCTAAGTTGCACAAATAAAGCATTATTCTTATTTTATAAAAAGGGAAAAAGCACTTTTTGTCTCATATGGACACAAAAGTCAACTCTTATTTTCCCATTGGAGGATATGTGTGCACATGGATTCCTCCTCTTTCAAGCTCCACCATTGATTAAATCTTTTACCTCTTAATCTCCATGGTCCATTCCTTCTCATTTCCTTTAAAAGGAGAGCTCTCTTCTTCATTCTAGATCCCCAACTTTTTATGCTAACTTTATGCTGCAGGATTTCTAGGTCACTTTGGAGCTTTTGAAGATTTGGAGCATTCTTAGCATCTACATCTCATTCTTGCATTCTACATCTCATTCTTGCATTCTTAGCTTAGCTTCATATTTATGCTTTCTTAGATTAACTTCATTTCTATGCTCTAGATTAGCTCACATAGATTAATTAGCTTGGGTTGTAACACTTGCATATTTCCTTTCATAGCTTAGCTTGCATTTCCATTTCTAGCATAGCATTGCATTGCATTGCATTTTCATTCTTGATTCTTAAGGATATTGGCATTCTTTCCCTTGTCTTCATTGAATCTCCCATTGCATGGTTTACTAGCAAGGTTATAGGCTAAATAGCTCTAGCTGAGAGCATTCTTAAAAGCCCTTGCACTCCATGCCTAGGGAGCTATGGATCGATTTGTGAGGGCTCATTCTTGAGTTTCCTTGCATGTAATGATCCATAGAAGTGTGACACATTTATAGCACACACACATGAACAAGGTATAAAAGAACCCACCAAAGCTATTGATTACCCTTGCAACAAGGATTGGGATCCTTAGAAACAAAGGTTCCCTCTACTAGTGATTGTGAAACTTATTCTAATTCATACCTTGATGAAGCAAGGGCAGAGACCTACGGGCCAAATGATGGCACGCCCTATAGATCTAACCTTGCTCAACAATTCACGAAAGCAACAACAACACAGTTAGAGAGAGAAAGTGGTATCATTGATATATTCTTTCAATCAAATTGATTCATACATGCTAGGCTATAAGGCCTTCCCAGTTATGGCCAAATATTACAATGAAATACAGAAGTCCTCAAACATGCGGGGATCTACCAACAATCTTCTTACTATTATCTTCTATCTTCTATCAAAACTCCCTCTCTAAACTCTAACCAAACAACTATACTTATACAAGAGGCTACCAAACTAAGTCGGCCTTCAGATCCATAATCAATGGAAGGAATGGTCAAATCTAGGACCACATGCTTCCCAATGATGGATACCAACATTAAATCTATGACCCATATGCAATGCACAAGTTGGGCTCAATAGAAACTCAAAATAAACTACTCTGTAAGCAAGGATGACCAAGCAATAGACAAGCATCATCAAGCACCAATGAAATAACTGACTACCTAGGAGATAACCAATCATACTTGGTAACCAAAGGAAACTGACCAACTTGGTCAAAGCAGGAACCGAGCAACACAGACAAACTTCAAAATCTTTTTGGTGACACAGGATTGCCAAGGACCTGATATGCTCCTGTATCAAACACCTAGGGTTATTTAGAAATGATTCTCCAAATCATTCAGTAGGTCTGGTCTATGCTACATCCAACTCAGACTGTGAAATCCATGAACTATCTTCAATCAGTCTATTCTTCCACTTTACCAGATATTTCATATACTGTTTACCTCTTGTACTCTTGCCAATTCTTTGCTCCAAAATCTGCGCAACTTTTTCATTCTACTTCTTAGGATATTCCATCGGTACTATCATGTCTTCATCAGGTTCATGATACTCATACAAATCATAAATGTTGAAAATTGGTGATATGTCCATGTCATCAGGTAACTCAATCTCATATTCATTTCCATTGTCAAATTTCTTCAAAATATTGCAAGGTCCAAACTTCTTCATCTTTAGCTTCCCATATGTTCCAACAGGAAATTGACCTTTCTTCAAATGAACCATCACTTCATCACCAACATCAAAAGTCTTATGTCTCCTTGATCTATTAACTCTATCTTTGTATTTCTGATTACGCTCTTCCAGCTTGATTTTCACATCTTCATGCAATGTCTTCATGTACTGAGCAAATTTCACTCCTTCAACACTTCTCTTACTTTCATCAGCAATGTCTCTCAAATTAGATATACCTCTCGGCTATCTGCCATTCACAATCTCAAATGGTGTCTTTCCAGTACTCCTATTCATTGAATTACTGTATGCAAACTCTGCTTGTGCCAACATAGAATCCCAATTACTAGGTGTGTATCTAACTAAACATCTCAAGAGATTTCCCAAACTTATGTTTACAACCTTTGTTTTTCCATTGGTTTGTGGGTGAAATGTAGAACTATATTTCAACTCAATGCCAAACTTCCTCCAAAGAATCTTCCAAAAGTATCCAACAAATTTACTGTCTCAGTCAGAGATAATACTCCTCAGTAATCCATGCAATTTGAAAATTTCCTTAAAGAAAAGATATGTTACATGTGTTGCATCTGATGTCTTTCTACAAGGTATAAAATGTGTCATCTTTGAAAATCTATCTACCACAACAAATATAGAATCATTACCTCTTACTGTCTTCGGTAAGCCAAGAACAAAATCCATACTGATGTCAGTCCAAGGTTTCTCAGGTACAACAATCGGTATATACAGTCCAGTATTCTGACTTACTCCTTTTTCTACTTGACAAATTCCACAACTTTTCACAAATTTCTAAACATCTTTATACAACTATGGCCAAAAGTATTTCTCCTTAAGAAAATTCAAAGTTTTATCAATACCAAAATGTCTAGCCAAACCACTACTATGTTTCTCCTTCATCAAATTAGTTCTCATTTGTCCTCTCGGTATACATAACTGAATACCTTTAAAAAACATACCTTCTTGAATGAAATATTCTTCCCATTTAGTACTTGGTTGATCTTGAATAGGTGCTCTGCACTTTCTCCACAACTCAAAAAAATCAGGATCAGTTTCATACAAATCTCTCATCTCATCAAAACCAAGAACTTCAATTTTCATCTCGGTCATCAAAGATCTTCTTCTACTCAATGAATCAGCAACTCGATTATTGACTCCACTTTTATGCTTTATCACAAATGTATAACTTTGCAAGTACTCAACCCATTTCATATGTCTTTGATTCAACTTATTCTGACTACCCAAGTATTGTAAAGCCTTATGATTAGTATATAACACAAATTCACTCGGTATCAAATAATGTCTCCATTTCTTCATCGCTTGAACAATAGCATAGAATTCTTGATCATACACAAAATATTTCCTTCTAGCATCATTCAACTTTTCACTAAAGAAAGCAACATGTTTACCTTCTTGACTCAGCACAACTCCAATTGCACTACCACTTGCATCACATTCCACTTGAATAACCTTATTGAAATTAGGTAATGCCAAAACAAGCAATTCAACAACCTTTTTCTTCAGAGTCTCAAAAATTTTATTGGCTCCATGTGTCCACTTGAATTCTCTTTTATCTCCTCTCATATTCTCAGTCATAGCATTACAAATTGAACTAAAATTCCTTATGAACTTTCAATAAAAACTTGCCAAACCATGAAATGATCTTACCTCACTAGAATTCCCAGGTGTAGGCCAATTCAGAATAGCTTCAACCTTTTTAGGATCCATCTTCAAACCATCAGCTGAAATTACAAATCCCAAATACACAATCTCCTCTTTCATGAATGGACACTTTTTTAGATTTATCAGCAACTTTTCTTCTTTCAATATTTGCAAAACTTGTCTAACATGAAACAAATGTTCTTCTTTGGTCTTACTAAATATCAGAATATCATCAAGATATACAATCACAAACTTACCCAAGAATTTCTTCAAAACTTCATTCATCAGCCTCATAAAAGTACTTGGTGCATTATTTAAACCAAAAGGCATAACCAACCACTCATACAAACCTTCTTTTGTTTTGAAAGTAGTCTTCCACTCATCACCTTCTCTGATTCTGATTTGATGATACCCACTTTTTAAATCAATCTTTGTGAAATACTTTGCTCCAGTCAAATTATCCATTATGTCATCCATTCTCGGTATAGGAAACCTATACTTCACTATTATCTTATTGATTGCTCTAGAATCAGTACACATTCACCATTCTCCATTCTTTTTAGGTGCCAATACTGTAGGTACTTCACAAGGACTCAAACTTTCTCTGATTAAACCTTTATCCAACAACTCTTGAATCTGTCGATTCAATTCTTGATTCTCGATAGGTGTCAACCGATGAGGTGCCTTATTCGGTAAACTAACTCCAGGGATTAGATCCATGAATGATCAATACTTCTCTTTGGTGGCAAACCATCAAGTACATTATTAGAAATGATATCACTATACTCGGTGAGTAACTTATCAATCTCCTCAGGAACATTATCCTCTATTTTCTTACTCGATTTGTTAGGGATCACAATAAAACATACATCATTCTTCTTCAAATCCTTAACAAACTTTCTTCCTTCCATCAAGCAAACTTTCACAGATGTGCAAACATTACTAAAAGGTTCTTCCATCAAAGGTAAGAAGATTTATTTTCTTCCATCAACCACAATAGTTGTTGGAATTAGGAGAGATAGGGTACTGAGAGGGGAGGGGTGAATCAGTGCCCACAAAAATTTTTACTCATAAACCTTTCAGATCTATAATAGTAAACAATATGAAATCAACAATATAATAGTCCTATAACACACGTATTTTGGTAATGCAAAAACCCTTGTTAGAAGGTAAAAACTACAGTGGGGATGACACCCACAAATTATTCACTACTGTAGATAGAAAAGGTTTTCCTATTAGGGCTACAAGTGGTGATCACTTCTGGTGATCTTACCATGTTAGGAGTAACATATTAGATCAGCTAGATCTACCTAGTGATAGGATTTTAGCAACACTACTTGAGTGTGCACTTGGTTAAGAGATTTACAAAAGACTATCAAGTCTACTCTGTTAAGAGATTTAACCAAAACTCTATTACAGTTGTTAGAAAGTAATAGGTAACTATCTGCTAATGACAACTTGATTGTCTGATCCAGATCAATAAAGTATTGATAAAATATCACCTTTACTGTGATGAATCTCTACTCTGAATTGCTCGATTAGCCTGCTCTAATTCTGTTTAATCTGATTTCCTCTATAGACTGTTCTACTCTGTCAACTGATGATCTTGAAGTTAGGAGAGTGCTTCAAGTGCTTCTCCATTCATACATCAATTTTTTTCAAAAATGATGTAACATACAAAATATATAGCATATAACATTATGTCGCTTAACAAAATTAGGTTACAAATCTTAGACATAACCCTAAGATCTACGGTGTACAAAAATAACCTAGATCAAACTATTACATAAGATCTTCATCACATTTAATGAATATCTCAACAATAAATGATCCTTGATCTTGGTAAAAAAAATTATGATCTATTGTAACTGTTTGCATAGAAGAATGTGCCATTCCAAATTACTATGTCATTTTCTTGTGATCCTTGGTAAACACTATATAAACTACTCGGTGTTCATTCTAATGCTCGGTGTTTACTGTGCTCGGTATTGGTGTCTACTGATGCTCAATAAACTATCTAATTCTTGGTGTATACACTTAACCAACTGGCCTGTTTTGCTTAGAGTTACCGACTAGCTTCATATAAGTAACTGACCAATACCTTTGATACTAATGACAATCATTAATGCTCAATAGAGATAACAATCTCCCCCTTTGGCATTAGTATCAAAACTTGAATGTATATATGTAGACACTCAAAATTGGGCAAGTGCTTTTAAATCAATAAAATGGCTCAAAATCATCAAAATGTTCCAATTCAAATCGAAAAAGGATCAAATCACATTAAATGGACATTTATTAAATAAAATTGGACAAAATCAATTAAATCAAAGGAAAAATCAAATAATGACATTAAATAATTAAATCAAAGCTTAAAGGGGTGAAAAGCACTACATAATTGATTTTAATCAATTAATTGTATAGTTGTTTAATCAAAAATCAAAATGAACCTATTCCCTACATGGCTAAATTTAATTAATTAATTGAATTTAATTAATCCTAATATCCTTCAACAAAGTTGAGCAACCAATGAAAATTGAGGACAAAAAGACACAAATCACTCAAAAAGAATAAATCTTGATCACTTATTTCAATCTTTCAATCTCACCCACTCAATTTTGTCCTTTTGTCCAAATCTTTGAGACAAACCTTTAAATTATCCCCCCATTTATTAACATTGCAAAGTATTTGACTCAACCAAAGGTAAATAATGGTTCACTCTACCCACTACCCTTAGGAATTTACTATAAGTATGAGGCATTTTGAGAGCAATATTCATCTTAGAAATTCATTTGCAAAGCATCATTACTATAGTCAATTTCATAGCAATCAAGAGCATTTGAGAGCATTTGAATTATCTTTGTATCAAATTTGAGAGTTAGTGAGCTAGAATAAGCATTTGTAGCATCATATTTTCTCATTCTAGAAGTGTCACTAGTGGAGATTAAGCTAAGATCTCTACTTACCACATCTGATTAGAGAACCATGAGATGTCAAGTATTTTAGTTTCATTTCTTAGTTAAATTTGTATTGCATTTGATTTGATTTGATAGTTAAATATCCTAATTTCATGAAGGTTTTTAGCATACACACACAAATGGCACCCACCGTGGGGCTCTAAGCCTCATTTCTAACATTTCTATCATTTTTTTGTGTGTTGTATCTTCACTTTTACATGAAATTTTTGTAGAAAATAGGTAAAATGACGTGTAAAAAGCACTAACTGATGCTTGTGCCTACTGTTCTGTCATTTCATAGCAATTATCTGACACCTGCTAGATAAATTGTTGCACCTGAGAGATAAATTGTCACGCTTGGGACTGCAAAGCAACACCTGCGACTGGAGAAGTGTCGCATGTTAGCTAACTTCTACCACCTATCATATCCTTTATGACGCAATTTACATAGACATTCATGCCTAGTATCTTCTAACTGACGCATAATTTTTTAGAATTGCCACTTTTAATAGCTTAGCTTTTGCAATTTGCATTAATTGTTATGCTTAGTAAATAAATTGTCACGCTTGAGTAACTTTAAATAATGCTTGAGCCATTGGAAAGTGACACTTTCTATTGTTAAAGTTATGTCTGCTAATAGTTTAATTACGCGTATTAGCTGGACAATGACACCTATTGTCTGTTGTTTTAATTTGCTATTAGATTGATAAATTTGATTATCTTACTCTCTGTCTTTATGTTTTTACTATAAATGAGCCAACATAGAAAAGTTCAAAGACCAGAGAGTAGGTTCAACCTGTATGCACCCTAAAATGGTCACCTAGACTTTGGGCCCCATTCTTCAATTTATCAATTTCCTGAATCAATGCTTTGCAATATTTTCAAATTAAATCAATTTCCTTGATCAAATCCTAATTCTATCATTTATTCGATTATATTATTGTTCAAGTTTAGAATTGTTACCTTTATCAGGCAATGAGGCTAACAATAATTCCAATTGATAATGGAAACCTCTCCTAGCTGTGGGTAGACCATGATTGGAGAGGAATCTCCAGATTCTAGGTCGGTTCCTATAAAATATTGGCTATCACTTTACTAACTTGAAAAACTTGATGGGAAAAGGGGAAAAGGAATTGAAAAACTTAGAAAATAAGGCGATACACCAATGACTGAATCAGAAATCAGCAAAGAAAATAACAACTCCAGACCTAGTTCACAATGAAATCCAGATGATTGGTACACTTTTCAACATATAGATTAATGAATTTGATAATCAGGGATTAACCACAAATTACTAAACTCTTAACAACATACGTTTCTCAAATAAGGTTTGATGAATCAGACTTATCAATCTGGAAGGAACAATGAAACATTCACATCCAAATTCAAAATCAGAATTATAAACACTTACTAAAGAAGATGAAAAGGAATGATAATTTGAACACAATATGACCTGTAATCTGGTATATTTCTTTCACAAATCTCTACAAAATGGTTACAAAATGAGCTGTTAAGCTTCTAGGAACAAAGTAGTTCATTGTAGGCTCTCTTTCCCACACATGCGACCCTTAAAAAAGAAAATCTCCCTTCCTTAAGAGGCCTCCAAAACCCTAATCCGGGAATGCCTATCCCTTACAAAAATGCCTTCTTCTTGGCCATAAATCATGCCAAAATTTAATAATTCTTTTAATAAAAAGGCTTTAAGATAAAAGGAATAAATCCCTTTATATACAATATCAAGCCAATTTAAATAAAAGAAAACAAATATTAAAACGGGCTTTAATATTTGTTATGCCAAAAATAATTATTTAAAAGTTTTGATATAAATATCAAAAAACTAATATATAACTATTCTAACTCCCTAAACCAATACATTCTAAAACTTATCAATTTAAATGAAAATATCAAAGTGGGGAGCAACTCGACCCACTTGCTATTTTACACTTAAATTGTTGTAACAAGATGACAATGTATGTGGTCCTCTGATGAGCGAGGTGGCACTCTGTCCTTCAATTTGAACTGACATCTCTGATAGTTTTACCATTATGGACGCCAAAGGAGTTTACATTCTATTTGAGATTTCATTTTGCAAATGTAACAAGGCATTTCTATTCATTATCTTTGCATTTTGAAGGGTTTGAAACCCTAACACTGCTAGTCGACGGCTGGAACTGTGAGTTTTGTTGAAGATTTTTTTGCAAAAACTTAGGAAATCTGCTCTTTCAAATACAAGGAACTCAGTCTACTGATGGAAACTGTGAGTTATTTCCTTCTTTTCACTCTTTGTTAATGCTCTTTTCAAAAACATAGTTCATTTTTTGCATGAAAAATGGCTTCATTCACTGCAAGTGATATTAATCAACAGGAAGATGCTCTGTGTGTTCTCCATTTGAATTTTTTGCTAACTTTTAACAAAACGTGGGTCTTATTGAAAACAACGTGCCTTTTTTTGCTAGAAATCTACATCTAAAAGTGCATACGCACTGCTGGTTATGGGACTCCACCTTTGCATTATGAGTTCACTATTTTCAAATGCTAAAAGTAAACTTCATTTGGATATTCGAACTGAAAGTTTTCTCTTTGTTAACATTTTGTGAAAAATGTGGCTTATCCCTTCATATTATTTGTCTTCTTTCTCTGCATAATATGAGCTCATATTCTCTATCATACTTTGTATAAACATTTTCAAAAAAAATGTGGTACTATTTTAGATAAAAACATGCCTCTTTCTCTGCAATAACTTATGAAGATTAATGTTGGAAATGAACTTCATTGTCGGTTCTCTGCTGGAAAGATGTAAAGCATGTATTTTCTTTGAAAGAAAAAGCTAAAAGACAAAGTAGAAACCCCCTTTTTTCTTGCATGAAATAACTGAAGTTTCATTGTAACTGGAAATGTATCTTATCTTCTTTTGAACTTCTTATGATATTTCATAAAAAACATGGCCAAACATAGCTTCTTTTCTACATAAAATATTAAAAGCTCATAGTTAAGAAAAGGGTTTCAAACCCTTGTCAACTTTTCTTTCTGTGGAGGTCTCGCCGGGATCAACATTTTTTTTTTAAACGTGGGCTCTATATACAAGAAGTTTAGTACTCTCTGTGTTCTCTGTTGTTAATGTTTTCTTGAAAAACATAACATGGCCCTTTTCTGTTAACATGAGTTCAACACTGCATAAAATAAAGGTTCTCTGTTGAAGACATGTATGAGTTCATCTTGTTTGAACTTGCTGTTGTAATTTGCAAATGAAAAACAAAAATTTGTTAATGATAGTCGAGCTTTCCTTTTGTATAATATGGAATTTTTAAAGGCTGGAAACACAGGCTTTCACCAGTTCAAATAGCACTAACCTTTTCTTAACAAAATAATGTCCACTGTTGAAGTGGAACATGCACTATGAATCTTTCCTTTATAACTGAATGCTCACACTTTAAAACAAAATGAGCCATATTTCAGAACTGAATCTATCCTTTGTTTTGAAAATGAACTTTATATCAATGTTCTAAAGCCACTGTTTGATATTCGAATTCAGAACATGAATTCTACTGCTGATACAGAGCACTTGATTTTACAATGTTTGTTCATTTGATATGATATTCTGTTTCAATTTGAACATGTTCAGATGATTTCCAACCTTGAATTTTTACAAACTCATTTAGTTCCAAAAGATATGCAACCAACCTTGAATGAAACTCTGAACCGTTTCTTAAAAAGAAACACTGGAAAATATTATTGAATTGAACTCTCTGCTTCTACTGTTACTGAAGACTCTTCAAAGCAATTGATGAAATTGTACTTTCTATTTATGAACTTTGATTTTTCCAAAGATGTGATCTTACTATTCTTTTGCAAGTACAAGAACATCTGAAAATGTGCAAATATATTCATAAGACATTTACTGTTGTTGCATAAACATTATGAATGCACTGTTGCTTTCAAAGAAGTATACAACATTATATCAGAGAGTGTCATTTCCTCTTTATACTCTGTTCCACTTTTCGCTAGTACTCATTTATGAACATGGACTTATTATTTCTCTTTCAACATAAGAACATCATTGTTGAACTTTGAGCTCAATATTTTTAGAACTTGATTAGCATTATTGAAGCTCTTGTAGCAAATAATTGGACACTTCCTTTTTGATACTGAATTAGTCAATTTTTGAGATGAAGTACAGCAAGATGAAAATGTTTTTATATTTTGTTAATGAAGTTCAAGCACAGGCTCATGACACTCATTAACAACAAAATGTTAATGACTGAGGTTCGAACACGGGTTTGTGACACCCAGTCATAACATTTTGTAAACATTCAGTTATGAATAAATCTTGAAGTACTTGAAAATATTCAGCATTAAGTCATTGAAAGTTTTGAAAATGTACTCTATTCATGATGAAATCAACATCTCTTGGTGAAACAATTTGATTCCTCTGGAGATCAGCAACCTGGAACTTCCTGTAGCATGGGAAACTAGCTTGTTCTGTATCTTCAAAAATGACTGAAAATATGAACCAATCAGCTATTTTCTGCAAAACAACTTGTTAATTACATGCAATATCAATATGAAACATATCCTGAAAAAGGTTTCTCAGTTCAGAAATATACTAAGTCCCTTTCATTCAGATTCATGACTTGTTCAAAATGAAATCACACACCACAATAAGTACTAAAAGTGAAAGGTTTCATGCTCCAAAACACCTTTAACACTTTCTTGTAGTGAGTGTTGTTTTTCATTTTCTTACTACATTTGTTTTTAGATTGATATGCAGATAGTAACAGATAGCTGATGTATGTAATTGTTTTCCTTGTATTGCTTAGATCCATCAGGATCTAACAATTGTTTCTTTTCTTTTTTCAGATGAAGATTGCCCTAAGGACCTGAATGTTGATGGTGACACGAGAGTGACTTAGATGCAAAGGACCTGACAGAGACCAGTAGAACCAACACAAAAACATGAGTCAATGCATGGGAACCTATTACCTATTTCTATTATCTATTCTTATTTGCAAATGTACTCTATTTATTGAAACATGAAATATGAATCAAAGGACATTTGTACTACATTCTTATGAATGCACAATGTAATGATCAATGATGAATTCTGAATTTGTAATAATTTGATCAATAATTAGAGTTCATAAAATGAAAATCTGACAATAAATGTAGTAAGTGAATGCAAATCATCAAAACCTATAAGATAGTGTTAGATAAATAACTGGAATGTGCAAATTTCTCTACTAGTGCCTATTGTGTTGTATGATTTTAATTTTGGGTAACAATTATATGGGTTAACAATTTTATCCTAAGTCTTTATTTAATTAAAAGGAATTCCCTCCCCTTTTATTAAATAAAAAGCCCCCACTTTCCTCTTATCCTAAGTTGCACAAATAAAATATTATTCCTATTTTATAAAAAGAAGAAAAGATCTTTTTGTCTCACATGGGGCACAAAAGTCAACACTTCTTTCTCACTGGAGGAGACTTGTGCACATGGATTGCTCCCACTTTCAAACTCCACCCTTGATCAAATATTTTGCCTCTTAATCTCCATGGTCCATTCATCTTTAAAAGGAGAGCTCTTTTCTCATTCAAAGGATCCCACTCTTGATGCTAATGTTGTGCTGCAGGTTTTCTTGGTGACTTTGGAGCTTTGGAGAGCTTGTTGCATTCTAGTCTTCATTCTTGCACCATAGCTTAGTTTCTTTCATTGCATTCTTAACATAATTTCCTTTCAAGTTCTAGCTTAGTTCACCTAGCTTAATTAGTAATGCCTTGTAATACTTTCATTTCCATAGCTTAGTTGCATTTCTCATTCTAGCATAGTTTCATTTCATTTTCATCAAGATTCTTAAAGATATTGGCATTCTTGCCCTTGTCTCTTTGAATCTCCCATTGCACGGTTTACTAGCAAGGTTATATGCTTAATAGCTCTAGTTGAGAGCCCTCTAAACACCCTTGCACTCTATGCCTAGGGACCTCTAGGTCACTTTCTCAAGGTTTACAATCCATGGATGCTCTTGGAAGTAATGACTTAGAGAAGTGCACATTTTTCAATGGACATTTTTGGCGCCCACTGTGGGGAAGAATAGCTTTGTTTTGTCCTTTCTTTTCATGTATTTCTACTAATTTTTTGTCATATTTATCTTGCTATTCTCGGTTGTTTTCTGTATTTTTCTGATAGAGTATCATGCAATATTTTTCCAATGTCATATGATAGTTTATTACATACCCGTGCGATACTTTTCTAGTAAAAATATCATGTGACCATACAAGACTTTGTCACGTAGCCATACAGAACTCTGTCACTTGGATACAGTGCAAAGTATCATCCAAAAAAGAAATATCACACTCTTATACTGAAAAGTATCGTGTGAAACTTTTTCTAATAGAACTGTTGCCCAAGCCTGGCAATGACCGATTTATGTGATTTCTTTGCAAGATTTGGATTTGTTTGCTTGCTGATTTTGACTTGCTATGTTAGGACAGAGATTCATTTTTAGATTATACTTGGTTTTGTTGTACTAATCTTTGTGGGCCTAACAAGTTGTGTTTGTAGGTGTGCCCTAGTTGCTTGAATATTTTCTAAAAAGAATGCATGTCAAAGCTTCAAATGCACAAGGGATACTAACCTTCCTTGTAGGGCTGCCCAAAGCATAAAAAAAAATCAAGTGCTTGTTCTTTGCTTTCATTTTTAAGTGCGGCATATACTAGTTCTTTTTTTATTAGGCACTTAATATCTTGTTATTAAAGTCTTTTGGTGGTAGGAGAGTATGCTCTTCACCCTTGTGGTGAACCAGAAATCTTGAACCATCTTTAGATTTCAAAAGAAAGAGGGCTAATTGAACTTTTCTTGGTGTGTTTGGGAAAAAATTTTGAGATAGGAGAGTATGCTCTTCACCCTTGAGGTGAACCAGAAATCTTGACCCTCAAAGGTTGATCCACTTCTTATTTAGATTAGGATCCTTTAGCGGGCCTGCTCTTGAGCAATCAAGAGGAATGACCCAAGTGGGGACAAGCTAATACCCAGCTATTCCAACCCACTATAAACTCAAGGCTATCAAGGATACAAAACCTTGGTAGACGTAGTACTTGTCTTTGCTTAGTGTGAGTACTTGTGGGATTATGACCATGATGAAAATACTAAGCAAGAATGCTTAAGGTACTCTTGTGGCTGCGAGGTTCGTTACTTGCCGCAAGGTAAGGACTCCCTTTAGGGAGCAAGAGGGGTATTATGAACGGAAGCCCTTATTATGAACCATAGATAGAAGCTCCCCAATTTTGTCGCTTAACATCTTGGTGCAAGGATTGATCCTAGTGGACTAACCTGGATCACCCCAAGATTTTACTCACCATCTATGTTCCTTTGGTTGTGTCATTGGCACTTCCATGACAAAGCCAATATCTATTGTGGGCAACCACTTTGTGTGAGGCAATGGGACATCAAGTGTGGGCCAAGTTTTTGAGTATTGAGCCTTTGTCTTTCTAGGCTAGTAAGTGCTTGAATTGTTTTCATTGTGAGCTACCCATGTAAACATTCTTGAACATTAAACATCACGGTAGTGCTCATAGGATTTTTCTATTTTGATATCCCAATTGCATGTCTTGATAAGGTTGTCTTTTCCCTTGTGCAAGTGTTTTATGACATGTTTGATCACTTACTATTTGCAAACCTGTCTATTTTCTGCTATTACTGCATTTGAAATCAAGAAATTGAACCTGTCAACCTACAACTTTGACCAAATTGCCTTCAAAATAGAGATTTACACACTCACTGGTCAAATATCATATGATACTACATGAATATCACACCACCTACCTGGATATTATCGCATCAACTACCTGGAAACCATCACATGACCTTTGTGTGAAATATCATTTGGACAAATTGTATTGTCCCTATACCATGTGAACCATCGCACAAAGTCATCTTGTTGTCTTATTGATTTGTGGCCTATTTCCAGTCTCCTTTGGATGATCCAGGTTAGATTAAGTTATTTGTTCCATTGTTGGAAGCCTGTTTGCACTTGGGATTCTTTTGTTTTGACCCTTTGATTAGTAATCTTTGATTTTACAAGTGACCATGCTTGGAATCGGTAAGTTAGAAATCATCCTTGTTGAAAAGACCAACCTTTGGATTCTTTGATAACACACTTGGAGAGTCCCAGTAATCTCTTGTCCAATTCACTTCCATCCAAAATAAATTTCAATCAAATATAACTTGGTTAAATCATCCTCCTGATCCATATGTGTTAGGATACTCATCTGTTGATTGGGCACCTTTGTGGTAGTGTTGGTTTATACCTTTTGCAATTTTCTATCTTACCATATCTCTTTTGGACAATTGAATGCTTCTACTATCTTAGTTTGGTACCAACATTTCTTAGGGTCATCTTATCATTGAGTGCTTTTCCTTTCATGTCGGTTATGACAAGGTATCAAGTGAATCAAGGAAAATGACCTCAGATAGTCTTTAACCAATTAACCCCTATTCAAACTTGCCAAAAACATAAAGGAAAAGAGCATGTGTTTGACCAATAACCTAGGAGCGAGTCTGAAGTTTGGTTTAATCCTAAGAGCAATCCTAGTGAGTTGAGCACATCCTTAGCACCTTCTCAATCAAATATGGATATGAGTTACACCATGACTCAATGGGAGAGGGAAGCAATGGATAAAAATCTTGATGACATATTTGAGAGACATAGAGACAACATTCTATTCGGTGATTCCTCTCATGACAATTAGCTAGACTCACCCCTTATCAATACCAAATATTTGGATGCACATCAAAGGGGTGAAAGGTACACAAGATGAGCTCACCAAGAAGAACAGTCACAACACGAAGACCAAGACAATGAACCTTGTGATGCTCATGTGAATGCAGCGTATACCAATGACTTGTTCAAACATTCAAGACCAAGTTCACCACTCCAAACAACTTCAAGGTATACAAGTGAAAGGCTCAAAAGAATTGAGTGTAAAAAGAAAGCCTTTTTAGATGAACAAGCTGCAAAAGAAGAGAGGTTTAGACTCCTAGAGGCAGAAAGACAAGCCTTGTTAGAATTGGAAAGGAAAGCCTCTCAAGAAGAACAAGATAGACTTTTGGCCCAACAGCTTAATGCCCAATTCAATAATAGGGGTATCAATAGTGGGAACAACTCCCCACCATCTACTCCTTCTGGGACACCACAAAGTAGAAGGTGTTCAAGAACCCCTTCAAGATCTCCTAGTCCTAGAGGAAGAAGGACTTCACAACATGCTCATTATAGGAGATAAACACCTCCTAGGAACTCAAGACAACCCTCACAACATGCTCATCATGGTTCCCAACATGGAGGTAGTAGCTCAAGTTTTGATCTCAATGCTCAAGACTTCATGAAGATGCAATAGGAACCACTCTTCCAATAGTATGTGGAGAGATATCTAGAGAAAAACAAAGACAAGTTCCTAGAGAGCTTAATTAACAAGGGTGCTAGAGTTCCTTACAACTTTGATGTGGATAGAAAGATTAAGAAGCAAAATCCATCTCAAGAAGAAGAGATCAGACAAATGAAGAGTATGATGGAAAATCTATTGGCACCTAAGAGTTCATTCTCACTTGACTCAATTTGTCCTAATCCTTTTGACAAGAGTGTGAGCATGAAAGATTTTCCTAGGAAGGTGGAAATTCCCCAATATGACAATTATGATGGTAATGGGGATCTACATGACCATGTGCACCAATTCTACATTATGAGCTTTTAATTTCATCAAGATGACTCCTATCTCATGAGGTTGTTCCCAAGGAGTCTCAAAGGTCAAGCAATAGAATGGTTCACCAATATAACTCCCCCCATCAAGACCTTCAAAGAACTTGTTCATAGATTTGTCCAACACTTCACCTACAATCTTTTGAGATCTGTCACCATGTTGGACCTATGTAACTTAAAACAAAATCAAGGGGAATCCTTTTGTCACTTTCTTACAAAGGTGGAGATGTCAACATTCTCGCTACTCCAGGACCATTCCTGAAAAGGAGAAGATTGACATCCTTATTAGCAACTTGGTTCCTGAGATGCGGTATGAAGTGAGGAAATGTTCTTTGACTCCTTTGACACCATGGTCGAAACCGCATGCAGAATTGAAGATGTTTTGAAAGAGCAAGGAATTTTGACCAACAACAAAAACAACAACAATGGTCAAAATAACCATAATGCTAATAAGGTTAAAGGGAAACACTTGCACTGGAATAAGAACAAACAAGTGGTTAATGATGGAGTGGTGGACTCTTCTCAACCTAAGGATCAAGGTTTTCTTCACTTATCTAGTGTCTTTCAAGCAATGAAGCTCAACGCATCCAACCAACAAGAACATAAGCCAAGATACCAAGAAAATCCCAAGAAAGAGAGGCATTAATTTTCAAAGCTTGGTGATTTCTATGAGGATGTCTTTGAAACACTCATTGCCAACAATCTTGCACATCCCCAAGATCCCACAAAGCATCATATTCCTAATGTTAAACCATATTGGTGGGATGAGAAAGCTTTCTACAAATTTCACAATGGTATTGGACATGATATCGAACATTGTTGGAAACTAAAGCATATCATCCAAGATCTCATTGAGAATGGAAAACTTAAGGTGGGTGGTTTGAACACTAATGCAGATCATAAGGCTTTCAAAGAACCTTTTCCTAAATATGAGAAGGGGGAAACCTCTAAACCAAATAATGGCAAGGCCAAGATCAACTACACTTACATAGCTGCAGAAAATTTGGTCAACATGCTCAAATTTGTGGAAGAAAGTGTCAACATGATGAGGAGAAATGATCCCTATGGTTATGATGTGGACTCTCCTCCTATCTTTGATGAGGAACCTATGGTGGTGCTAAGGGGTCCTCACTCTAGAAGGTCATCCCAAGCTCTTAATGTAGTCATGAGAAGTCAAGGTCCTGTTGTCATTAGAGGACGCAGTTCCAATCCATCCAGTAAACCAAAGCAAGTGGCATCTAAGAATGTCACCACAAAATCAGTAGTTGATCCCAAAATGAGTTATAATCTTGTTGATTAGTTGCAGAGAACCCCAGCTTAGATTTTGATCTTTGAGCTCTTGGAGTTGTCCCCAAGACATAAGCGTGTCCTTGAGGATGCCTTGCACGCACCAAATGTCCCTCACAATTTAGATGTCAATCAATTCCAAAACATGGTCAATCATATTGCTATCCCTCATTACCTTAATTTTTCAGAGGATGATGACAAAGCTTTGAGCCACCTGCATAATCTTGCCCTTCACATTGAAGTCATGATCCATAAAACCCATGTCAGGCGTGTATTGATAGACAGGGGTGTTGGGCTCAATATTTGTTCCTTAAGTCTTTTAGAAACATTGGGTTATTTAGAAGAGGTCATAGATGCTAGAAAGAAGATCAACATAACAGCCTATGATGAGGTAGAAAGAACTTCCAAGGGGTTGGATGTTCTTCTTGTTAGGATTGGCCCCGTTAAGAAAGACATTTTGTCTCAAATTGTTGATGTTGGACCTCTTGCATACAACATCTTGTTGGGTAGACCTTGGATCCATGAGATGCAAGTAGTGCCATCTACCTACCATCAGTGTGTTAAGTTCCCCTATAATGGAGTAGAAATCTATATACCTGGGGATAGCACCTTATCTATTAACTCAATTTCAGCAGGGACTCATGTTCCCCTTAATAGAGAAGCAGAGGATTTCAATGCAACTCTAGCACAGTGCAAAGATAAGTTCAATTCAATGGACCTTGGTATGGGGGGGTATCAACTTAACTTCTTCACAAAACTTCCAGTTTCACCTAGGTTTTATGTCAAGCCTTCACAAGAAATGAGA
Organism: Chamaecyparis obtusa; assembly: GCA_027943335.1. Classification (NCBI taxonomy): domain Eukaryota; kingdom Viridiplantae; phylum Streptophyta; class Pinopsida; order Cupressales; family Cupressaceae; genus Chamaecyparis; species Chamaecyparis obtusa. The sequence goes on from BSBK01002666.1 coordinate 528,757, forward strand.
CCTTCCTCTTCAGCCATGACTTTATTTGGCACATTTGTAGAGTCCTTAGTTCCTATCCAAGATGAGAAAGAAGAGGTGGCTATTAAGGACTAGATTTATAGAGAAGATAAATACATGCATAATGAGAACTTCTCTCCCTCTCCTAAGGCTTATGGAAGAGGGTATACTTTTGTCAAAAACATGGGCTATCTAGGACATGGCCCTCTTAGTCACAAATTGGATGCTAGAGCTGAACCTCTTGATCATGCTCTTTTTGGATGCAAGTCTAAGAAGACGGTTGGCCTAGGATTTGACAATCATAACAAGAAAACTAATCCTATCCTTGATAAGTTAGATAGTGAAGGTGAACTAGAATGCATGCCAAATTTGACAAACCAACAAGATATGTGTGAAGATTGGGTCCCTTCCACCAATCTCCTTTGGGGAGATTCAGATAATCCAGTTGCTCATGCGACAGTTTCAAGCCTAGAACAGGATGAATCAAAAGTTGAAGATCCTGTCAAGGAACATCAATACAAGAATGGTGTCCAAAACCATGTTACCCTTGGTGACATTAGGGCCTCCACATCAAGACATCCTAAACATGCATGGTGTAAACATCCTAGTTGAGATTCAGATACAGATTCACATGAGTATGAACGGGAGTCTCTCTCTGATTCTTCCATAGTTGACATGGGCATTGATGTCATCCATACTTATAGTTCTCCTCCTGAGGTAGCTGATGAGTCATGTGTAGGATTGGAGGATTGGAACCCACGTGTTGCCTTAGTGGATGATTCTTCACTTGGTAGGATGAATTTTGATTTGGGTAACTTAGAAGAATACTTGATAGACTCTAACTCTTCGGTCACCAGAGATGACATCATCTACATCCACAACCTTGAACCTACCATTGACTTACCTCTTGCTCATCCTCACCTCATTGATTGGACCCAACATTATCAAGAATCTGAGCTCTTGACATTCCAAAATGACTATGAGATAACTTATTACCTGAATGCACTTGAACCCATAGTCTCTTCCACTAGTGAACCAGCTACTAGCATGACAGAGCTAGACATCAAGTACCTTAGTCATAAAATAAAAAGAAAATAAAATAAAAAGAATAGGAGTTCTGATGGTGAAAACCACTATGTGGCAGTGTCAGAACCAAAAATAGTAAAAAGAAATGATGTATCCAAGGGTGAAAACCTCTTTGAGGCACCTAAGGATGAGGTACTTGATCGTCTCTCAAGTTACTTTCAAGACAAATCTTCAGTGCTTGTTGAGCCAACACAAGCAGTCAACTTAGGTACCGATGAGGCTCTGTAGATAGTGCACTTGGCTCAGTCTTTGTCACCTCTAGAAAAAAAATCATACACCAAATTCTTACAGAGAAAGAAGATTAATTTTTCATGGACTTATTCAGATATGCTAGGGTTGGACACTAATCTTCTTATGCATCACTTTTCCATAGCTCCAAGTGTGAAACCAGTCAAACAAAAATTGAGAAAAATGCATCCTCACATAGCTCTTCTTGTCAAAGTAGAATTAGAAAAACTCAGTGCAGGATTCATAAGAGTTATTGACTATGCTGAATGGATATCAAATATTGTACCAGTTTCCAAACATGACAAATCCATTCGCATCTACACAGACTTTAGAGATCTCAATAGAGCATGCCCAAGGGATGATTTTCCACTCCCAAATATAGACATGATAGTGGACATGACTGCAGGTTATGAGATCTATTCATTGATGGATGGTTTTTTTGGATATAATCAGATCAAGATAGCTCCTGAAGACTAAGAAAAGACTGCATTCACTTGTGCATGGGGTACCTATTGTTGGAATGTTGTGCCTTTTGGATTAAAAAATGTAGGAGCCACCTATCAACAAGCTATGACAACTATTTTTCATGGCATGATGCATAAGAACATGGAAGATTATGTGGATGACACCTTGGCCAAATCTAAGAAAAGAGACACACACTTAGGTGATTTAGAAGTCATTCTAGATCGCATGGAATAATTTCAATTAAGGTTAAATCCTAAGAAGTGTGCATTTGGCATCACCTCTAGAAAACTTCTAGGATTCATTATTTCAGCAAAAGGAATAGAGGTAGACCCTGAAAAGGTCCAAGCAATTATAGATATGCCACCTCCTAAAAATATTACTCAAATGAGGAGTCTTCAAGGACATCTTCAATCCATAAGGAGGTTCATTTCACAACTAGCAGATAGAGCTCAACCTCTCAATAAGAACTTACATAAGGGAGTTAAATGTATCTGGAATGAGGATTGTCAAAAGAGCATGGACCAAATCAAGAAATACTTAGCAAATCCTCCTATTTTAATGCCTCCTATCCCAGGGAAGCCACTTATACTATATGTTTCAGCAACAAAATCTTCCTTGGGGGCATTACTAGCTCAACTTGATGAACATGGGAAAGAAAGGGCCATTTATTACATCAGTCATACGCTTGTTTTATACAAGGTTAATTACACCAATATTGAGAAAGCTTGCCTTGCAATGGTGTTTTCTTCCCAAAAGTTGTGACATTACATGCTTGCACACACAATACACCTCATAGAAAAAATTGATCCTCTCAAGTATTTGCTCGATAAGGCTTCCCTCATAGGTAGACTTGCTAAGTGGATGATGATTCTTTTAGAATTTGACATAGAATACATTGAGTGCAAAGCAATAAAAGGACAAGCCATAGCTGATCAATTGGTTGACTTCCCAATTCAAGATAGTACACCTATTCAAGTTTCCTTTCCAAATGAGAACCTCATGTACATGACTAAGAGAACATGGAAGATGTTCTTTGATGGATCTTATATGCAAAATGGCTCAGGAGCTGGTGTGTTGTTTGTTTCTCCTCATGGGTACATGATCCCTAAGTCTTACAACTTATTGTTCCCATGTACAAACAACATTGTTGAGTATGAAGCTTTGACAAATGGGCTTAAAATGGCCATAGAATGGAGAATCTCAAAGCTAAACATCTATGGGGATTCACAGTTGATAATCAACTAGGTCAATGAAGAATATCAAACAAAGGATGAGAAACTAGTACCTTATAAGAAAATGGTTGATTCATTGAGATGATACTTCACATTTGTCACATTTCAGCAAATCCCTAGAGCATAAAATAAGGCAGTTGATGCTATGGCTACTCTTGCTTCACTCCTCCAATTAGAGCAACATGAATCCAGATTCATATTCCTGGTGGAAGAGCTACATTACCCTATCTATGACTCCCAAGAAAGCCATGTCATTTGTACCCTTGTTGGTCATGATTCATCCCAATATGGTGCCATTTACTCATACCTTCATGATGGCATTATCCCTGATACCTTTAATCAATCTGAATGAAGAAACCTTACCCAAAATGCCTCTCACCATTCCCTTATCTCTGGTGATTTATATAGGAGGGGTCTAGATGGGACACTTCTTAGATCCTTAGAAAATTAAGAATTTGATCAAGCATTAGTTGACATTCATGAGGGCATATGTGGGGGACATTCCAATGGTCTTTCCATGGCCTGAAGGTTGCTTAGGGTAGGGTACTATCAGCCTACCATGTAGATGGATGTAGTAGCTTTTGCAAAATCATGTGAAAAGTGTCAAAAACATGGTCACCTGATACATGCTCTAGGTAGGGAGCTTATTCCTTCTATATCTCATTGGCCATTTCAGCACTAGGCCTTTGATCTTGTTGGTAAAATTCATCCCAACTCATCAGGTGGACACAAATTTATCATCACTGCTACTAACTACTTTACTAAATGGGCAGAAGTTGTCCCACTTTCTATTGCATCGGGCAAGACAGTTTCTCTATTCATCCTAAACCATATCATTTGTCGATATGGAGTGCCTTCTAAGATTATCACTAACAATGGAGGTCAATTAAAAATAAGGACCTTAAACAACTCTGCCAGAAATTCAAGATTAAACAACATTGGTCCTCCATTTACTTCCCGCAAGGAAATGGTCAAGAAGAGGCATCAAACAAAACCATTCTTAAAATCCTACATAGAACAGCTCATAAGAATGGTAGAGATTGGCATTTACAGATAAATCCAGCTTTGTGGGCTTATAGAATGAGTATTTGTACTCCTACAGGGGCTACTCCTTTTGCCCTTACTTATGGTGGTGAAGCAGTGCTACCTTTAGAGGTTGAGATTCCTTCACTTAGAGTTTCCCTCAAAGGCCTAGTTACAGATGAAGACTACCGCACCATGAGACTTCAAGAGTTAGAACTTCTAGATGAGAAATGTCAAGCATCATTTGACCATATGAGGGTTTATCAAAAGTGCATGTCCAAAGCTTTCAACAAAAAGGTTCGCCCTAATTCCAAGTGGGAGATCTTGTCCTACGTGACAATCCTAAGAATCAACAACATAGAGAGAAAAAGGGTAAATTTGAACCTAATTGGCTTGGACCTTACATCATTACAATAGCTTTTGGGACAGGTGCTTATTTATTATCTACTAAAGAGGGAGAGCAACTCCCTGATCCTATCAATATCTTGCACCTAAAGAAGTTCTATCCATGATGTCTATTCTGTCTGGGGGCATCCTTTGTACATATTTATTGATCCTAAAAAAATCCTAAAAATAATATAAAGTCCTGAAAAAAAAAATCAAAAAAATTGCAAAAAATTCAAAAAAATAGAAAAAGTGCCTTGGTAAAAACTTGGAAACAGGCGCCTTGGTAGCAAAAATACAAAAAAATTAAAAAAATCAAAAAAATGTCAAGTGATGAAAACCTGGAAATAGGTGCTACTTGAGGCCTTTGCACACTGATTTCTTAGCACGCGTCCTCAACACTTAGCCTTTCTCCATCATGTCTTGTCCTTGTTGCCTTGGTTTGGAATTGGTCTTTGTCTTTGTCTAGGGGGCATCACTGTGTTAGTTTTGGTCTCTTGGATGCATTAGTCTTTAGGCCACCTTGCAAACAATGTTTTTCAATACCACCCCAACTGTGTTTTTCAACACTTCCCTAGCGTCAAGTGTTTCTCAACACTTATCAGATGTCCTACTCACAGTCTAAAATGATACAATATTTTCCACTGGCAGATGTGATACTCAAAGTTTGACTCTATGACCTACACACATGCACTTAAATACTTGACTCACTGAGACTTGCTTGAATTTATTCCTTTGTGTGTTGTCTATGATGATTTCTTTGATGAGTGTTCTCTCCCTAATAGTTTTTGATGATGTATGACTAGAAGACTGGGGGCATGAGGACATGTTTTATTTATTTTTTTCCTATGGGTATATGTTGTTGGTCTTAACTGTCATGAGTATTTATGCTTGTTCCACTTGACACTAGGATCTACAATATATTATCCTTGACTATTTTTCGCAAGTGCATGCTTATAGTCATCTTGACTTTCTTGTGTCTCAATGTGAGCATAATCTTGCTATACTAAACTTAGGGACCCTCACTGCACTAGTCATCTTGACCTACATGTCTTTGATGCTTAGGTGGGATTCCCACATATCTATCTGATACATATCATATTCATATACCCATAGTCATACTAGTGTGTATTGTATGATCTTGTGATGCTACCAATAAAGCTCGATGATGATTATTAGAGTCTAATGGCTTTGTAACCTTGCAAGTAAACCACTTTTCATAGTAGCTTGCATTATTAGGTTCATGTTAGTTTAGTTTTTCATTTTGCATATGGAGAGAGCTCTCCTTTCATCTTTCACGGACTTGTTGATCAATTGCGCTCACCTTTCTCTTTTTCTCGATCATGTCTTTCACTCCTTGTCTTTCACATCACACCCTTTTCCTATCATCACGAGGGGTTAATCTTATCATCATATCTATATCAAAAAGAGATCATTTTTAGAAACATGAGTCTATATCATAACATGAGAACTAACATACATCTATGAGAGAGACTATACATGATCAAATAAAAGCATACATCATACATTTGAGCAATATAACAAGACAATAATACTGAAACATCCATCACAAGTGAGACAAGTACACAAGATACATTGTAAATCTAGTCATCTCATATATAAATCATGATACAAGTACAATGTGAGATCCCAAAATCTGAATCAAAGTCTTAAGATATGACTATACATCTAAGCCCTAGACCTAGGACTAACTCTCCCCATCATGTGGAGGTGGTGGTGGTGCAGGCGGTGATCCCATCCTTTCATCTGCCATGTCTGATCTCCTTGCCCTCTCAGAGTAGAGTGGCACTCTTTGTCCCACGGGTATGGATACTATCTATAAACCATGATAATATGTCACTCGCGATGCCTCCCTTCAGATCTCCATGACATTATCTCATGCTTCTCTCTCTCATCACTCTATCTCAGCTCATGCATCTAGTAGCTATTGATCCTGAATGGCAATGGTGGTCCTTAGCTGCTATACCTCAGCCTCTAAGGCTTGAACCCTAGCATGGAGATCCTCCCCTCCCCTATTCATGGGCTACTCCTTCCCTACATCCACCTGCTGGTGAGCTAGTCTCACCTCCTCCTCCTCATCATCTGATACCTATCTCTGTGACCATCTCCGGCCACCTAATCTAGATCCTTGCCCTACCACTGCTCCCCCCCCTCCTCCATCTCCCCCATCATCATCATCCCCACCTGATGCCTCTAGTTGTGCATTAGGGACCATGAACCTATGAAATGGTCATCTTCGGTGCTCTGCTCTATATGTCACATCTACACTTGCATCTATCGTATCAGGTAGGTAATCCCATGGCTCTCTTCATAGCCCTGTTGTATCCTGTGCTGCCTACTAGTAGTCTAGCATTGGTAACCACCCCAATCCCTCATCCTCCCTAACCCTGGTGTATGTGGTAGTCTCCACTGGTACCCTCTACTGATGGTCAAACTACCTCCATACCTGAGTAATAACAAAATGCTCAATGATCTCAACATGTCGACCTAGTAGTGGTCGGTTGCACAACATATACCTAAGCTCATGATCTCTATTGCTCCACTGCTCACACTGCCTATATGGCCTCCACTCAAAGGTTGTCAGCTCATCCAATAGCCTCCTGTAATAAGTTAGATCGCCACTATGAAGCTGGGTGATGAATCTTGTATACCTGTATATATAGGGGCATCTCTTCTTCCGAGGCTGTACTCATGGTTGCACAACGGCTATGTGCTCCCACACCCATAACTGTGCCAAGATGGCCCCACATGCCCAAGATCTACCATCCCTATATACAATCTCATGTAGCTCATGGTACATATCTGCTAGGATGGTTGGGCCCCATGCCATCTATCTCAGGTGTGCCACCAAGTCTGCTACTAATCTCCCCCAGCCTAGTGGGAACCCTCTCTAGCTCTGATCAGTGATCAAAGCATGTGCTACTATCAAGCACATGATGCACGCCACTAGGTAATGCTGACCATACTCCTCTATCAGCTGGTCCCAACTGAGATGTCTGTCAATAATGGTCACACCCTGAAAAAGGTCCTGAATGGCCTGTCTCCCATCTATGGGAGTTTGATCATAGTATACCTGTGCCAACAGAAAATCATGTTAGTTTTCATCATATGGAAACATTACATTACTGAACATCTATAAACATGATTATACTCACCACATCTCCATGGTTGGGTACACATAGGATTTGGTAGATGTCCTCTAGTGTGATCGAGGCCTCTTCGATAGGTAGATGGAAGGTGTTATGCTCATTGTGCCACCGCTCTGCCAATGATGTCAGCAACCCCTGGTTTGCCCATATATAGGGCATGTCCAACAGGTACCTGAACCCCATACTAATCAGGTCATCTCTACTTGGATCATCTAGATCCTAAACATAGCGTAGCCCAACTACCCTTGGTGCTCTGATGGTAAGTGATGAAAAAGCATCCTGCAAGCCATAAACCCACAACCCAGATGTCAGAACATATCATGATGGATGACTAAAATCAATACAAGTAATATCAAACGCAAAAATTATCTGTACCCATGTTATTTTGTTCAAATTAAAAGCATGTGATAATTCTTATTATACTAGTGCAATAATGTTTTTTAATATTGTATCGTGTGATACTCTCTTCAATAGCAGTGTGATACTTTCACCTCATGCGATAGTTCATCCCATGTCGCACAACATTTCATCCAGGATCGTGCGATACTTTCCTAGACGATCGTGTGACACTTTGTGGCCATCAGAAGTATCACATGATACAATGTATAATAAGTGTGCGATAATTTTAAAGTATCATACAAAGTTTCACATTAATATAATTTGAAAACTTTAAAAACTTGTTTTAAATGCACTAAATGACTCAAAACGACTAGTTTTTTTGAAAACTTATCGGGGCACCATATTGAGGAGGCCGGTTGTGTAACCGACCATGCTTGAATTGATGTGTGTGGATGGGAATTGCTACCTATTGAGCCATAATCTCTCTTTGATCTCTTGAAGTTCTCAAAATCACAATAAGACAAATGAATTTGAAAATGACCTTTTTACCCCTTATATAACATTTTGACTTTTTTACCTAATTTTCAAAACATCTCAGAATTTTGCAAAAATTACACCCTTGGCTAATTTCGACGTCCTGGATCCATTTTTAGGATTGAAATCAAAATCTGAGTTCATCTTGATAGTCAAAATTGCATTTTAAAAGTTCTCCTTCTTCTGCGTAATTGCCTGACCATTTGAGACCTGATTCTTCGATCTTTGTTGGGGGCATATTCATTTATTCATCCCCATCTCTCTCACTACCCTATTCTTTCATTCATCTCCTTCACCTCATCTCTTTGAGGTTTGACTTCATCTTTAAACTATATCTTTCTCAGTCAAACCTAGTCAAACTGGGGCATATCTTCATTGCTTGATGGTTCGATTATGATTTCTAGTGATTTGATCAAATTTATCAATTTAGTATTTCTCCTCTATCTCATTTTGATTTCAATCATGAGGGGGCAGTACCTATCAAACTTCAATCCTTGATTTAGTTTTATCAAACCTTGCTTGAGATTTTTATCTCTTATCTTAGACTTGACAATTACCTATTTACATGGGTGTTGGCCTTGTCTTTTTCAATCAGCTTATCTTTGTCCTAATGTGTTCCCATCCGTCAAACACATATCTGGGTTGTTTCGTGATCCCAAATCGATCTCACATTTCAACTTCATTCTTTGACTACATGTGATCCCAAATCAATCTCACATTATTCAAAGAGGGGCAAATGTATGCACCATAAAATGGTCGCCTAGACTTTGGGCCCCATTCTTCAATTTATCAATTTCCCGAATCAATGTTTTGCAATATTTTCAAATTAAATCAATTTCCTTGATTAAATCCTAATTCTATCATTTATTCAATTATATTATATGGGTTAACCATTTTATCCTAAGTCTTTATTTAATTAAAAGGAATTCCCTCTCCCTTTATTAAATAAAAAGCCCCCACTTTCCTCTTATCCTAAGTTGCACAAATAAAGCATTATTCCTATTTTATAAAAAGAAGAAAAGGTTTTTTTGTCTCACATGGGGCACAAAATTCAACACTTCTTTCTCATTGGAGGAGATTTGTGCACATGGATTGCTCCCACTTTCAAACTCCACCCTTGATCAAATATTTTGCCTCTTAATCTCCATGGTCCATTCATCATTAAAAGGAGAGCTCTTTTCTCATTCAAAGGACCTCACTCTTGATGCTAATGTTGTGTTGTAGGTTTTCTTGGTGACTTTGGAGCTTTGGAGAGCTTGTTGCATTCTAGTCTTCATTCTTGCACCGTAGCTTAGTTTCTTTCATTGCATTCTTAACGTAGTTTCCTTTCAAGTTCTAGCTTAGTTCACCTAGCTTAATTAGTAATGTCTTGTAATACTTTCATTTCCATAGCTTAGTTGCATTTTTCATTCTAGCATAGTCGCATTGCATTTTCATCAATATTCTTGAAGATGTTGGCATTCTTGCCCTTGTCTCTTTGAATCTCCCATTGCATGGTTTACTAGAAAGGTTATATGTTTAATAGCTTTAGTTGAGAGCCCTCTAAACACCCTTGCACTCCATGCCTAGGGACCTCTAGGTCACTTTCTCAAGGTTTCCAATCCATGGATGCTCTTGGAAGTAATGACTTAGAGAAGTGCATGTTTTGAGTGTACGCAACCAAGAAAGCAAGGCTTTGGCTAGGAAGATCAAGAAGGAAAATTTGCAAACATTAAAGCGGTTCTTGAGGAGTCACAAGAAGAAGAAAACAAGGTATATCAGAATTATCTCATAATTTTAGAAGCTTACAAAAATAAATTTGTATCTCTTAATTAGATTTTCTCTCCTTAGTTCAAGTTTTCATCAAAATTTGCAAATAAGGTTATAAGATTCAACATAAAAGTTTGCTTCTTCAAATTCGATTTGGTTTTCTTCATTGTGATTGTTTGTGTTGACTAACTTGCTGGTGGATAAGCACATTTGGAAAAGAAAGCTATTGCCAAGGTAAGGTGAAAAATGATAAAATCACTCAAAAATGCCCCTAGCTTATGCTAGCTACAAGGAGAGGTAAGCCTTAAAACTAGTCAATATTTCCCTTAGATTGTGGCATTGAAGCATTTCCAAAATCTAGTAATTACAAACAGTCTCTCATTGTTTGGAAAGTTTAGCATTTAGGTCTATGCTCTTCACTTATTCTAGTGAACCAAAATTCCAAAGGTGTTGAACTTTTTGATTAATAGGAAAGGTTGAGGAATCAAACACATAAAAATCAAAGCCCCTTTATTTGTGGAGGAGAGAAGAAATACTCAAATCCCTATAGTTAGTGGGTGAAAGAAATTGAACATTGCTAATTGTGTTTGGGAAATTAAGGAAAAGTTAGGGATATGCTCTTCACCTTTTGGTGAACCAAATTCCCAAAAACTCATTTTTAATTCCATTTCCTTGTTTTAAACATGAACATGCTAGAACAATAGAGGGCCTACCTCCCAAGAAATTACCTTAACGAGGCCGGTGAGAGGGAACGACCCAAGTGGGAGACAACCGCCTTTGCCACGGTAATATCCAACCCACTATAATAAAAATACACTTTTCCTTAAAGGGGAAGTGGCTAGATTGTGTACAAGTGTCTTCACTTCCTCTAATAGTCCTCACAGATTGTGCAAAATCATGCTTTTGTGCATGTGGGAAGCCCGCAAGTGGGTATAAGAACTTGGCATAGTTTAGAACAAAATTGTTCAATAAAAACCTGATAAATAGCAAGCTACCTCATAGAGCCAAAATGTTAAAAGCCAAATTTGACTATAGGTAGACTGCTTGGAATTCTTTCTTGTGCAATACTTGTGGAAAATGATCGAGAATATACACTTTAGTGTGTTTTAGGGATACAATTAAAAATTGATGTGTGTGTTGCGATTGTGTTCCATTTTTAAATAAAGAAATTCCATAAAACTATTCTTGCAATTTTTAAAATCTAAAATTCACAAACTGGTCAGTAAAGTGCTTCCTGTGCACAGAGAAATATTGCCTATTAGCAAAAAAGTCACACCTGTGACTGTTCAGAAAATGTGTATTAATTGTGAAGTCATGCCTGAGAGAGAAATATTAAGTGACACATATAAAAATTGGAAAAACACCTATCAATGTGTCACCTAACTCAACTCCAGTCAACGTGTACCATATTTTAAGTCACACCTACACTCAGGCAAGTGACGCCCAGAAACACAAAAGGGCAAATAGTGAGTACTTACCGAGGGGTTCAAAAAATTTTGATTGCATATTCAGATACCCTTTTCCGTGTTCCTACTGTTCCAACATCTAGCCCAGTCAAAAATCCTGGTTCTACACAATTTTTGAAAATTTCACAAGGATTTGGCCACGGGCAAGATTGAATCTTATTTTCCAAGTGGTTTGTTCATGCCTACTTTTACTAGATCATACTACGTCAAGAAAACCTTGCAAGCATATGGGACTTATTTGAGACAAGAGATTCCTTACCCAAGTGACACTTCTACCACCCCAAGAGTACCCCAAAAATCACCCGCTCAAGAAGTGGAAGACAACATGATGTACTATGATGGCTTGGATAATAACAAAAATAGTGGCACTGATCCAAACAATCAAGGTGATGCAAATAATGGAGGTATTGACCTGAATAATCAAGGTAATACCAATAGTGGAGGGATGGATCAAAACACTCAAGGGATTGATACCACTAACCATAGAACTAATGTCAAACCAGCTACCAAAGATGCAACCAATGACAAGGTTGATGAAGCCATTCAGTGCCCCTATTTCATAAAACTCATGGAAAAAGCAATGGCAAGAGATAAAGAAAAATACTTTCTAGATCTAGCCTGGGCAGGTCTTAAGCTTCCCCGTGACTATGACGTTAATCAACTTAGACTGCCAAAAGTTGAAGAGAGTCCCATTGAAATCATGAACAAGCAATTTAAGATATTTCAAATGCAACTGGATACAATCAAGCAAAGCGGGGCTCCTAAACCCTTTCTATCGAAGCATTGTGTCCATTCTCGTTTGATAAAAGTCTAGTCATGGTACCATTCCCGATCAATGTAGTGTTTCCCAAGTATGAAAAATATGAAGGAACATCAGATCCACAAGATCACCTATAGGAATTTTATGCATTGAGATTGGATTTCATGCATGATACCACCTATTTAATGAGACTATTCCCAAGAAGCTTAGATGGTATAGCCATGGAGTGATTTTATAAACTACCATCCGGCATTAAAACCTTTGAAGAACTAGCTTCAAAATTTGTGGCACATTACTCATACAACATCAAGCATGAGGTCACAATGATAACGTTATGTAAGACCAAAAAAGGGGATGGAGAGGTATTCCTCATCTTTCTACAAAGATGGAGGACGGTATTTGCTAGGTATCCTAGGAGTGTGCCCGAAAAGGAGAAGATGGATATATTCATCAATAGCTTGAGCAAAGAGATGAACTACCGATTGAGAATGCAATGCCCCAAAACCTTCCAAGACCTTATAGAGAATGGAGTAACAATAGAAGAAGTGTTGGTTAAGAGTGGAGAGTTGAAATTGTATAAAGATAACAACAATAACTCCAATAATAACAATAATCAGAATAAGAATTGGTCTAATAGCTATAATCAGTTTGGATTGAAGAAAAACAATAAGGGAATTGTCAATGATGAGATTGTTGATTCTAGTAATTTGAAGGTGACTCCATTTTCTCTCACAAGAACACCTAATCAAGTGAACATTGCAAACCAGGCCTCCAAGGCACCTTTCAACAATAATGCTAATAGTGGCAACCAAGGGAATAATCAAAGGAGTAACAAATCTAATAAATTCTTGGTACCAACTCCTAAGAGGAACTTCACACCTTTGGGTGAACCCCTCGAAAAAGTATTAAAGACCCTCATGGCTAACAACATCATTAATCTACCTAGCATTCAACCTTATGAGCCACAGAACAAGCTTAGTTGGTGGAGTGAAAATAGCCATTGTAAATACCATAGAATTTGAGGGCACATGACAAATGATTTCTTACAACTAAAGAACGTGGTGCAAGACTTGATTGACAGTGGTATGATCACCATTGACGGACCTCAAAGCAATGAAGACCACATGGCTTTCAAACAACCCTTCTATAAACATGACAAAGGTGAATCATCTAATGGAAAGAAACAAAGCAGTAATAACATCAATTTTGTGCCACCTTATGATAATGTTGTGAATGTTATAGTGATCAAAGAACAGCCCCAAAAAGAGACACCTAATGTTATCACTAGTGGACAGACTTCAAGGATTACCCTACAAGGGGTTGATCCTAAACCTATTGGCCCTCCATAATCCAACATTGTGATCAAGCAATCTTCTATAGTAGTAAAACCGTATAGTTTGGTAGATCAGCTACAAAGGACTCTAGCACAAATCTCTATCTTGGAGCTATTAAAGCTATCTCCCAACCACAAGGAAATTTTAGAGAAAGCTCTAGAGACTAATGTTCCTACTAACTTAGAAGAGGAGAAGTTCCAAAACATGGTGGGGCACCTCATTTCCTTTCATTTTCAGACCTTGATGACATGTCTATTACTCATCCCCAAAATCTACCATTGCATATAGAGGTCTTGATTGAAAGACATAGGGTCAAAAGAGCTCTCATAGATGGGGGAGCTGGTCTTAACATCTGCATGTTGAGTCTTGTCAAATCCCTAGGATTATTCGAGTCCTGCATTGATCCTATGAAAAGAATCACCATAAAGGCCTATGATGAAGCTGAAAGAACCTCCAAAGGCATGATTGTATTGCCCATTCAAGTGGGACCTATCAAAAAGGACACAAATTTCCAAGTATTGGACATAAAACTAACTTATAATATTTTATTGGGGAGATCATGGATCCATGAGATGCAAGTGGTTCCATCCACATATCATCAATGCATCAAATTTCTATATATGGGTGAGGAAATCACGGTTGGAGGGGACTCAAATGCATTCTAATATTGCAATGCACTTAAACCCCTTCATGAGTTATTTATTCCCCATAGCCGAGAAGGAATTATTCAAAGAGCCACCATTGAAGATGTCAAAATGGATGATCCTATGTTAACATTAAGTGCTACTTCAAACCCTCCTCAAGCTAGCTCAATGACATCAACTAAAGGAAAGGAGAAAGTGAGTTACAAGGGTTCAACACCAAATGAAGGTTCAGATCAAGTGCCTAAATCAGAGATAGTACTTTTCAAACCCACAAAAGAAGAAAAAGATAAAGTTAAAGAAGAGCATTACAAGAAAATGAGTGAGATGATTCATACATTTGAAAAACAATGTAAAATCAGTTCTAAAGGAGTAGGGGAATATTCCATTTCCCTATTTGACTTGCCCACATCTCCAAGAACGCGTGGGAAACCATCAAAAGAACATCTCCCTCGTAAGTATAACTCTTACCTTATAAGAGAAAGTGACAAAGCTGCACTTGATAAAGAAGATGAAGTCCTTCAATGGCTTTATCATGATGAAGATGACACCTCAAGTACTCCCATAGAAATAATCTAGCACATTAACATTCAAAATGATCAATATGGCAAAGAATTCAAAATAATGCAAAAATTGGGGTACAAGGGAAGAGGATCCTTAGGCCAAAGAAATAGAGGTTTACTAGAGCCCATTGAACCTTCTTGGAGGGAAAAAGAAGAAAGATCAGGGGTAGGCTACCAATACAAAGGAGAAAGCTCCAACCCAATGCATGACTCATATCCTCAAGTGAACACATTGGAATCTGATGTGGATAGTGATGACTCTTGAGACTATGAGTGGGACACTCTATCTGAAGAATCATGTCATGATAAAGAGGTAATCACCATACATACTTATGCTAAGGTTCCAAAGCAGAAAACTCAAGCTAATGAAGATCCTAATATAATAGAACTCAACATAGGACAAGCACCCATTAATCGGCCATGGATAAAGGAATTTTGGCAACCCTTAGAGGAAGATGATTCGAACATTATGATTAATCCACGGGTTGTATTTCCCATGCTATTTCCCATAGAAGTCCTTGAGGACTCAAGTGAAGAGAACTTTGATCCTTCTTCGATGGACCATCTCGAGGAAGCTCACGTTATAGATCTAAATGATACAATGTATGAACCCTCCAATGAAGTCATGTCCATAAACCCAATTGATGACACTTTTCCAAATGAAACCTTATCCTTGATAAACCCTGAACTTATTGATTGGGACCTAAATGAGCCAAGTGACTTACTCTATTTCCCAAATGACCAAGCAATGAACCAATACCTTAATGCGGTTGAGCCCTCTTTCACCAATGAATTTGAACTGAACATGATGGAAGCAGTGGGGGTCCAATCTCTTAATCCAAAGAAAAAAATGAAAAAAAAATGAAAAATTAAACAGTTCTAGTGATGAAAACCACTACGTGGCAGCACTAGAACCAAAAAAAGTAAAGATAAAGGATGTTTCCTATGGTGAAAATCTAACTGTGGCACCAAAGGAAGAGAGGTTGGATACCCTACCCAAACATGAGGAAGAAAGGTCACCTATTCTCATAGAGCTAACAGAAAAGGTCAACATTGGGATAGAATTGGATCCAAAATTTATACACTTGGCTACATCACTTACACCTTTAGAAAGAAATGATTTTATTAATTTCTTCCAAGAACAAAAAGTGAACTTTGCATGGTCCTATGCCAACATGCTTGGATTGGATCCTGACTTCATTATGCACCATTTGAATGTTAAACCAAGGGTTAAGCCCGTCAAAATAAAATTGAGAAAGATGCACCCACATGTAGCTCTCCTAGTCAAGGCAGAATTAGAAAAATTGTTGAAGGTGGTATTTATAAGAGAAATAGCCTATGTTGAATGGATATCTAATATTGTACTGGTCACCAAGCATGAAAAATCCATTCGTTTATGCATGAATTTTAGAGACTTGAATCTTGCATGTCCTAAGGATGACTTCCCACTTCCGAGAATTGATGCAATAGTCAACTTGACAGCAGGTCACTCCATGTACTCATTAATGGATGGTTTCAGTGGATATAATCAGATAAAAATTGCACCCAAAGACTAAGAGAAGACATCCTTTACATGTCCTTGGAGCACCTTTTGTTGGAACGTCATGTCCTTCGACCTTAAAAATGTCGGAGCCACATATCAAAGGGCAATGACAACTATCGTCCATGACATGATGCACACCTTTCTAGAGGATTACATGGATGACATATTGGCAAAGTCACACAAAAGAGAAGATCACCTAAAAATTTTGAAAAAGATATTCACCCAGTTGGAACAATTTAAAGTGAGGCTTAATCCAAAAAAATGTGCCTTTGGTGTCCAATCCGGCAAATTGTTAGGCTATATAGTTTCAGCAAAAGGGATAGAAGTGGATCCAGAAAAAGTAAAAGCAATAATGGATATGGAAATTCCAAAGAACATAAGCCAAATGAGGTCTCTACAAGGCAAGATACAATCCATAAGAAGGTTCATTTCTCAATTGGCTGAAAAATGTCATTCATTCACGAGGTTGCTACACAAAGATACTATTTTCATGTGGGATGAAGAATGTGATCAAGCTTTCACTTTATTGAAGACTTATCTAATAAATCCACCAATCCTAATGCCACCAATCAAGGGAAAACCATTGTTGCTATACATATCTGCTACCGAAAGGTCTCTAGGAGTTCTTTTGGTGCAAGAAGATGAGCAAGGAAAAGAAAGAGCAATCTACTATTTGAGTAGAACATTGATCAAATATGAACTTAACTATACATTCATGGAAACGGCTTGTCTAGCGGTTGTCTTTGCATCCAAAAAATTGAGGCATTATATGTTGATGCACAAGGTGAAACTAATTGCAAAAATTGATCCTCTAAAGTATTTGCTAAGCAAAACTACCTTAACAGGTAGGATAGCAAAATGGGTCATGGTATTAAGTGAGTTCAACATTGAGTATGTGGATAGGAAGGCAATAAAAGGACAAGTGATAGTAGATCACTTAGCTGAAAACCCATTGACTTCTACACAAACTATTAAAGTGGAATTTCTGGATTCCGCAATTGTAAACATTGAAGCAAAGACATGGAAGTTGTACTTCAACTGCTCATATACACAAGGAGGTTCTAAGGCCGGCATATTATTGATTACCCCTCAAGGGTACACTATTCCCAAGTCCTATAAGCTTCTATTCCCATGCACAAACAATATAGTAGAATATGAGGCTTTAGTCATTGGCATCAAGATGGCTTTAGAATGGAACATCATCGAGCTACAAGTATATGGAGATTCTCAACTAATAATCAATCAAGTCAGTGATGAATACAATACCAAAGATGAAAAACTAATGCCATACAAGACTATGATTGATGCTTGGAAAAAGTACTTTGCTTTGATAACCTTTGAGCAAATTCCAAGAGAGAAGAATAGAGCATCTGATGCAATGGCAAACTTGGCTTCCTTACTTCAAAAACCAGATCAAAATGAGAAGTATGAATTCTTGGTGGAAGAGTTAGCACAACAGACATTTGACCTTCCTGACACCCAAATTGTTGCTCTACTTCATGGACATGACTCACCTTGGTATGGCCCTATATATATAACTATCTCAAAGACCAAGTGTTACCTTCAGACTAATCACAAGCCCAAAAACAAAATTTCATACGCCAATCAACCCGGTACATAATCCTCTCCAAAACATTGTATTGTAAGGGTCTTGACAGGACATTACTTAGATGTCTAGAGGAAGAGGAGTCTAAGTTAGCTTTACGTGAGGTTTATGAGGGCATTTATGGGTTGCACTCAAGCAGTTTAAACCTAGCCAAGAAAATCCTTCGCTT
Organism: Chamaecyparis obtusa; assembly: GCA_027943335.1. Classification (NCBI taxonomy): domain Eukaryota; kingdom Viridiplantae; phylum Streptophyta; class Pinopsida; order Cupressales; family Cupressaceae; genus Chamaecyparis; species Chamaecyparis obtusa. Next base: position 547,046 of record BSBK01002666.1, read on the forward strand.
AGGGTACTTATGGAAAACCTTAGAGAAATATGTTTGTCACTTTGTCAAAATATGCAGCAAATGTCAATACCATGGTGACATGATACATGCACCAGCACAAGAGTTACATCCCTTTGTTACACCATGGTCATTCTATCAATGAGGTTTTGACTTGATCGGCATCATCTATCCACCTTCTTCCAATGGGCACAAGTACATCATCACTGCAATGAAGTATTTCACTAAGTGGGTAGAAGTCGTTCCTTTGATCATGACTACGGGTAAATAGATTTCCATGTTCATCTTGAACCACATCATTTACAGATATGGTATCCCTCATGCCATAATCATAGACAATGGAAAGAAATTCAAAAACAAAGATGTGGATGAACATGGTGGCACATTTCATATCACACATCACTCTTCATCCATTTATTATCCTTAAGGAAATGGACAAGCCAAAGCTACAAATAAGAACATCCTCAAGAGATTGGTAAGTAAGTTAGGAAGAGATTGGCATGTGCAAATTAATCTAACATTATGGGCCTATAGAACTAGCATTTAGACACCTACAAGAGCTACACCATTTTCATTAGTCTATGGAGCCGAAGTTGTTCTCCCTTTAGAGGTTGAAATCCCATCTTTACGATTATCATTGCAAGGCCTAATAATAGATGAGGATTACAGAGTTGCTTGACTTCAACAATTAGAATTGTTAGAAGAACACCAAATACAAGCCTATGAACACTTGAAAGTATATCACAACAGAATCTCAAGGAACTACAACAAGCATATCAAATCGAGAGCCTTTCAAGTAGGAGACTTAGTGTTAAGAGAGAACCCAAAGAATCAAGTTGAAAGAGAAAAGAAAGGGAAATGGGAGGGTAATTGGATTGGTCCATTCATCATTGTTTCTTCATTTGGAATGGGAACTTATAAGTTAGCAGATTGTGAAGGAAAAGAGCTACAAGAACCTATCAATAGCATCCGTCTAAAGAAGTTCTATACATGAGGTAGATGAAAGAGTATAAAGAGTATCAGATGAGGAGCATCATATTTATTGTACATAGTTAAAGAGATCTTGAAAATACCAAAAATATTTGAAAAATAAAAAAAGAAAAAAAAAATTGAAATTTTGAAAAAAGAAAAAAAGCAATAAAACCCGAAAGGCAAAAACTTGGCAATCAAGCACCTTTTGTTCCCTTAAGTCTTTCCTTCAAGTTGCATGTGTACATATTGCATTTCCATCATCTCAATTGTAAACATTCATTGCATCTGTCATTTGTGCATAGTCATAATAAAGCCTTTCAGTTGTGTCATTGCATTTCCTATGGCCCTAAGTTTGCCGCACGATCACATTTATCACTTGAGGGCAGAAGAGGATTGGAAATTTGGTACCAAATGGATTCAATAGTGCTACATTCAGTCATATCAGAGAGAAACTTATCAAAGCTTTAGAGAGAGATTTTCTTGAACCTTTGATGGATATCATTGTTCACACCTAAGTATTTGATCCTACAACTCGATCCTTGAGCCTTTATTGACTTTATTATTTGGGATTAAAATTTGACAAACACTTTAAAGATTAGAATACTTGGAAATTCTTTTTGAAAATCATGATACATTGCAAAACACTTGAAGCTTTATTTTGATAATCTTTATGGAATTTACTTTTATCACATCTTTTTAGCTAATCGATGATGTTTCGACTAGATTGGCGATGATAGAGACATGATATTTTCTTGCCTTTGAGTGACTATTTTAAGGAAGATTCATCAACGTATGAGAATTCATCTAACGACATGGTCATCAAAGAACCATCAAGGACTATCACATAAGATGAAGGATTGACCTTTGCTTGTTTACACAAATGGATACCTTGGCTATTTAGATCTTCTATATCTTAATACCAAAATCCACTTGCAACATTGAATCCGTTGAAACCGGTATTCATACTCCCATAGTTTGGTCATCCAACTAGTGAGGGTTGTACTAGTTTCCAAAGAGGTTACCAAAAGCAATAAAAAGTGGTATTCATATCATCATGATGTGGTCAGTGATAGTTGCACTTGCTTTTCGGTCCCAAATTACTCAATGATGAAAATTTATCTCTATGGCATTTCTTTGCTAAAGGCTAGTGACACTTAGTTGCATTGCATTAACATGTTAGATTAATTGCATTATCATGTTAGATTATTGCATTTATTTGTGGTTATTTTCCAAGGACAAGGGGATTTATTAATAATCTTGGTTAGTCAAAACATTAAAGAAATCAAATCAAACATTTTTTTCGTTGAATATCAATCAATAAAAGTGAGGTTATATTTTTGCATTCATGCATAGCATTAATCATTATTCATTATCCATATATCAGAAAAGCAAAAGCAAAAGATCATTACTCATACATCATTTTCATACATACAATTAAGGATAGAATTGCATACATTCAAAAATAAAAAACATAGGGGCATTCATATTCACATTTCCATAAAACACTTTGCATCCATACATTGACAAATAGAAAAAAGCATCTCATAAATTCATACATCAATACATTCATCTATCTATATCATAAATAAGATATGTGGCATCCATAGCATAATCAAAAGTAAAATGCATCATAAACATCATATAACTGCATATAAAGATAATCTCATAAACAAACTCATCAAGATAATCAAGGAAGTATATCATCATATAAGTGTTCATCAACATCAAATGATCCAGTACATCAGTATATCAAGATACAATCTCATGAAAGTGATACATCAAATGTTCTGATCAATAACAACATGATAACATGATACAAGTGACATCAACAATGAGCAACTTTGTCATCAAATCATCAAGAACCCATAGTAGCACCCGATCCATCCCCAGCACCTGATCCATCTGGACCTTTACCATCCTATCTATCCTATGAGGGAGGAGCCTGAGAAGTGCTCACTATGCTATGGCTCTGTGCCATCATCACCATGAACTACTGCATTAAGGTAGCTACCTGATCCAATCTTCCCACAATAGTAGATACATCTGTCCTTAGTGACTGCACCTCTTGTGCTACACTATCAATGCTAGGAGCAACCTATGAACTCTGGCCCATATCCTATGACTGTTGAACCTAGGGAGGTACCTGTTGTGTTGAAACCTGATTTGGTTGTACCTGATCCTAATCCTGTTGTGCTAAGGCAACTCTTTGTAACTGAACTAATGGATCCATACCACCAGGAATCTATCTAGCAGCATCCACATGAACATGTCTCTATTGTCTCTATTGTCTCTGGCATCTCTGTTGCCTATCAACTACTACTCTAGGTGCTTGGTCTTGTTGAACATGTCCTTTAGCTCTATCCCTAGCATGCCCACCTCTCACCAGTGGTCCATCTCATCCACCAGCAATAGCTCTAGGATCTCTTTATGCTTGTCATCTCTGACGTCTCCTCCTACCACCACCCCCACCATCCCCATCGTCATCTTTGTCATCATCATCATCCTCAGATCTCTCATTATGACCTGGGATGGGCTCTGTTGGATCTGTAAATCTAGGAAATATGTTCCAAGCCCACCACTCTCAAAACTCATGGGACATACCAGCATCAGTGATACCCCCAAGCATATCCCATCTGCAATACGCTAAATGTGCAATCTGATCCAAGGCAAACTGATAATCTATTTGTGCACCCCACATGGATCTCTCTACTTGAACTCGAGCATATAATGCCATACCCTATGGCATATCCTGTACTCTGATGTATTGATGAGAAACCTGACCAAAATAGAAATGCTCAATAATAGTAGTAGACTTGTCTATCATCCATCGAGGAGCAAACATATATGGAAGCTCATCGTCGTCCTCCCTCCAGTCCTCACGTCCTATGTATGGCCACCATTGAACTTGATCAAGATCATCAATCTGTCAGTGCCAATACTTAGTCTTCCCCAGATGATGTTGGACAACCATGCCGCTATACAGAAAATCATAACCAAAACCACACCACCAAATCCTATCTAAAACTGTTCTAGTGATGGGAAGATGCTCCCATACCCATAACTACAAAATCACTACACCTGTTGATAACAAAGCACTCTCTCTATAAAAAACCTCATGTAAATCATGGTAAAGCTATGCCAACACACATGAGCCCCAATCAAAGCACCGAGGCTATGCAAGAAGATCCTCGAGTATCCTTCCCCATCCAACTAAGAAGCCATGACCTCGACGTTCGGGAAGTAGTAAACCACCGATCAAAGCACCAAGTACCATTGGTAATATAGGGAACGAAGCAAACTGAGCCCAAGTGATAGTATCATGATCAATAGTGTTGTCTCCAAACACTCATCTGTAGATTATGCTATCATAGATAGAATCATAATAGACCGTCTCACCATAGCAAGGAATGCACAACAATCTGTATACATCCTCTGGAGTGATACTCATCTCTTTGAAAGGAAGGTGAAATGTGTTGTGGTCAGAGTGCCATCACTCTGCCACTGCGGTAAGTAAACCACGGTTCAGCTAAAACTGTGGGATGTCCAGGAGGAAGCTAATTAGACCACACATCTCAATAACTCAATACTCTACAAGAGTCAAAGCTTGACCTAAATCAATCACCCATGAAGCGATGGTTTGTATATATAACCTAGAGAAATGTGCCTATTTGGAAAAATCAAAGGAATCATATCAATGTACCATATCAATGAGTTATCCTAAGTCAATTAGTCTATCAAATATCAAATCTATCAAATCTAGTACCCTTTGTTCATGTCTCTATATCCTGAGAACGAAGCATTAATCCTACCTATCATTATCAGTTTTCACACTGATTAATCAAGTCCTACCTATTAGTATCCCACTATCAGATTTATTCTATCAGATTGACATAATCAAACATTCATTCGTATTACTATCCTGATATCCTAATCAATTTTTTTGCTAAACTACAAGAGACCTAAACTATCTTGGAATTCAAACGATCAGTCAACGACATCAAATTTATTTTCAAAAAACCAACTTGAAAAATTTGAAATTGTTTTAAAAAACCTGCAGGTGTCATTTGCCCATTACCAGGTGGCATTTTACCTTACGTGGTGTAGGAAATCTATCATGTAGTACTTTATTCTTACAAGGTGTCATTTAACAGATTATGCATCACTACACAACTCTAGGCAGAATCTTAAGGAGCCTAGGCGTCATTTTAAAACTAGGGTTTCCTAAGCGAAAAACTAATTGGAAATTGGCATGGAAATTCCACTGCTATGCAGAAAAACATTTTTACTAGGTGAGAGTTTACTATTGTTAGGCGACACTTTACTACACGAAGGCGTGAGTAAAAAGCGTGGATGTGTGACTTAAAGAGACTACGCTACATTTAACTATTCCTAGGTGTGATTTTGCAAAATCAAAAGTGCAAGACCATGAAAAAAAATGTAATAAATGCTATAAATGAACAATAAATGCAAAAAGAAAGTTTGCAATGGCTCACAGGAGCCCCATAGTCAAGTAGTCTCTAATACCGATGACTCCTCTTGAACTGATGCTCTCTAATACACACAACCATCACAAAAATCAAAGCAGAACTAGAGCAAAATATCAGATTTCAAAAGTGAAAATGAATAGTAAATCAAGGTTTTTCAACGTATTTAAGCTAATTTGACCTAATTTAGAGGTGAAATTTTGACTTTGACCTATATTAACCTATCAATCAAACTGGGGCAAATTGCTAAATCATGGCATATCATCAATGTTTTTCAAAAATGAAAACATATTGGATCAATTATCATCAGCAAATTTTTCAAATTAAGAAATCAATATGTTTTATTTCTGAGGGGGCATCAGAGTATCAAATTGACATCAAACATCAAGGAAATCTGGGGCATCAAAATTTTTGAATCATTATCAGAGACATATCAGTTTATCATATCATATCAAAGGCATATCATATCAAGCAACATATCAATTTCATATCAATGGTAAATTAGCAAATCAGTAAACCAGGACCTAAAAGCAATCAGGACTAAAAGAATCTTTGAATCAATGTTCTTAACACATCAATTCAAAGAGGGGCATTTGTAGACACTCAAAAATGGGCAAGTGCTTTTAAATCAATAAAATGGCTCAAAATCATCAAAATGTTCCAAATCAAATCAAAAAAGGATCAAATCACATTAAATGGACATTTATTAAATAAAATTGGACAAAATCAATTAAATCAAAGGAAAAATCAAATAATGACATTAAATAATTAAATCAAAGCTTAAAGGGGTGAAAAGCACTACATAATTGATTTTAATCAATTAATTGTATAGTTGTTTAATCAGAAATCAAAATGAACCTATTCCCTACGTGGCTAAATTTAATTAATTAATTAAATTTAATTAATCCTAATATCTTTCAACAAAGTTGAGCAACCAATGAAAATTGAGGACAAAAAGACACAAATCACTCAAAAAGAATAAATCTTGATCACTTATTTTAATCTTTCAATCTCACCCACTCAATTTTGTCCTTTTGTCCAAAGCTTTGAGACAAACCTTTAAATTGTCCCCCCATTTATGAACATTGCAAAGTATTTGACTCAACCAAAGGTAAATCATGGTTAATTCACTCTACCCCCTACCCTTGGGAATTTACTATAAGTATGAGGCATTTTGAGATCAATATTCATCTTAGAAATTCATTTGCAAAGCATCATTACTATAGTCAATTTCATAGCAATCAAGAGCATTTGAGAACATTTGAATTATCTTTGTATCAAATTTGAGAGTTAGTGAGCTAGAATAAGCATTTGTAGCATCATATTTTCTCATTTTAGAAGTGTCACTAGTGGAGATTAAGCTGAGAGATCTACTTACCACATCTGATTAGAGAACCATGAGATGTCATGGATTTTAGTTTCATTTCTTAGTTAAATTTGTATTGCATTTGCTTTGATTTGATAGTTAAATATTCTAATTTCATGAAGGTGTTTAGCATACACACACAATATAGACCTAATTTCTCAAAATTTATATCTCCGCCATATACATACATACTTATCAAAAATTTCTATATATTCTATATAACTCCCCCTTGGTGCATGCTCCTGGTAATGTGTAGTATACTTAGCATCTAGGTACACATTTGGCATATACATTGATTTCCCCCTTTTTGATATGAATGCCTAATACAAAAATTGTATACTTACAGCTTGTCAAAAATGTGCTGATGGGTTTTCTTCAACAACTCCAAGAGGTTTTCCCATTCCTATTTCAAGTTGGTGAGAGCAATGTGCTCAAGAGCGACTTGTGCATGCATGTCAAAGATGTTATCCAACACCAAAAAATTTGGTGTAGCAACAAGTTGCTCTGCCTTGACAATGTGCTTCTCAAAAAAAATTAGGTATGGAAGGAGTTTTATCTGTAACTCAATGACCTTATCAGTGATATGCTTTTCTTGTTTCTTGAGATCTGCTATCAACTGCCTGAGTTCTTGAATTCTGTGGATGTGCTTTGAAAAAGCTTATGGCTCAGTTGTAGCTTCATTTGCACTGGTTTTGATTTCATTTTCTGTCCTTTTATCTTTTCACTGATCTCAACAATGAAGGTTTCCACAGTGCATAGCTTCAGTAAGAATTGACGGATTAACTGAGTGATTGCTTTGATTTCAATTATTACCTCAACTAAGTTGACCTTGTTTATTGCCACTTCTTGGCTGATTCTTTCTACAAGTTTTTCTTCAATACGTGACTCTACACTTTCTTCTATTCACTTGTCAGTATCCACATTTGGGGCATTGATTCCTTCAGAAAGAGTGGCAAGTTTGTCCATGATCGGTGTGTCTTCATCTATATGTACCTCAGGTACCACCTGTTGTAAGATATCTCTTACATTTTCCAATATCTCCTTGCTCTTACTCTCTTGTTTCAACTTTTCTTGTGTTGCTTTCATAGTGCATAACTCCCCATATTTTCTCAATTCTTTGAGGCTTAGGGTCCTTGGGTCACACTCGAGTATCACAATGACTTCGTCTAGAGTGACCGGCCCTTTACCTTTCTTCTTCTTCTTCTCTGGTAGTAGTGGTGACTTCTTGACAATGGTGACAAGAGCTTTATCTTCTGCCTTCAGAGTATCTTTCCCAGTTGACACACTATCTTCTTTCTTTTGATCCTCGGTAATATGTGTATCGGTTGAATGAGTGGGAGCCTCAGATGCGGTGTTAGGTGGGGTCACCTCGGTTGCCTTAGGCTCATCTCATGCCTTTGTTTCTATATTAGTTGCCTCTATTCCTTCAGGCTTATTTGTCTCTACAGGTGTCTCGGTGCCTTGTTCCACTATTATGTCTTTAGGTTGCTTGGGGTCTTAGCCATCGGGTTGCTCCTGTGAAAGAATTTCTACAGCTTTAGCAAGAATAGGAAGCTCATCTGGTAGTGATGTAAATGCACATTCAGTGACTTGTGCTTCATCTTGAGTATTTGTAGGTGCAATATTTACATCCTCATCATCATCCCTATCATCAAGATCACCATTTGTGATGTCCTTAATGAGTACATCATCATCAGTTTTCTTCTTTAGTTGGATCTCTACAAGATCTGGTGCATCCTGTGAAACATTTATATCTTCTTTTTGCTCAATAATATTAATTACCTCGGTAACTAATATACTGGTGTCCATTTTCTTCTCAGCTGTAGTATCATCAATATAGATACCTTTTCCTTTGGACTGTTGTCTCTTCTTAGACAAATTGATAAATGCATTCTTCTCAGCTTGTTCTTTGGCTTTAAGAATTCAATTCCATAAGAAATTTCCAGTTTCATCTACATCTGTCATATTTTCGTAAAGTATTAACATAGCTCAATTTTTCACAGTGAATCTTGCTTGATAATTTTCCATGTGTTCATCAAGTTCTGCTAGGCTTAGATGTGGGGTTGCCTAGACTAGAGATCTTTCTCTCATTTTCTTCTCAGTGTCTAGTGCATAAGCCCATTTCTGATTTATTCTATCAACCAACTCCTTCGGTAGTGAAAATTCAAATTCTAATGGAACTCTTTTAAATTTTATCATCATTTGGATGACTGCCTCCTCAATCTTTGTTTGATCTTCATTTGACATCTTGTCAAATCTACTAAGTTCCAGATTAGCAAGGTCTCCATTTTCAATTATATCTTCAATGATCTCATCAATTAACCTTACCTTTTTGCTGACTACTTTGAATTGATTGATATCATCTTCATTTTCTTCATCCTCAAGGTCTTCCTTGCCTCTTATCAATCTTCACCTTTTCTTCGGTGCCTCAGCTATAACCTTAACATTTCTTTTAGCATAGGTCTTTGTTGGTGTAGCAGCCTTTCATTTTATTACCTTCTCAGCTACCATCTTCTTTGGTGGTGAAGCTGCAATTGCTGACCTTGTGCGTGCACCTGTTTGCACTGGCAACTGCCTCTTCCTTGGAGTTTTAGTAGGAGGAACCAATGTAGCTTCTTGTTCTTCTTCATATTGGGTCTCCTCACTATCATAAGCCTTGTCAGCCAACATTAAATGACCTTCGATTGCCTGTTCAACTGGTGACTTCTCAAATGAGTGTACATCCTTCTCAAATCTCTCAGATAAAAACTATTTCTTCTTCTTAGACTTCCTTGTCATTTTACCAATGACCAAACCTGTCTTGATTCTAGACTTAGCTTCTTCATAGGTTCCAAACCTAGTGGCCTTGGGGTCTTTTGGTAATGCTAGCAGTGTCGTGATTGACTTCAAACCAAAATCTTAATTCATTTCATAGCCCATTGATGCTAGCCATTTTATTCTAGGTTCAACTGCTTTTATCATTGTGTGATCGGTGTCTACCAGAAAACATATATCCATCTCAAATTTCTCAACTAATTCATTTGGAATCCTACTTCTTAGATTCATCTTAGCTTTAAAATCTTTAAAATATTCTTCAAAAACTCTGTTCATATTATCTCCCAAATTGTTCAACATTTCAAAAATCTGTACAGTTATCGGTTTGTCTGTTGACAAGTTCACTTTACCGATGCTAGGGAAATTCTTTTTTAGATAGAAAAACTAACAAACAAGGAGTGAACCAAAATTACATGTGTTTGTCTTTTGTGACCTTATTGCCTTCATATTCTCCTTCAATTGTGTCAATGAAACTTCTGCAAGATCTACCTAATGATCTTTCTTTACTATTGTGTACGCCATGTCAACAGCACTACAGGGTATGTTGTTTAATCTGCTCGACTGAAATATTTTGTACCCAATCACATGTGATGCAAATTTTACTACTAGGTCTTTAATTGTAGATATCTTCAATGCACGACCATCCCATGTTGCTCTAGTATTCTTCTCAACATCTGCTCAGGATGAGCTTCGAAAAGCCTTTGCCTTGTCGCTGGTAGGATAACTAGTAACCTTACTTAACATTTTCTTAGTGACCTCAATTGGTTTATCCAACCAAAACTTCCCATCATGATACCGACTTAATACAACCCTGACACACTCTATCTTGAACTTCTACAGAAAGTGTATGGCGCACGACAATCCTAATTTCTCAATCTGGTTAAATTCCAGTTTCAATTTTCCATCAATGCCACACAACTATTGATATGCAACAATAGTTTCAAAATCTCCTACTTCCCCAATCTTATAGTGAATATACAACTATATGTCTTCTGTTAACAAAACCCTAGGTGGGATGCTTGAGAAAGCACCTGCTGAATCCATTTGAGATGCAATTTCAGGGTGAGGTTTGTATTTAAGTTCTTCAAAATTTGTTGTAACTATTAGATTTATCTCTTCCTCAACACTGTGTGATTTTCTTGTAGTCGAAGTTGATGGCATAACTAGATTTAGGGTTTCGGCAAAAAGTAAGTTACGAATGTGTTCGGTTGCTAATGAACTTACTTGAAATCAATGAAGAGTGATGTTGGTTCGATCTACAATAGCTTTGAATCCTTTTGAAAATATTTTAGCTCGAACTCTTCTCTATGAAATCTTCGCTCTTCAAAATCGCAATGTGAAAAATGAACTCTATTTCTACGTATTTATAGACTTTTCAATATTCTCACTCAAACTTTTGTGCATTAAATTCTTGACCTACCTTTTGGTTCATAACAACTGTCAGCTCGGTAATGACTAGAGATTATCAACAGCTCAGTTAACATGTAATTTCTTCCTCAGTTAATGTGTATGCTCGGTTAACCTTGAATAATGAATATCGACGGGTAACCAACACTCGGTCTAACTTTAACCGGCTATGTGACTTTGTTAGCTCAAAACATATAAACCACAATGCATCTCTTTTCATGCAGATTTGGTATGTGCTCATCATATATAAGGAACTATATGTAAAATGTGATCATCTGAAATATCAGTCCCATACATACCTATATCACCTTAGGTGGAGGAACTGATGTCACCCAATCTAGTGGATGAGGTTTCACCGACAGCATTACTTGACTCAACATTCTCATTAGATGCCTTTCTCCCCATAGTGTTCCTTATCTTCATGATGTTTGCAATAGTGTTTCCACTCTCAAATACATGGTTTTCCTCTGGTGCTGGGTCTCTGCAGTCCTTTCTTAAATGATCAACTTTATGGCAATGCATACATGCCATTCCAGTGCTTGTCCAGCTTCTTAATTGTCCAACCCATCTTTTCCTATTACAATTTGCTGCAATGTGCCCATATCTACCACATGCAACATAGTTAGACCATGTGTTATAATCCCAAACATAAGAATTATCGTGTCTCTTCGATTGATACGGCTTGCGTTGTGTCTTCTACTTAGGAGTCCATACTTGCTTCATCTTAGCCTTACATTCTCGTGCAGTGTGTCCATGTTTATTACAAGTATAGCATATTTTCTCCACATTAGTATTGTTAGCAATATCATTCTATTTATCTCTACACTCATAAGCTTGGTGACCATACTGACCATAATAATAGCAATAACCATTGAACTTAGGAGTGACAGGAGGTTTACCTTGTGCTTTGCTTCTACACACATTAGATGTATGTCCCAGTTTGTCACAGTGATAACATGTCAACACTTTAGGTCTTTGATTTTGATTGTTGTTGACTTTTTCAACTTGTTGTGATGATTCTCCTTCACCAGTATATCCTATCCTAGCTCTACTCCCAAATATTCTTTGGTTAACTAGAAAATCATCAATCTTCTTGGAATTATCCTCAGCCAATTTCTTCATTTCATTATGTTGTTGTTGAGTTTTCACTTCATTTCTCAGCTTCTCATTCTCCTCTCTAAGTCTTGCAAATTCTTCAAGATTTCTTGACAATTCTCCATTTACTCGGTTGACCTCTTGATTCACAGTCATCATCTGATTAGATACTTGAAAATGGCGATCGGTGAGTCTCTATATTTCACTTTCTTTTGCTTGAAGTTCTTCAGTCATTTGTCTTTGGTCATCAATAGCCAGATTCCTTTCTTGCTTAGTTTGTCTATCATTATTCATTATCTCTACCATTCTCACCATCTGAGATTCTTGACCGATTTGTAGTGCTTTCACTTGTTCGGTTAGATGCTGATTCTTTTCAGACAAATCAGAGATTATACTTTTAGATCCATCAGAAATACTTCTAGAACTAGATCCAATATGATCAAATATATCATCAATTGCTTCTTCATGGTAACAGACCTCATTTTGTAGAATAGCTAGGTTCTTCCTTTCAACTAGTCATTTCTTCAGTCCTTCCTTGGCTTGCTTGTACTATTCAATAAACATCTACATCTGAATCTTCTGATTCTCAATAGTCTTTTCTAGCTTATACCTCTCCATATCTTAGATCTTTACCCTTCAGTGGTTAAACTGTCCAATAAGAGAACTGAGCTCTGATACCAATTGTTGGAATTAGGAGAGATAGGGTACTAAGAGGGGAGGGGTGAATCAATGCCCACAAAAAATTTTACTCATAAACCTTTTAGATCTATAACAGTAAACAATATGAAATCAATAATATAATAGTCCCATAACACATGTATTTTGGTAATGCAGAAACCCTTGTTAGAAGGTAAAAACTGCAGTGGGGATGACACCCACAAATTCTTCACTAGTGCAAATAGAAAAGGTTTTCCTGTTAGGACTAACATATTACCCTATTAGGAGTAACATATTAGATCAGCTAGATCTACCTAGTGATAGGATTTTAGCAACACTACTTGAGTGTGCACTTGGTTAAGAGATTTACAAAAGACTGTCAAGTCTACTCTGTTAAGAGATTTAACCAAAACTCTATTACAATTGTTAGAAAGCAATAGGTAACTATCTGCTAATGAAAACTTGATTGTCTGATATAGATCAATAAAGTACTGATAAAATATCACCTTTACTATGATGAATCTTTGCTCTAAGCTGCTCAGTTAGCCTACTCTAATTCTACTTAATGTAATTTCCTTTGTATACTGTTCTGCTCTATCAACTGATAATCTTGAAGTTAGGCAAGTGCTTCAAGTGCTTCTTCGTTCATACATCAGTTTTTTTTTAAATGATGTAACATATAAAATATATAGCATACAACATTATGTCGCTTAACAAAATTAGGTTACAAATCTTAGACATAACCCTAAGATCTACGGTGTACAAAAATAACCTAGATCAAACTATTACATAAGATCTTCATTGTATTTAATGAATATCTCAACAATAAATGATCCTCGATCTTGGTAAAACATTTTCTAATCTGTTGTAACCATTTGCATAGAAGAATGTGTCATTCCAAATTACTATGTCATTTTCTTGTGATCCTCGGTAAACACTGTATAAACTACTCGGTGTTCATTTCGATGCTCAGTGTTTACTATACTTAGTATCAATGTTTGTTGATGCTCAGTAAACTGTCTGATGCTCGGTGTATACACTTAACTGACTGGCATGTTTTGCTTATAGTTACCGACTAGCTTCATATAAGTAACCGACCACTATCTTTGATAACCTTTGATGTTAATGACAATCATTAATGCTCAATAGAGATAACAATAGTATACTTATGCAATCTTCCATCATATATAGCATGTCTATCATATTGCCAAGGTCTACCCAACAAAATATGACAACAATCCATAGGCATGATATCACACAACACGTTATCATAGTACTTTCCAATTTTCAAATTCACATAACATTGTTCACATACCAAGAGTATATGCTCATCTTTGATCCATGAAATCTGATAGGGCTTCGGATGTTCCAACCTTTCCAACTACAATTTTGTGACCATCTCTTCAGATTCCATATTCTTAAAGCTACCACTGTCAATGATTACTTTCCAAACTCTGTCAAAAACTCTACATCTGGTCTTGAACAAACTTTTCCTTACTAGATCTTCCTTTTTACTTTCATTCCACAATGCTCTCCTTACCATCAAGTTATTTTCCTTCTCAGGTTCATTTGGTGACTCTTCTTGTACCAAATCATTTCTACTACTACCAGCCTTCTTACTACCATGTGTACATTCAAAATATCTATGTCCTTCTTCTCCACAATTGTAACAAGTTCCTCAGAAATTACCTCTACTATAACCACCTTGTTAGTTACTGCCTCTGCCTCTAGATGAACTTTCACCTTTCCACTCGGTCTTGTCTTTGTCCAGATTTGTCTTTTTAGGTTTAGATCTACTATTTTCACCATAAGATCTACCTCTTCCTCTCGGGAATCTACCACCTTGACCTCTTTGTCTCGATCCATGTCTCTTATTCAATTTCTCCTCGGCCTTCAATGAAAATTGATAAGCCTCTTCAATGTTCTCCAACTTGACCAAACTGATTTCCTCTTGGATGGAAACTCTCAAACCATTCAGGTATCTAGAAAATCTTTCCACATCATCCTCATCATGTCCAGATCTGATATCCAATCTATTGAATTCCTTAGTATAGTCTTTTACCAAGCTATCTTTCTGCTTTAGACTTTGCATTCGCCTAACTAGGTTAATCTGATAATCACAAGGTAAGAACTTTCCTTTTAATTTATTCACCATTTTATTTCATACCTTGATTTTGTCTTTGCCTTTCTTCTTCCAATCCAATTGCAAATGCTCCCACCACAAGGATGCATGACCTTTCAACTTTGTGCCTGCAATTTTCACCTTTTTCTCCTTAGATACATTTTTATACTCAAAATATTTTTCTATTTCGGTGATCTAGTCTATCAATTCATCAGAATCCAATTTTCCACTATATTCAGGAGGATTGAAATGTGGTGTTGACTTCAAACTTGTCAATGCCTTCAAGAATATTTCCTCACCCTGATCCATCACATGTGCAGGTTCTGCTTCACCTTGTTCCACTTCAACTTCATCATCACTAACATCTTCAAGATTTCTGCCTCTTCTCTGGGTTGTTTCAACAACTTCTAACCTAGCAGAAAGTTGTCTCAACATGCCTGCCAATCCTAGATGTAAGAGCAATCTTGCATCACCCAAAAGTATTATCTAGTTTTTTAATAAGGGCTATCTTTGGGCAAGGTTACTATTTTTGGTAGGTTGTTCATTTGAGGATGGATTATTCCAATTAATTCCCTAGAGGTTCATTTTAGATTTATATAAGCCTTCCAGTAAAGCTTCATGGTAAGATCAAGTATGGTTTTGAAGATATTAATTTTTTTGTTTTGGCAGGGTGGTACAAAAACTTTGAACTCAGGTTTGAAGGCCTTAGACGCTCCAAAAGGGGGTCAAACTTTGATCGACTAGCACTTTGAGATCATACGTTTGTAGAGTTCTTTGAGAGGTTTTTTAAATGGGGTTATAATAATCAATCAACTTAACTATTCACAAGTTATGGTTTTCAAAAGTTTAGCCATCACGACTCTCGTATCAATACAAAAGGAAGAGAGAAAAAATCACTTAAGGAAGGAAATTGAACCACTGGGCACAAAAATGGGGAAATTCCACTTTATAGAATATTCTAAGGCTGTTAACTATGCTACTTATATAGGGCTAAAGGGGAATTTTAGGGTTTAGTTCTAGAAGTGTAGATTGTCATTCTATCTTGCATATTATTATAATGAAAATGCCCATGTGGTTGTAGCAAGCTGTAATACCCCAAAAATGGGCTATAAGCTCATTAATCTCCTACATCTTCAATTCGAACGAAATCGACATCGAAGTCCTAACCTAAGGCACATCTAAACATCATCGAATCATAATTGATTATCTTAAATTCTGCATCGGGGAATATTCCTAGTAATATTCCTAATCATCATAATTATCTTTAATTTTATAATTATTTGGCAATAAATCACATTTATCCTAAAGCTTGATTAATTGAATATTTTTATATTTAATTAATTAGATTTAATATCTTGCCACTTAATTGTGTAATTAAATTTAATTCTATCTATTATTAATTGTATTATTTAATTTTGACAATAAATCCAAATATCCTATGAATAATTGATTAAATTTTTATTTAATTAATTAAAGCAAGTTGTCATTATTTAATAATATAGTTTTTAATAAAAATTTGATTAAATAATTGATTAACCCATAAATCAATTGTTTTATTTTTAAAAGCAGTTAAGTTGGAAATAAATCACTTTATTATTAAATTAATTCATAAATAAAACATGCACAATCATAAAAGCAGACAACTATCAATTATCAATTAAAGCTAAACTCTATTTTGAGTTAAAACTTAGTTTTTACATGTTTTTGTGAGTTAATTGTCTTTATTTAAAAATAACTCAAAAATCAACCTGAGTTATTTGAGTGATTTATGGCTTTTTTTCATGCACCTCCAAAGCCTTGGATTTTTATAAAAACAAGGCTCGGCTCTTCATAATTCATCTCTCAAATTTGCATCCAAGCATCTCATATTTTTGTACAATCATGCTGGAGAATTGGAATTGAAGAATCAAAGCTCTTGCGAATCGACATCTTTGTGAGATCAATCTTATTTTTGCATTCATATTGCATATCATTGTTAGATTAGCATTGCATATCAATTTTCAATAGCATTCATAGCATATCAGTTTTTACATATCATAGATTTCATATCATTTTTCATTCTTATTGCATAGAAAATACCAAAAAAATAGAATAATTTCATTCAATCTCATATCTAGATCAATTACATTCAAATCCTTCATTTAGGTGTCGTCTAGGTCACTGATCTCAATTACAATCTGAGAACATTAATCTTGCACCTACTAGAAGGCAGTAAATCGCTTGGTTAGATTAGATTTCAATTTTGCATGATTTTGATTTTTGCTAACCTCTAATGTTTTACTGAGTGTTGTGTTTACAGATTAGGTACAATTTTCACACACACACAAGCTACTTTTTTTATTATTGTAATGTCATTTCATTGAATATAATATAAAGCAAGTGTTTCCATTCTTTCCATTGTCATTTTCTAATAGATTTCTATTTACTTACCTATTGTGTTGTGTGTGTTTGGTTGAATAAGGGGAGTACCCTTCATCGAGTGGTATCAAAGATGAAGTCCTGAGTGTGTAGACAAATCACCAAACATGAGGCACTTTACACCAGGATTGTGGTTGGGGGTCTGAGAGATAAGTGCAAAAAATATATCCACAAAGGAACCATGGTAGAAGAGCTACAGGTGTGACAGAAGAGGGTTTTAAAGATCTATAGAGGCAAATACATGTTGGTTGTGGGCATTAACCGGTATGGATATAACTAGTATATGGAAAAGTGGTGTTGTCATTAATGTCTAAGGTTAACATTGTTCAAATAAGAACACATGACAATAATAGTAAACATGTGCAGTTTACAAGAGGGAGTGGTTATGAAATTGATGACACATATTAAACATGAAGAAGTACTATAACTGAGTACTATGAGGTGAAGTTACTAACTAGTAACTGGAGAAACTAGGTAAGTATAGAACTAGAACCAAGGAAAAAAACCAGTATAGATAGAGAAAGGAGGAGTGATAGGTGATAACACAGACCTGTACACTACCTAAGGAAGGAAATCGATCATCTATGATCAGTAAGATATCATCAAGACTAATGAACCAGTGAAAGTCACAGTTGACAAATACTTATGTGAATCTTCAACCAATATTTGTTGCACAAAATCTGGAAGACTTTTGTGTTATAAAGAAGATCGGCGCAAAGCATAATTGAAGGATTTAATGCTGACAATTAAGGCATTAAAACATGATAGAATCTCAAGTTAAGGAAAGTATGCAACACGCATCTGTTGTTTCCTTTATAAAAGAAAAAGCTATGGCATGCATCTGATGTTTTCCTCTATGAACTAAAACTCAAGTGGATGATGGATCCAAAGGAGATCTTTGTGGAGGTTGCACATGCAAAAATTGAGAAGAGCTAGAAGACTATTTATTCTTTAGCTTGTGAAGAATATCATTTGCCTTCATTCTGAAAAGAAGAAAAAGAGTGAACTATATGCTGAAAGAAGCTATGAAAAGGTGAAGAAAAGAAGAAGAAGAAGAGAAGAGTGTGCAAGGAAGCACAACAATATAGAGAGAGAATACTTGTGGTGCCTGGTGATGAATCTCATTTAATGAACACAATAATCTTATTAGGCTCAGCAAAGCCATCTCAAAAAGATCAAACCCTCTATTTCTCTCTAACAATTGCAATAGAAAAATCTTAGTATTTGGGTGGACATTAACAGGTACCTTATATTAAATCCCTTAACTGGGTGACATTGAGTAGTTGTTCTAAAGTCCTCTAACAAGTCAGGATTTAACATGCCTTATTTCTTAAATCCCTTAACCAGGTTACATCTAATAATGTGTTTGTAATCCTTTAACAGGGAAGGCTCCTAACAGGGCACACTTCATAAGAGTGCAATATTTGTGAGGTCTAATCACAGCATGGTTTTCTGCTGATTTGGGTTTCCACGTGATACATCTGGTGTTATCTATTTCTTTAATCTTGTCATAGTTATTTATGTGATAGAATATGTTATGCATGCAGTTTCAGCTGAATAATATCATATTGGTTTTTCAAAATTTAGTGAGTGTTGATTCACCCCTCCCCTCTCATCAGTGGTTGGGACCAACAATTGGTATCAAAGCCAAGTACCTTTCCTGAGCTACTTAACTACAACAAGGAAAAGATCTAATGATGAGAAAGGAAGGACCCAAGTTTTCTAAGGAAAACTTTACCTTATGGTGCAACAGAATGAAGTTGTACATGAAAATCACCGCAGATCAATGCTAGACTCATGTAATCAATGATTACATCAAACCCATTGGTACCTTGATAGTTTATCAAAAAAATATCAGTAGTGAACACACAGCTACAATGGATATGATAGCAAGTACACTACCTGACCATGTATATGAAGAAATTGAACATCTTACTACTGCTTGCAAAATGTTGGCAAAACCACAAACTGTGTATGGAGGTGACCCACATGTTCAAAGAGCAAAGGTAGAAAGCCTCAGAGGCAAATATGATGGCATGAAGATGAACTAAGGAGAAGACATTGAGCACTAAAATAATAGAATAAAATACGTGATGAACTCCATCAAAATCATTGGATGAACATTAAGTGAGCAAGATGTGGTAAGAAAGATACTGAGGACACTAATGCCATAATATGTTATCAAGATCTCAGCCATACAAGATCTCAGATTAGTGAGCGCATCTCAAGTTACTCTTGACACTCTTATCGGTAAGTTGAGTGCTTTTGAATTGAGCAATTATGATAACAACTTACTCATGTTAGATGCTACTTTTAAGTCCTCTGTGAATATTGCTTCCACCAAGAAAGGAAGAGAGACTGGTAATAGTTCTTCCTATAAGTTCAAAAATTTTATTAAAAATCTACTCTAAGAAGAGCTAGAGTAGGATGAGTTTGAAGCACTCATCAAAAGGAGATTTCCAAGAGAAAAAAGGGAAGTGCAAAGGGAAAATTCCATTAAAGTTCTTTTCTTGCAATAATATAGGACACATTGTTGCAATGTGTCTAGAAAATGAAAATAAAGAAAGGTTCAACTAATTCAAGAACAAAGGAAAGAAGGAGTTCTACCTTGCTAAGGAAGGTGTCACAGATAATGAATTTGAAGAATCGAGAGATGATGAAATTGCCTTTGTTTCAATAAAAGTAGAAATTACAGTGATAAGTGAAATGGAACTTATCTCAAGATCTCATCCATGTGATGACTGGATCATTGACAGTGGATGTACTCACCACATGACTGGTGAAAAGAAAAAGTTCATCATCCTAAAGCTTAATAATGGTGGATCAATGACTTTTGGTAACGATGCTCCCTATGCTATCAAAGGCAAAGGCTCAATCATGCTAGGCAATGAAGTTGTATGCGAAGATGTGTACTGGGTGGAAGGACTCATGTACAATCTAATGAGTGTGAATCAACTAAACAAAAAAGGATATATGTTGGATTTTGAGAAAGGTTCTTGTATTGTCAACAATCAATAAAGATCTCATGCTACCACTGATAGAAAGAGTAAAGGGAACCTATTCTACCTAAACTCAACCGAGGGGGATTGCCTCATTGTTACTGCAAAAGAGGAGACAAAGAAAATCTATCTCATGACAAAAGAGGACAATAGCTGGTTGTGGCACAAAAGGATCTACCACATAAACTTTGATAGTATTTTCAAAGTAAGCAAGGAGTCGATCAGAGGGCTTCCTGATATTACAAAGCCTGACAGGGCTATGTGTAAAGAATGTTAGTTAGGCAAACTGATAGGAGAAAGCTTTAACAACAAGTCTTTTTCTACTAAAAAAGTGTTGGATCTTATTCACACAGACTTGTGTGAACCTATGAGCATAAAGAGCTACTATGGAGATAGGTATTTAATGCTCTTTGTAGATAATTTTTCAAGGATGATGTGGACACTCTTCCTTAAGGAAAAATCAGAGGCCTTTCACATGTTCAAAATCTATAAGGCCTAAGTGGAAAAGAAGACCAGTAAAATCTTGAAGTGTCTAAGGTCAGACAAAGGAGGTGATTACACCACTCAAAATTTCACTCACTACTGTGAGGAACAGGGGATAAAAAGGCAAATGTCTACATCGAGAACCCCTCAACAAAATGGAGTTGTTGAAAGAAGAAACATGATTCTGATTGATTGTGCTAGAACTCTGATGATTCAAAAGGATCTTTCCCATCAATTCTGGAGAGAAGCAATCAACACTACTATGTATACACTGAACTGGGTTCAATTCAAGAAAGGAACCGATAAGACTCCATATGAGTTATGGTTTGGTCATACCCCTAGTGTAAGCTATTTCAAAGTTTTTGGTAGCAACTGTTACATCAAAAGAGATGTGTACTTTGGAAAGTTTGAGCCAATGAGTAATGTAGGCATATTTTTGGGTTATTCTACCAAAAGTAAATCCTACATGTGTCTAAATAAGAGGATAGGAAAAATAGTGGAAAGTGCCAATGTAAAGATATATGAATATTCGAAACCAAGGGAAAAGAACAAGCATGATAAATCAGACATTCACCAAGATCATGATGTCAATAATCATTTTGAATTTAGTGAAATGATTATCATTGATGAAGAAGAACATGTAAACATACCCTTGGAACATGGTAATGTACCTAAGCCAGGAAGGGATCAAAATGTAAGACCGGTTGAGGAAGATGAACATGAAATTGTTCATGATCTCACTGGAAATGATGCTCAACTAGAAAATGAAGACAGGGACCATCGACTAGTTCTACCAAAGTATGTCACATATCACTCCACTGATAACATTATTGGTGACAAATATGATAATATTCTGACAAGGACAAATTCTAGAGAAATTATCTTCTTTCTTTCTAGTATAGAGCACAAAAATACCAGAGAACCTCTAGAGGATGACAACTAGGTAAAGGCAATGGAAGTGGAGCTTGAGAAAATAGAAAAGAATGAAACATGGACTCTTGTTTCAAGACCATGGGAAAAGAATTTCATAGGAACCAAGTGGGTGTTCATAAAAAAACTAAATGAAGAAGGAAAGGTGGTAAGGAACAAGGCAAGGATAGTCTACAAAGGATATGCACAGGAAGTAGGACTAGATTATGGAGAAAAATTTTCACCTGTGGCAAGACTAGAATGAGTAAGAATTCTACTTGCTTATGCTGCCCATAAAAGGTTAAAAGTATACTAGATGGATGTAAAGTCTACATCTTTGAATGGTATATTGGAGGAGTAAGTGTAAATAGAACAACCAGAAGGTCTCTCATCCATAGATAAAAATGATATGGTATGTAAATTGAAGAAGACACTCTATGGGTTGAAACAAACCCCAAGGGCTCGATATGAAATGTTACATTCATACCTCCTAACCATAGGATTCACAAGAATAGGAGATAACAACAATATGTATCTCAAGACTGGTAAAGAAGGAAACTTGATTGCTGAAATATTTTTGGATGATATCATCTTTAGAGGAAATGACAAAATGAGCAAAGACTTCACTGAAGAGATGAAGAGAGAATTATAAATGTCCATGATTGGAGCTATAAAATTCTTCATTGGTCTGCAAGTCCATCAACTCAAAGAAGGTATTTTCATATCTCAGTCCAAGTATGTTAAGGAAATTCTTAAATCATTTGGGCTAGAAGAATCCAGACTGGTTGGCACACCAATGATAACCAACTACAAGTTATAAAAAGAGGATGATGCAAAAGAAGTCAATGAGACATTGTATCGGTCAATGATTGGAAAATTACAGTGTTGTGCACAAAAGATCTGATATTTCACATGCAGTAGGCATTATGGCCAAATTCTCTACAAACCCAAAAGAAACACATTTAATAGTAGTGAAGAGAATCTTCAAATATCTAAATGGTACTAAAGAAGATGGTCTATGGTTTCCTCACAAAGGAGGTTTTGAGATAAAAGTGTTCACTGATGTAGACTGAGATGGTAACATAGATGACAAAAAGAGAACAAGTGGAGGTGCATTCTTTCTTGGAGAAAGGATTGTGTCATGGACAAGTAAGAAGTAGAACTACATTTCACAATCCACAGCTAAAGCTGAGTATGTTGTTGCAGCAATTAATTGCACAAGGTAATCTAGATAAAATAGATATTGGAAAGAATCCAAGAATAGGTACCTAAACCGATTGCAATATACTTTGACAATACGAGTGCAATAAGTATATCCAAGAATCTTATCATGCACCTAAAAATAAAGCACATTTCTATAAAGTATCACTATCTAAGAGAGTAGGTGTAGAATAAAGAAGTAAAATTGGAATATGTTCCCACAAATGAATAGGTTGTTGATATATTCACAAAGCCTTTACTGAAGAGTACCTTTGAGTATCTCAGAAGTAAATTAGGGGTAGTGCCCCTTCTTGATCTTTAGTAAAAGGACACAAGTGATCATCAATCCATTAAGCTTCAATAGAGGACTCAACCTCATCTTAATTGGATTGGTGACAAAGGACTACTACTCAAAGGGGGAGCAGACTTCAGAAAAAGGTAGTCACTTGACTAGCCTTTGGCATTATTGTCAAAGGGGGAGATTATAACTAGTAAGGATGTGGACTGATAAGCATTTGCCATCAATGCCAAAGGGGGAGATTGTTGGTTGTGGACACTAACTAATAAGGATGTAACCGGTATATGGAAAAGTGGTGTTGTCATTAATGTCTAAGGTTAACATTGTTCAAACATGAACAAGCTAAAATAATAGTAAATATATGCAATTTACAAGAGGGATTGGTTATGAAATTGGTGACACATATTGAACAGGAAGAAGTACTATAATCAAGTACTATGAGGTGAAGTCACTAACTGGTAACTGGATCAACCATAGCAGTGACTGGTAAAGTATATAACTAAAACCAAGGAACAAAATTGGGATAGAAAGAGAAAGGAGGAGTGATAGGTGATAACAAAGACCTGTACACTACCTAAGGATGGAAATCGACCATCTCTAATTAATGAGATATCATCAAGACTGATGAACCGGTGAAAGTGATAGTTGATAAACACTTATGTGACTCTTGGACCGAGATTTGTTGCACAAAATCTAGAAGACTTTGTGTTATAAAGAAGATTGGTGAAAGGCACAATTGAAGGATTTAATACCAATAATTAAGGCATTAAAACATGACAAAATCTCACGTTAAGGAAAGTATGCGACATGCATATGTCATTTCCTTCATAAAACAAAAAGATATGTCATGCATCTAATGTTTTCCTCTATGAACTAAGACTCAACTAGATGATGGATCCAAAGGAGATCTTTGAGGAGGTCATGCATGCAAAAAGCAGGAAGAGCAAGAAGACTAATTATTCTTCAGCCTGTGAAGAATATCATTTGCCTTCATTCTGTCGAGAAGAAAAAAAGTGAACATGTACACTGAAAGAAGCTATGAAAAGGTGAAGAAAAGAAGAAGAAGAAGAAGAGAAGAGTGTGCAAGGAAGCACAAAAATCTGGAGAGAGCTTACCTGTGGTGCTTGGTGATGACTCTCAGTTGATGAACACAGTGATCTTATTAGGCTCAACAAAGCCATCTCAAAAAGATCAAACCCTCTATTGCTCTCTAACAATTGCAATAGTAAAATCTCAGTATTTGGGTGGACATTAACAAGTCCCTTGTATTAAATCCCTTAATCAGGTGACATCGAGTAGGTGTTCTAAATTCCTCTAACAAGGCAGGCTTTAACAAGCCTTATTTCTTAAATCCTTTAACTGGGTCGCATCTAACAATATGTTTGCAATCCTTTAATAGGAAAGGCTCCTAACAAGGTGCACTTCAAAAGAGTGCAATATTTGTGAGGTCTCCTCACATCATGGTTTTCTCCTAATTTGGGTTTCCACGTGATACATCTGGTGTTGTCTATTGCTTTAATCTTCTGATAGCTATTTATGTGATAGAATCTATTATGCATGTAGTTTTAGTTGAATAATATCATATTGGTTTTTCAAATTTTAGTGAGTGTTGATTCACCCCTCCCCTCTCAGCACTCCTTTGAACCAATAGTACAAGCACTGCAAGAGGATTTGTATAGATGGATCCATATTAGGGCAAGAGATGTGAATGAGGATGAATATGAAGAAGGAAAACATATGACTAGGGTTCCTGATGAAGCTAGGTTTTTTAGGGCCATTTCCAAGATTGGAAAGAGACCAAAGACTGAAGTTTATACATTTTCTGGAAATCTTAATCCAGAAGAGTTGATCAATTAGATCAATGATATGGATGATTACTTTGCACTTGAGGAAATGGAATATCCTAAGAAATTCATATTTGAAAAGACCAATTGAAAGTTCATGCTAAAATTTGGTGGAAAGAGGTTTAGCTGGTGAGAAAATAAAGAGGGAAGGATAATATAACAAGGTGGAATCAGAATGTGGACAAACTGAAGAGGAAGCTCATTCTTGTTAATAATGAGATTTATTTATTGAAGAAAATGCAAGGGTTGAAGAAAGAAGGAAAATTTATCCATGATTATATAGAAGAGTTCTATCAAGTTTTAATTAGAATGAGTCATTATGAAGATAACAAGGAGAAGGTTGCCAGTTACATAAATGGGTTGAGGTTGAGTATTCAAGAAAAGTTGATAATGATAAGAATGTCTACCATTGAAGATGCATGTCAATTTGCTTTGAAGGTGGAATAAAAATTGAACAAGAAGTTTGAGAGAAGAAAAATTATAAGATGTTGTGGTGGAAATCCTAGTGGGTAGTCTTGTGGACGCCGAAATGAAGATAAGAAGAAAAATGGAAACTCTAGTAGCACTCAGAATTAGAGGAGAAATAATTTCTATCATCCTCGTGATCAAAATAACAAAGATTAGAGAGGAAGATGAAGATGACAAGGACCAAGAAGAGGAGGTTTTCATGGGATGTGTTTCCATTGTAGAGAAGAAGGACATAGAGCTTAGGAGTGTCCTCAACATCAAGGGAGAACAAATAGAAGGCCATAGAATAATACACAAGTTGCACATGCAAATAAGATGTCTAGTCATCACATTCTAAAGATGTTGAAAGAGGAGAGGTCATTGTCACCATAAGAGCCTTGCCAAATGATGAGAAGGAACCTGAGAAAAGGAAGAGTTTATTTCACATAAGGTGTAAGTGTAATTGTAAATTATGCAATGTCATTATTGATAGTGGTAATATTGATAACCATGTTTCAAAGGAAATGGTTGATAAATTGAAGTTAGAGAGAAGAAAGCATTTGAATCCCTATCAAATTTCGTGGATGTTTGTCATCTTTTGCTAGGGAGACCATGACAATTTTATTGTCGTGCAGTACATGATGGGTATTCAAATACCTATTCTTTGACAAAGGATGGATTCTGACACAAGATGAAGCATTGAAGGACATTTCTAGAAGGCATGAAGCATGAATATATGAGTTTTGCTTTAATTCCAAGAGTTGATAAAGAGGAAGTAGAAGATGTACTTGTAGAAGTTGTAAATTTGTTGGATGAGTTTCAAGATATTTTATCTGATAATGTACCTGATGGATTTCCACCAATAAGAAAGATTACTCATCAAATGGACTTAATTCATGGATCTTGTTCGTCAAATAAGGAAACCCATAGAATGACTCCACTAGAGATCAAAAAATTGAATAGACAAGTGCAAGAGTAATTGCAGAAGGGTTTGGTTTGAGAGAGTTTGAGACCATGTGTTGTACCAAAAGTAATGATACCAAAGAAAATGGAGAATGGATGATGTGTATATATTCTTAGTATATCAATATGATTAGTATCAAGTATAGGTTTCCCTTTCCAAGGATGGATGACATTATGGATTGCTCGAGTGAAGCTAAGTGCTTCATAAAGTTAGATCTAAAGAGTTGATATCACAAAATCCAAATTAGAGAAAGAGATGAATAAAAGACAGTGTTCAAGACAAAGGAGGGCTTGTATGAGTAGTTAGTCATGCCTTTTGGGCTAACCAATGCACTGAGCACATTTATGCAGCTCGTGAATGAGGTATTGAAAGAATTTTTGAGTAAGTTTTTCATTATTTATCTAAATGATATTTTTGATCTTCAACAAGACATTGGAAGAGAATATAATGCATATTCATAAGGTTTTTGAGAGTTTAAGGGAAGAAAATTTGTTGATTAACTTGAAGAAGTGTAGTTTTGTGAAGGAGTTAGTGTACCTGGGATTTGTTGTATCAACAAATAGTCTTAAAATGGACCCAAAAGAAGTGAAGTCTATCCTTAAATTGCTTACTCTAAGGAGTGCTATTGAGAAAATATCTTTTCATGCTTTAGCTATATTTTACATAAATTTTATCAGAAATTTTAATACCCTTAACTAAAACTATGAGAGGAGATAGAAAAGAGTTTAAGTAGACTATAAGAGCATCAAAGAGTTTTGATTTGTTGAAGAGAAAAGTTACAGAGTAGCTTATTTTAGCACTTCCAAAATTTAATAAGGTATTTCAAGTAGATTGTGATGCTAGTGGAAATGTCATTGGAGCTATTTTGAGTCAGGAAGGTAAACCCATTGCTTATTTTAGTGACAAGTTGAATGATGCCAAAAGAAAATATTATGTTTATGATTAGGATTTTTATGCTATAGTTAAAGCATTGAGGAAGTGGATAAATTACCTTTTTCCTAATGATTTTTTTTGTATTTACTGATTGTCAAACTTTCCAGTATTTCAATAGCTAAGGAAAGTTGAATCAAAGGTATTTAAAATGAGTTGAGTTTTTGTAGACTTACACTTTTATTTTGAAGCAGAGGAGTGGAAAGGCTAATAGGGTTGTAAATGACCTGAGTAGAAGACAAAATTTGTTGACAAAGATGCAGATCAAAGTTGTTAGGTTCAAGGAACTCAAGATTTTATATCCTAAGGATCCTAATTTTGGCGAGGCCTAGAGAGCTTTCATAGAACCTATTACTCTAGACAAGAATAGATGGATGGATTTTATAATCCAAGATGGTTTGTTATTTAGAGGTAGTCAATTATGCATTCCAAAGAGTTCCATGAGGGAGAACCTAATCAAAGAGAAGCATAGTGAAGGATTGTTTGGACACTATGGTCAATATAAAACTATTGCTTTGGTTAGTGATCATTATTATTGGCCATAATTGCAAAACTATGTTAAGATGTTTATGTAGAATTGTAGAATATGTTAGATGGAAAAAGGAACTAAGTAGAATATAGGGTTATCTCATCCATTACCTATACCAAAGAGACCATGGGAGGATATTAATATGGAATTTTTTCTTAGTTTACCAAGGACTCAAAGAGGGCATGATTCCATTTTTGTGGTGGTAGACAGGTTCTCAAAGATGACACATTTCATTCCTTGCATAGATATTTAAGATGTTGTTCATGTGGAAAAATTATTTTTCAGAGAAGTGGTGGGACTACATGGTCTACCAAAGAGAATAGCTTTAGATAGAGAGACTAAGTTTGTTGGGTATTCTTGGAGGACATTATGGAAAAACCTAAAGATAGATTTTAAGTTCATGGGAAGACATAAGTGGTGAATAGGAGTTTGGAAAACCTGTTGAGATTCTTAGTTGGAGATAAATTGAAGGGGTGGGATTTGATTTTACCATAGGTATAATTTTTATACAATAATTATATCAATAGGAGTACTAGTAAATCATCATTTTGGATTGTATATGGAAGTACTTCTAGAATTGCTTCATAATTAAGGAAGTGGGACAATGGACAAAAGAGTAGTATTGAAGATGAAGACTTTACAGATCACTTAGAGAATTTGCATGAAGAGGTGAGGAAGTGTATTAATATAATGAATATACAGTACAAGGCTAAGGAAGATAATAAAAAAAAGGAGGCACAAGGAATTTTAGATTGGAGATGAAGTTATTGTTCATTTGAGAAATGAGATATTTCCAATGGGAACATACAATAAGTTGAAGATGAATAAATTTGGACCATGCAAAATCTTGAAGAAGCATGATTTAGGAAATGCTTATGAAGTATAGTTGTCAATGAACTCAATATTTCACATGTGTTTAATATTTCCAAATTGAAAAGAGTATTGTGAAGGCAATATGGAAGATGAAATATAAGAAGCACAATGGAATATTCTAGCACTGACTTTAATTATAGAAGAGATAAAGGATATCTTATATAGTCGTGTGGGTAGAAGCACAAGAAATGAGAAATATGAAGAGTACTTGGTCAAATAGAAGGGAAGACATGTTGAAGATTCATCATGGCTATCAAAGGAAGAGGTCGACTGCCTTAGTTTTCCTCTCAACACCTAATATGTGAGAAGGTCACTTCTCAAATTACCCTAGGTGTCTGATGCAAGAGCACCCAAGGTGTAAGAGAAATCTTGCATCACCCAAAAATATTGTCTAGTTTTTCAATAAGGGCTACCTTTGGGCAGGGTTACTATTTTTGGTAGGTTGTTCATTTGAGCTGGATTGTTCCAATTATTTCCCTAGAGGTTTATTTTGGATATATAAGTTTGTTGGTAAAGTTTCATGGCAAGATCAATTTTGATTTTGAAGATATTGATTTTTTTTTGTTTTGGTGGGGTGGTAAATAAAACTTTGAACTCAATTTTGAAGGCCTTAGAGGCTCCAAAAGGTGGTCAAACTTTGATCAGATGGTGTTTTACGAGCCCAAGGTTGTAGAGCACTTTGAGAGGTTTCTAAAATGGGTTATAATAGTTAATCAACTCAATGGTTCACAAGTTATGTTTTTTAGAAGTTGAGCCATCAAAACTCTAGTTTCAATAAAAAAGGAATAGAGAGAAAAAAATTACTTGAGGCAGGAAATTCCACTTTCTAGAATATTCTAAGGTGGTTAATTTTGCTACGTATATAGGGTTAAAGGGGAATTTTAGGGTTTAGCTCCAGAAGTGTATATTGTGGCTCTATCTTGAAGATTATTATAATGAAAATGTCCATGTGGATATATCAAGTTACTTTTCTAATTATTTTAATGTCATTTCACTGAAGATAATAAAAATTAAGTGTTCCTATTCTTGCAATCTTCTATTTATTTCTCTATTGTGTTGTGTGTGTTTGGTTGAATAAGTGGAGTACCCTTCAACAATGTCCCCTTTGAATACATATAAAATGATCTCATCGATACTAATTGTGTCTTTACCATTACTATCATTGACCTTTCATCCCTTGTTCTCCCACTCAAACACCCTAAACTTATTGACTGGGACTAATAAGACTCATCACCAGCTTTGGACATACATGATTCAGATGAAGTAGTGTTAGCTCTATTTGGCCTAAGAGATCTCTGAGACTACAAGCATGAAATTCGGTACCATGATTAAGCTTACTTTTGAAGACAAGTCAACTATCTTAGTCGCACAAGTTAAAAACAAGATAAAAAGAAAAAAGAAAACAAAATATCTCTTGCTAAAAAACTTTCTAAGGCACCTTTGGATGAAGAAAAAGCAAAAAAAAAGGACATATCTTCCGATGAAAACCTCTCTAAGGTGCCAAAAGAGAGATAAGTTTACTTTCCTTTCATGTCCTTTCCATGAGAGAACTCATTCATCCTTATAAAGGATACAGTTGAAGTAAATTATATTGGTACTACTATAGAACACGAGATCACATTCATAGAAACATCCCTTAATGAGAAAGAGAAAGAAAACAAGATTGAAGTTCTTTGAAAAGCACATAAGAACTTTGCCTAGACATACAAAGATATGCATGGACTAGACCCTGATCTAGTCATACATCAGCTTGCATTAGATCCTAAAGTAAAACATGTCAAACAGAAACTACAAAAGATGCATCCACAGATTTCTCTATTACTAAAAGTAGAGTTACAAAATATGTTAGATGCTAAATTCATAAAACCTATAGACTATCCTAAATGGGTCTCCAACATTATGCCATTAGGTAAAGCTACTAGGGGAATTTTCATCTGTTTAGACTATGGAGACTTGAATAAATCATGTTCACAGGATGATTTTCCCCTTCCAAACATTAACATCATAATGGATTTGAGTGTAGGACATTATATTCTATCCCTCATGGATGACATTTTTTGTTACAATCATATTAGAATTGTCATAGAAGACCAACACAAGACCGCATTCACCACATCTTGGGGTAATTTTTGTTACCAAGTCATGACATTTGGACTTAAGAATGCTGGAGCCACATAACAACAAGCTATGGCCACCATCTTTCACGATCTTCTGCATGATATCATGGAAGACTACGTTGATGATCTGTTGGGAAAATCAAAGACTAGAGAATCACATATTGTTGTATTCATAAGAATATTTGATAAATTAAAGAAATATAAATTTTGGTTGAATCCTAAGAAGTGTCCTTTCAATGTAAAATCAGGTAAGTTTTTAAGCTATATTATGTCCCATAAAGGGATTAAGGTGGATCCAAAGAAAGTGAAACCTATCTTAGAGATGTCACCTCCCAAAATACTGATATAGCTCCATATTCTACAAGGAAGACTTCAATCCATCCATAGATTTGTCACACATCTTGCAGATAAGGTTTGTCCTTTCTCTCACCCCTTGTAGAAAGATGTCAAGTTCCTATGGAATTGTCTCTATCAGAAAGCCTTTGAACAACTTAAGAAGTACCTAGCTAATCCACCAGTGTTGGTCATGCTTGTTCCAAGTCGATCTTTGATCCTATATATATCTTCCACTAGTGTCACGCTAGGAGTTCTTTTAACATAGCCAGATGATAATGGAAAATAATGATAAATCTATTACCTAAGTAGAATACTTGTTGGATATGATTGGTCCACTTAAGTACCTGATGTCTAAAGTTTCTCTCAATATCCACACAACTAAATGGGTTATGATCTTGATTGATTTTGACATTGAGTATGTAGATCATAAAGTTATAAAAGGACAAGTGATCATAGACCAGTTATAAAAAGCTCCTATTCAAGGGGATCATCCTATCATTGCAAATTTCCCTAACAAATATATCATGATGGTTACCCTAAGTATACAATACAAACTCTATTTTGATGGATCATTTACATAGAAATGATCAAGAGAAGGAGTATTGTTTGTGACAACACAAGGAGACTAATCCCTAAATCCTATAAATTGGCATTTGTGTGTACAAACAACATAGTAGAATACAAGGCCTTAGTAACAGGACTTCATTTAGTTGTCAAGTGGAAAATCACTAGCCTACTTGTCTTTGGTGACTCTTAGCTGGTTATCAAACATGTCACATATGAATATCAAACAAAGGATGATAAAATGCTTCCCTACCATAGAATGGTCAAATATTTGAAACACCACTTCAAAAAAATCAAGTTCCAACTAATTTATAGAACCAACAACAAAGTTGTGGATGCCATGGCTACCATCAGATCCTTGATCTCTATGCCCAAAAATAGTCATAGGTGAAAATTCTCATCAAGAACCTTATGGTCCCTGCTTATGACATATACAAAATCATAATGGTGTGTGATATTATTGTTCTTAACTCTCCCTGATACCAAGAGATTTACAACTATCTACATGATGAGATCATTCAGCTGTAACTCACTCCTAAACAATCAAAGACATTCATTCACTACACTTCCTAATATACCATCCTAAGTGATACCCTCTTTTGAAAAAACTTCAATGGAATCCTTCTTAGGTGTCTGAATTTAGAAGAAGCTAAAATAGCATTAGAAGAGGTTTGACAAGGAATCTGTGGGCCCATTCTAGTGGTATCACTTTGGTGAATAATTTGTTACATAGATGATACTACTATCTGACCATGAAACAAGATGCCTACCATTATGTGAATAAATGTATACCTTGTTAGCAACACAATGATTTAATACATGCATCCTCCCAATCCCTACAACCCACTATCACCCCATGACCTTTTTCCCATTGGGGACTCGATCTCAATGGAAAAGTATATCATAACTTCTCCAATGGCCATAAGTACATCCTTGCCACAATTGAGTACTTCAATAAATGGGTTGAACCCATCCCTCTTACTTACACCACTACAAAGAAGATCTTAAAGTTTATCTTGAATTACCTCATCTATCACTATGGTATCCCATAGGAAACCAATATTGATAATCGATATCCTTTTAAGAATAAAGGATGTAACAAAATTATGTAATAAGTTTGGCATTAAACAACATTGTTCATCCAAATACTATACAAAAGCTAATAGTCAAGCCAAGGCTATGACTAAAAACATCACTAAAATCCTCAAGAAGACAGTCAATGATGTTGATTATGACTCACATCTATATTTGAACCCCTCCCTCTGGGCCTACCACACTTCCATCTACATACCCACTGGAGCCACTTTGTTTTTCCTCGTTTATGGTACTAATTTCATCCTCCCCATTGATATTGAGATCCCTTCCCTTAGAATCTCCCTGAAGAATCTTCTATCTAATGAAGAATACTAACTAAGTTGCTTGCTTGCAAGAGCTTCAACTTATTAATGACTGGTGCCTTAATGCCCTAAATCACCTCTATGCGTATCAAAATTGCATGTAGTTATAGTATAACAAGAAGATCAAATCTTGTGAGTTTGAAATTGGTGACCTTGTCCTACAAAAAAATTTGAAGAACCTCCAGAACCATGAAAAGAAAGGAAAATTTGAGCTTAATTCATTGGATCTATTTGTTGCCACAACTAACTTTAGATCTAGAGCTTATCAGCTCACAACATCAAACAAAGATACTTTCCCTGATCCTATCAACATCATGCATCTAAAACACTTATGCATGCAGTCTGTCAGGGAGTCCCATCTTGTTAAATTAGAAAATATAAAAAATAAAAATATTCAGAAACATAATTTTTTTTTTTAAAAAGTAAAGAGAAATAAGCATCAAATGGTGAAAACTTTCCAATTAAATGCCTTGGACAAGTACCATGGTGAAAACTTGCCTTAGGCACCATGAGTAGCAAATTGGATCCACCATCTATCCAGTTAACCTTCCATCCCTTCCACCTCATTCTAAGAAGTTCCTTCATCTATTCGATCCATCCATACATAGGTTCCTTCGCCCTTCCCATGTTTGTGTGAGAATCCTACCATACCACCCTTCCTAGTACCACATGTCATTAACCCTCCCATTTCCTTCACCCCTTCATGGTGAGACATTATTTACCTATGTTTGGAATAAAGGATCCATCTGTCACTTTATCCCATCGCATTGAGCTTAACCCCATCATATTGATCTTGTCATAGACACTTTAACCACATAAGTTTTATTAGAATCATATCTTGGGATCAACTCTTCTATCTATTATTTTCTTAACATCTATTTCTTATCAAATATCCATGTCTTCACACATATCAATCTTCACCCTTAGGATGTATCTTTCTTGATTCAACTTATCAATCTATCATCTTGTGATCTTGTTCATGGAAAGAACTATGGACTGAATGACTATGTGGTCATAAGGTCTCTTGTGTGATTTTATCTTTGTGTTTTAATGGAGCCCACTCAATATCACCTTGATCTATCCATATCTTGGTGTATTTTGACAGGTGTATATTGTTACGCATCTTTGTTTATGAAGTGATCTATTTGTGGGTACATTTAGTGCATTTGTGTTGATTACTTGTTTATGGTTATGTATGTCTCACTGGGGGCATGATCTTTGGCACTTCCACTAAGTCTCTAACAAAGACTTGGGTGTACTAACTCATATGTTTCACTACATTAGTTCGACCATCACTAATGATCTACATATATGTTCCTAAATATACCTTGTCTGTTTGAGAGTCTAGTCCAGACAAATGAACCATGTCATCCATGTTTTCTAACATGCAATGCATGCCTCCTCTTACAAAATCAAACTAGGATATGCTCTCTACATCAGCACGACAAAATCATCAAATCCCCTTGCATTTTATAGTTGTATTTTAGATTCATTTTGCATTATGCATTTTTCATTTCAAGGCTCCTATTTATTCACCTATCCCTACCCCGCTAAGTGTCCCTATCGATTGCTGTCATACACACACACAAATCTTGCATTTAGTGGTCTTAGTTGCATTAGTTGTGTTCCATTTTAGTGCCATTTTTCATTAGTCCAATGTTGAAAATTATTTTACATATTAGTATTATATCATTAATGAAATTTATTTTACATATTGCATTACATTCATTTTCATTTACATTTAGTTCATTTTATTGCATCATTGCATTCATTTTCCATTTAGTTCATTTCATTACCTCATTACATTCATGTTGCATTTACTTCATTTCACTAATTACATTCATTTCATATTCATTTTGTTGCATATCCTAGTCATTTCATATATATCATTTTATTCATATATCCATTATGGATCATTTTAGTTAGCCTTATCATTAAATAGTCATTTCATTTATATCCATATAGGTTCACATAGTTTCATCTCATTCATATAATTTACATATTAAATCCATTTTTCATTTCATTAACACATAATATCATTAATCATTATGCACATCATATCATTACATTACATTTCAACCCATCATACATAAGTCATACATCACATTTTGCATGCATACATCATATAGTGTTAGCATATCATAATCCATCACATATTACATCATCACATGCACATATGTGAATCTTCCTAAATATTACATCTACACATTGCATCATAATCACATAGAATCATATCTCCATGCATCCCTACATCACAGAAGTCAGTACCATCATATAACAACATCTTGTAAATACATACATCCTACATCACAAAGTGTCAGTCTCATATAAGAATCATGCATCATAGAAATCACATTGTATCAACATCATCATAAATGCTTCCATACATATCAAGTAGAAAACATATAGGAAATCAAATTGCATCATGATTTTCATCATAAATGTTCATGTCACTTCATAGTTTATATAAATATCATTAAAATTCCATCAAAGTGTCTCATAAAGCATCAAATAATAATCATCATTAGTTCATCAAATAGATACATTAAAATCATAAATGCATACATGTAGTCACTATATAAGAATCATCTCAAAAATCAAAATGTGTGTCTCTAGGTGACTAATAGGGCACATTGTCATGGTGTCAGCTGGGAAAGTTCTTCTCCCTTGTCTCTTTATGGTGGCCTTGGTGCCCTCATCCCCACTAATCCAACTAATCCCCCTATAGTCTGAGATAGTGTCCTCTTTGAGAACACATGAGAACGTTGATCCTTTGAAATGACTAGGTAATATAGTGTCCTATAATACTCACCCTCCCATCCTTTCTTGGTTGTTGTCTTGTGTGTGGAAAAGTAATTTGTAACCACCTATGTCATACCCCCTACCACAACTACCTATTGACCTCTCTCTCTCTACACGATACTGTGCAACTTGCCTACAAGCCTCATCTCTCTCAGTGTTCAATTAAGCTATCATTTTTTGTGCCCCATCCTAGGTAGGTATACTTGGTCCCAATGACCTTTATAACCCATTTTCTAGAGCCTAAGCTACATCTCTCTAGTGCTACATGTCTACTATAGTGGTCTCTAGGCTTGCCACACATTCCCTCTTCGTCTGTATGATCCTCTGTAGATGGGTAACCTCCAATTACAAGTTATCCCTCTCACCTTGGGTTGTATCCCTCTCTAGCTCCATACCAGTCGCCCATATTCTACTATGATCCCTATCTTGGCTCACTAGATCTATTTTATCTTGGAGACTATCATATTGTATCCTCAAGACTATGTCTATTAATGCATGTGCATGTTCTTATGGTACTTGTATTGGTGCTACCTATCCCTATATTTGTACCTATGGATCATGTGCCTATTTTCCCCAAGCCCTAACATGTACCTATGCCTACCTCTATGTAGGTGCCCTCCTGATCTATGCACATGATGCTCTCTATCTAGGAGCTCGAGATCCTCTTACAACTACTCCCCCATCCCCTATATCTCACTCATCCCCCTCATCCCCTCCATCTCTCTACTCATCCACATCCATATCATCTCCCTATTACTCCACTTCTACCAAATGTCTAAGGTTTATAAATCCTATAGGTAGGTGTGCTTCTAACGCAGTCAAGTATGGAGGATCCAACTAAGGACTATCCAAACTTGCAACCAAACACCAATACAACAGAATTACAAAAAAAAAACACTAGATCTGAAATAAAACTGATATCTTTATTCATCAACAACTGATTACATGCAATGTGTTGGGCTATAAGGCCTTCCTGGTTATGGCCAATTACAATGCAAGAAATAGTTCTACAAGATCACACAGGATCCATCACATCTCCTAGCTAGCCCAGGTCTGCAACACAACAGGACATTGGTAGGCACTCCAAGAAAGATCTAAACTTGTGCTCGCAAGCCACCAAGCAATCTTCTTATTCCTAAGCTCGCAAGCTACTAACTCTGGTCTATCTCTAGATCTCTACCCTCTGACTGGCTCCCCAAACAACTACCCAAGCACCCTCTTAAATACTAATCCTTGGCCAGAAGTCGGCTAGATAAAATACTTAACTCCTACAACCAAATATTAAATGCAATACAAGTCGGCTCTCAAACAGCCTTACAATAATTAAATTCTCCATGTCGGCCTTCATTTCCACATAGGAGAATGCAACACACCAAATCTAGGTCCCCACACATCCAATGGTCAATCCATAACTCAAGGAGCGTGACCCAAATTAAATACACCAGTCGGCCAAGCTGATTCACCAAGAACAACCGTTGGTAATCCAAACTACCGAGTGCTAGGAAATATACTGAGCAAACATAACAATCGAGCTCCATAAGCATTATCGAGCACTAGAAATTTCGAATCTCCTTTAATGACTGAGCTTCCTTGAGTGACTGAGTCCTCCAGCAACCAAGCCACTTCAGTAACTGAGCAACGAACATAAACACTGAGACCTCATCGGTAACCAAGCACCGAGAAACAAAACACCAAGTCACTAGGTAACCACCATCCACCAAGATCCACTAGAACTTCCAACTGAGAATCACTACCATGATCACTGAGCTCCATTGGTGAAGCCAAACAAACTTTGACCGAGAACTACCATCAAAGACTGAGAAACTCCATTCTTCTACTGAGATCATCAGCCAATTAACCATACTCCACCAGACAGTTATTGAGACTGCTAGAATCTTCAGGAACTGAGGATGCCCCTGCATCAGCTTCCCACCATGCCTCATAGGCCACCATCATCCCTACATCCTATACATCCACTTGCCTCACCCATAAAACTAACCATGTCAAAGCTCATCAACTTGTCTGCACTGACATTGCATCAACATACCTACCCCAAACTCCCTCCTCCTTAGTGACACGTGGATGCAACAACCTCTCCCTTACCACATCTTAAATCACTTTGAACTTTCTCATCACTTGCGATAGCCTATATTGCTCTATCTAGTGAATGGTATAACCCAATAGCCAACAATCAATTTGTACAAAGGGCAAGTAGTAATTTTCCTCATGGTCATCCTCTTGTCCTATCTCATCCATAAAATCCACCCACAACTTATAGTCTCTATATTGTGTCCATGTGAACACTAGCAACTCATCCAAAATCCTTCGCTAGTATCCTATAGACCCCACCGATGAGTATCTGAGAGGTTGTCTGTACCAGTAAGTATAAGGCTCTCCATGTTTCCTATCATGAAGTCTTAGTGGATTGAGCATGAAAATGTTCTCCCACACCCATATCAAGACCATTGCGACACCTTTTCTTAGGTTCTTGTACCCTTTATAGACACACATGTGCAAATTGTGGTACAACTAGCCTATGATGGTATATACCCAATAGTAAATCATGATAGACTCCAACATGTGAACCAATAATCTCATCCAACTTACTACAAACCCATGCCTCAATAAGTCCAGTAGCATCCATCCTCCAATTAAGCCAATGAGATATAATGCTAGTCATGGTAATCTCCTATCCACTGCATCTTTACATGACATTCAAGTATGGTCCCTAGGGATCCTCTATGATGATCTCTCAAATGTTAGGTCCATGGAGTAATCAATATCCTCTAGTCTATACTTTGGGGTTACACTTCTAATGGAGACCTGGTATATCCTCACACATCTAGCAGTGTGATCATGGCCTCTTCGATAGGAAGATGGAATTTAGATGTATCGCTATGTCATCTCTTGACCAATGTTGTCATCATACCATTGTGCACCCATTGCCAAGGCCACTAGTGCACATAGTCTAGTCCAAATGTAGTTACCAACCCCCACTCCTGATTTGTCAGCTTCTCTCATAGCTCCATAGTATCTAATCGATGCTCACATGACCCCAACAATGGAAATTGAGCCTACATCCATCCAAGATTGTGTTAGTTAGTCTTTAGCCTTAATTCTTTTTCTTGTCCCAATCCTGATTGAGGCATCATGTCCCCAATCTACTCTAACACTACCCAAGTCCTCCCTGCTAGTGTTTCTAAACACTTTTAGCCCATTATTCTAACCCAACCCAATCTTAGAGAAAGTGCCAGTTCTTGATGCATGCAGTGATCTACACTTATGTCAATCCGCACATGCATGGATTCCTATTTACCCCTTCCTATGGTTATCATTGTATCTCTCTGGGGTTGTTGATGCAAGAGAGGGTAGGACGAGAGGCCAAAGGCACACCCAAATCACTAACCTCCTTGCAGAAACAACACACGAAAGCAACAACACAAAAGGGAGTGAGAGAATGCAGGGAAACATATATTATCCTTCAATAGATTCATACATGTTGGGCTATAAAGCCTTCCTGGTTATGACCAAATACATTCAAAATTCAATTAAAATAGTCCTCATACATGCGAGGATTCAGCTTCCAGATCTTAACTCCTATCTTCTGACTGATCTCACAAAACTCCTAAAACTATAACCAACTACTTTTTATACAAGAGGCTACCGAACCAAGCCAGCCTTCAGATCAATCATTGGAGAAAGAAACAACTAGACCTTGGTCCACATGCTTCCCAATGATCAATGTAAATATTAACTCCATGACCAAAATTCAATGCATAAGTCAGCCTCAATAGAAATCCAAAATAAATCACTCGGTGAGCAAGATTATCGAGCAATAGGAAAAATAACTCAGTGAACCAACCGAGCCAACTTGATGAATGAAGAAATCAAGTAGCAATTGAGCCCTGTTGATAGAAACATGAATACATCACCAAGATCCCAAAAGTAGCTACCAAGCATATCTAACAACTCTAACTTGTTTTTGGTGATACAAGATTTCCAAGAACCCAAAATGCTCCTGCATCAGACACCTGGGGTTGTTTTGAGATGATTTTCTGAATCATGCAGTAGGTACAACCTGAGCTAAATCCAACTCAGATTGTGAAATCCATGAATGGTCTTTAATCGGTATGTTCTTCCACCTTACTAGATACTCCATGTACTCTTTTCCTCCTGTGCTTCTTCCAACTCTTGTTCCAAAATATGCTCAACTTCTTATGTTTGCTTCTTAGGATAATCATTTGGTACCGTTATTTCTTCATCAGATTAATGATACTCATACAAGTCCACAATGTTGAATATAGGTGATATGCCCATGATATACAATACAAAAATTGCTTCAATTGTAGTTTCCAACAATCTCCCTCTTTTGCATTGATGGAAACACCATATGAATAACACATGATTCACCAACCAATCCAAAACTTTGTCATTTCATCAAAAACATTTGTAATATCCTTATCTCCATTCTGATTCTAAATCACTTAGCCTAGCTTGCTTAACCATCCACACAGTTACTCCCTCTGAATCTTTTATGTGTCCCTTTTCCTCTGATTCTCTGAATTACTTCCTATTTTATGTGTTTTCATCTGAATCTCTCCCTCTTTGATAATAATGCCAAAGCAGTATCTAGAACTTGCATCTTTTAGATGTAGATGTCATCTTGTCAGTTTAGTAACAATATTTCTCCCTCTGTCATCTTGCTTATGACTGATTATCATCTTTTCTGTACTTTTCACAACTCTAGGTTGCTCCTAAAGTGTGACCTTTTCTGCACCAATTTGTCAGATACTTCGTGCAGCACATTTTGATACAGTGCTCCTAGCTTGACTAGGCAGCCTTAGTTAGGGGAAGCACCCCTAATTTACCTCTAAGATATTCATGAGCATCCTTAGGTAAAGCTTTTGTGAATATGTCTACTAGTTTTTCCTTTGTATTCACATATTCCATTCTCACCTCTTTATCTTGTACCAATTCCCTCAAGTAATGATACTTGATAGCAATATGTTTGGTCTTTGTGTGCATCACTAGATTCTTTGATATGTTGATAGCACTTGTGTTGTCACAATATATGACAACTAGTTTAGTGATCTCCTCTTTCATGTCTTTCAATAATTGCTTAATCCATACCAGATTCAAACAATTCACTGCAGCTGCTACATACTTAGCTTCGGCTGTAGATTGGGAAATGCAATTTTGTTTCTTGCTTGTCTAGGAAACTAATCTCTGTCCCAGAAAGAAAGCTCCACCACTAGTACTTTTTTTGTCATCAACATTTCCTTCCCAATCTACATCAGTGTAGACTCTCCATTCAAATTTCTCATGCTTCTTATAATATAGTCCATAGTCTTCTGTCCCTTTCAAATATCTTAATATTCTCTTCACAACCATCATATGACTTTCCTTAGGATTGACATAGAATCTTGCCACAATGCCAACTGCTAGAGCTATATTTGGTCTATTGTGAACAACATATTGCAGCTTTCCAATCATGGATCTATACAGAGTTTGGTTTACTTCAGCAGTATCATCATTTTTAGACAGTTTTTGTCTAGTAGCCATGGGAGTACTTACTGGCCTTGAATCATCCATACCAAAGGTTTTCAGTATCTCTTTGACATATTTAGATTGTGTGATAAAAATACCTTTTTCCATCTGATAGACTTGCAAACCAATAAATAATTCTATTTCACCAAACATAGACATCTCAAACTCAGTTTGCATCTGATTTGAAAATTTATTATACAGGGCATCTTGTCCTCCAAATATGATATCATCTACAAAAATGTTAGCTAAAAAAATCCCTTTACCTTCTTCATCTTTCATGTATAGATTGTTATTGTCATTTGTCCTTGAAAATCCAATCCGTATCAAGTAATTGTGCAGCTTCTCATACCATGCTCTGGGGGCTTGCTTCAATCCATACAATGCCTTGTTCATCTTGCAAACCATATTTCTCTTGTTTGGATCAAAAAATCCTTCAAGTTGCTCAATGTACACTTCTTCTAATATACCATTAAAAAATGCATACTTGACATCCATTTGGTATACCTTGAAATCTCTGTAAGCAGCATATGCAAGTAGATTTCTCACTCCTAATCTTGCTACATGGGAAAATGCCTCCCCATAGTCTATTCCTTCTTCTTTTGCATAACCATTGCATACCAACCTTGCTTTGTTCCTTGTGATTTGTCCATGTTCATTAAGCTTGTTTCTGAATACCCATTTTGTTCCAATGAAATTTTTGTTTTCTGGTCTTGGCACAAGAGTCTAGGTATCATTATTTTCTATTTGGTCTATCTCCTCATTCATAGCTTGAATCCAGTCTTCATTTTCTAAAGCCTCCCTTGTTGTCTTAGGCTCAAACTCACACAATAAACATGTAGGATCTTTCAACTTTCTTCTAGTCAGAACTCCAGTTTCTTTATCTCCAATGATTTTCTCAGGCTTGTGATGTCTTCTTACATACTGTGCCAAAGTAGGTTCATATTTATTTTCTCCTTGCTCTTTAGGTTCATGAGTAAGATTATTAAATTCAGCCTCTTCCTGATGTTTGACAGCATCCTCCTGATGCTCAGAAGTATCTTCCTGATGCTCGGCATTACTTACCCATGACTCTACATCAAGTGCAAGTGTGTTACTTGCCTCTCCTTCTTCTATATAGACAAAAGATCTATTCTTTAGGTTCTCTTTTTCTTTCTTGTTTATTTTTCTCAGCATATTCGTCAACTTTCACATTTACAATTTCCACAATTTTTTTAGTGTTAGTGTTCAAACACTTGTAAGCTTTACTCTTTGTGGAATAACCTAGGAATATACCCTCATCACTTTTTTCATCAAAAATTTCATTCCTATTATCTTTTAATATATAGCATTTGCTCCCAAAGATTCTAAAGTATTTTACATTAGGTGCATAACCATGTCGTAATTCATAAGGCGTAATATTTGTACCTTTTTTTATTTGTACTTTGTTTAAGGTATAAATAGTTGTACTTACAACTTCTTTCCAATACTTTTGTGCAACATTTTTCTCAATCATTAGTGTCCTTGCACAATCCATGATAGATCTATTTCTTCTCTCAGCTATACCATTTTGTGGAGGTGTTCTAGGTGCAGACATCTATCTCTTGATTCCTCTATCATTGTAGAACAAATTGAACTCATTTGATATAAACTCTCCACCTCGGTCAGATCTTAGACA
Organism: Chamaecyparis obtusa; assembly: GCA_027943335.1. Taxonomy (NCBI): domain Eukaryota; kingdom Viridiplantae; phylum Streptophyta; class Pinopsida; order Cupressales; family Cupressaceae; genus Chamaecyparis; species Chamaecyparis obtusa. The sequence continues at coordinate 590,271 of BSBK01002666.1, forward strand.
TTTTAGGTTTCTACCTGTTTCTTTTTCAACCTTAGCCAAATACCACTTAAACAACTGAAATGCATCATATTTTTCTTTTAAAACCATTACAGCCATCATCCTAGTGTAATCATCAATAAACAGAATAAAGTATTTAGCACCACAATAGATTTGTACACCCATAGGTCCACAAAGGTCAGTATGAACCAGATCTAAAGCATTTTTAGAAGTAAAAGTCTTGCTCTTGAAACTAGACTTTGTCATTTTACCCAACTGACATTGTTTGCACATCACATTATTAGGTTTCTTCAATCTCGGAAAACCTCTAACTTTCTTCTTTTTACTAATATTTACCAGATTGTCAAAGTTAACATGACATAGCCTCTTATGCCGTAAGCATACATCATCAAATTGTGCAATCATGCATGTCTCTTCAGATAGATCTAGATAAAATAAATTACCTCTAGTATGTTCTCCACTTCCAATTAGTTCACTAGTGGCATAAAATATTTTAGCCTTTCTATGATGAAACTCCACTCGGTAACTAGTGTTATTAAGTTGTTCAACACTTAGCAAATTATAGTTAAGACCTTCAACCCAATAAGCATTTTCACAAGTGATCTTATCAGTTAGCTTAATTAATCCTTTACCCTTTACAAGACATGGTGCATCATTACCAAACTTAACACTTCTACCTTTGTAATGATCTCAGGTTTCAAATTTAATTTTGTCACCAGTCATGTGATGTGAGCAACCACTATCAATAATCCATTTATCACCTTTTCTCACATAAGAAACAAGTGCAGTTTTCTCATCTTCATCAAAATCATCTATCATAGCAACATAAACTACTTCAATTTTAAAATCATCGTTATCAGTGTCAGTTTCTTCTTCAACAATATAACAGGATTTCTTACCTTTATCCTTATAGTCCTTATACCTTCGGTAACCTCTATTTTCTCTCTTATCCTTGTACTTGCTTTCTCTTTCCTCATCCTTGTCATTCCTGTTAGGACATCTTGTAGCTATATGGCCAACTTTGTTACATGAAAAACATATGATATAAATTTTACCTTTATATTTGCCTTTTCCTCTTTTTAATCTTCTGGCCATAAGAGCTTCAAGATCCTCTAGTTCCTCATCAGAAGTGTCACTACCACTTATACATTTTTATTTTTCCCTCTTAGACTTATGCAAAACCATCTATGACTTGAATGTAGATTCAACATTAGCAACAGTGTAGTTATCATAGTTAGAAAGCTCAAAAGCAGTAAGCTTACCAACAAGACTTTCCAGTGTTAGAACATTACCAAGGTTACATCTAGATTCTTGAATTGTTGAAATTTTGATGGCATATATAGGAAGAAAATTTCTCAATACCTTTTCAATAACAGTTTCATCATCAATAGTTCCATTAGCTCCTCTAATAGAATTTACTACCTCCTTGATTCTACCATAATGTTGAGCAATATTTTCACCTTCTTGTATTTTCATTTTATCAAACTTACCTCTCATGCTTTGAGCTTTTGCCCTTAGTACATTTGTATCACCACCATAGATATTTGCAAGAGTATCCCACATTTTCTTTGCATTTGTGCAATCTTTAATGTCTTCAAATTTGGGATAGCTTAAGGCAGATGCAATCTCCAACATTGCTTGGTTGTGTTCTTGTTTAGCTCTCATCTCCTCGGCAGTCAAAGGTGCAATAGGTGTAACATAGTCATGTTCAACATAATATTTCATTGAGTCACCAATACCAGCTAGATGCAGTTTCATCAAACTCTACCATGCATGGAAGTTCTCCTTATGTAACTTTGGAACCTCCTTTTTATACATCTTGATCATTTGTGTCAAGTACCTTTAAACTTTTTATGTGTAAGCACCAACAACTCTGATATCAATTGTTAATATGATTTAGAACAATAGAGAGGGGGGTGAATCAATTGTTCTTAGGTCCACATGTATCAATTGAACTTTTAAACACTTCAACAATCTCATATCTAATCACCAACACTACTCAGTCATTAAAAAATGTATGCCAGAAACATATAACAATGCAGTCCACTATCTAATAGTATTTAACTTGCAAAACATAGAAATGTTCACACCAAAACATTCACACAAGTATGACACCAAGATTTATAGTGGAAACCCAATTTGGGAAAAACCACTTTGTAACATGTTACTGATATTTTCACTCTTCTGAAGTGAGCTCTATGAAAAGCCAACCCTGTCAAAGGTTTACAAATACACTACTAGGTGTGATCCTGTTAAAGGATTTCAACCACCCTATTAGGAGTGAGCCTTTTTAGAGGACTTAAGTACATTCCATCATAATGCAACCTTGATTAAAAGTTTTAAACAATGATTGTTAAGTCAACCTTGATTAAAGGATTTAGACTAATACAATGGTTAGAAAGTAACACTAGTATCTGATCTAAAAAATGTACAACTCACTTTCCAAATAACAGATCTAATTCACACATATATGTTGGCTTACTGACTGAGTTCCATTTCCATTTCCATCACTGATTTGCTCGGAATTCACTTTGAGCAATCACAAATCTGATCAACTCCTTCACCTTCAGCCTTTCTACTTAGACTTATCAGTCAATAACATCAAAACTCCAGCATACTTCTTTAACCTCACACTTAGGTTTTCCTTTATACCTCTTCAATAGGTAGATCCATCTTTTACTACTTAATCTCCTCTGTAAATTTTAGGTGTAGGTCAGATTCATTGAATCCCTCCAACATTCATGTTCTTCATCCATCCTTCTAGAAACATCTTCAATCTCTTTATTGAAATCACAATAAAATGGTTTACCATGCATTAAATTCTCCATATACTCAATTAATAAAGTCAACATGATTTACATAATCCAAGAATTCAACTAAGTCGGCTAGGAATCTAAATTCTTCCTCAAATGTAAATTATTGACGCTCGATCAAATACTATGTTCAACTCCTCAGTCATCACTATGTAGCTCAGTCATCTCTTCACACTATCTCCCTCGGCTAATGTTGTCACTCGACAATAAACTGATGTTCAGTCAACATTGAATTTACTCACATATACTGGCTCTCGATCGACACTAACATTACTCAACTTAAACTAGATTTCTTCACTTTTGCTCGGTTAAGCCTACTTGTTCAGTCTTGCTTCTTACTTAGATAAACAATACATTATCTTATCATTGTGCCACATAATCAAGTACTCATTGAAGTATCAAATAACTCAACCTTTCTCTAGGTTCTATTGTTATCATCCTTGTTAGGAATGAATGCTAAATATATCCTATGGGAGTATTGGCAACCATTCTGTAGTAGTTGTTGTTGCATTCATGACTATGATTGTCATTGATGTCAACACAGTGATCTACTAGAGATTAGCAAAGGAGCAGACAATGTTTTGATTAGCACACATGAGATATTGCAGATCAAGCTATGTGATGTTGAAGATTTACTCTTTGATATGTTATATGTTCATGGTTAAGAGTGTAGACATTAATTCATTTATTCATGAAAGTTATGAGCATTTTGGTGGAAGCAATATTCAGGCAGTGTTCTTGAGTAGTGGTTTGTGGAAATCAGATGATATCTCCTAATTGGGATGGAATCTAGTTTTTCATAGTTAAAGAGTAGTTGAAGACATATTGTTAGTGTTGTGGATGATAGCACAAACTTTGAGGTCGCACGAGTGAAGAATTATTCTAATTGGAAGTCGATAGTTTTGTGTAATTTTTTATGTAACGTGTGGAAACTTTTATTTTGTAATTAGATGCCGACTCATTTGTAATTACTTGAGTGTGGTATAAAGAAAGGAATGTTTTTCCTTGTTGTAAGTGTGTGTGATGAATGAAATTGATAAAGTGAATGATTTTGGAAGTGAATTTATGAAGGAAGACATGCGAGGTACAGAGATCTGGTGTAGCAGTGAGTGCGGTTTGGCACAGTCAGAGAAGAGATAACATATTGTGAGATCAATAATGATTTGATATTATTCTATTGAATAATCTAGAGATCAGTTGGACAGTGTGTTCAGTGATCTTGCCATTGAAGTTGTTTGGGCAATGGGTCCTTATGTCTTCCATAACTCCTAAAAGAGTTAGAATCTTTTAGCAGGGATTCAAAATCTCCTAACAGGGATTCATATGTACTGAATGTATTTCATAAGACTCCTAACAGAGTCCATCCTTTCATAAGGAATATTCATATTAGTGCATCTTTTGTGGGCATCATTCCCACCGGGGTTTACTCTTTGATCAAGAGGTTCCCTGGTCAACATATCTTGTGTCATTGTGTTATTGTGTATGAATATCTTTCTATGGTTGGTAATTATATTTCTTACATGGTTAAAATCTATTGAAGTTGATAAAAGTTATAATTATCAGATAACTGAATCACCCCCCCCCCCCTCTTAGTTATCTTGGTGGACTTTACTTTCTAACAATTGGTATCAGAGCAGCAGGTCCTTGAAAGAAAAGTTTAGTAGCTTAAGGAGATCCATGGAAAATTTCAGGAAAGAAAGCCCTAAGTTTAATGGAGTGAATTTTGATAGCTAAAAAGAAAAGATGAAGACACATCTACTGTGTTTAGGACTAGGTTATTTGTCAATTTCAAAGAATGAGAAGACTATCATTGATGAGGATAACATTGAAACATGTACTAGTGATGAGAGAGATCTATTCATGTGTAACATACTTGCCAGAGAAGCACTTTTGACAGCCCTTCCGAAGAATGAGTATAGTCAGGTAAAATATTTGAAAACATCTCATGAAATTTGGAAAACTTTACACTCTACTTTTGAAGGTGATGAACATGCAAAGAAAGTTAGATTACATAATTGGATATGTGCATTTGAAGATATAAGAATGATGGAAGATGAATATGTTAGAAGCTATATTGGTAGAATGTCAGAAATTTTTGCAGGCATAAAATCTTGTGGAGGAACAAAGACATAAAATGAAGTTATATGGAAAATTCTGAGGACATTGACTCCTGTGTTTAAGTAGACAACACAGATGATTGAACAAGTTATACCTTGTACTTCAAACTTTACAAGAGAGACTCTTCTTGGAAGATTGGAAGCAGCAGAAATAAACTTGAGGTTATCAGGAGATTTGCTTAGAATGGAGACATCATTTAGTGCTCTTAGTGTTTTCCCTACCTTGTCAAGAAACATCAGTGTGAGCAGAGATTATGTTGGCAGCAACAGATCTAGAAATGAAGAAGACATGAAGATTGAAGAAGGTATTGCCTTACTTGTGAAGAGAGAACCAGACGGTAAGAAAATTTTTAAATGTTGGACTTGTCAAGAATATGGTCATTTTGCATCTAAATGTCCTAAGAGAATTAAAAAGTACAGAAAAAATTTCAAGCCTAGAAGATCTAAGGAATGTTATTATGCTAATGATGAAGATATTGAAGCCAATATAGAGAGAACTTTAAGTGAAAGTGATACTAAGAATAATGATGACATAGGATTTGTAGCAATAAAGAAGAAAATCCTAAAACAGATGTTAAGGAAGAAAAAGCCCTATTTTCTCAAGTTGAAAAGAAAGCTGATTGGATTATAGATGGTGTTTGTTCACATCATATGACTGGAGACATGAAAAAGTTCATAAAGTTTAACAATCATGATGGAGTTGTTAGAGTTGGAAACAATGCACCTTGTTTGATTAAAGGTATAGGATCTATTACTCTTGATGGGATGACTAATACTGATGATGTTTACTTTGTGGATAGTTTGAAACATAATCTTTTGAGTGTTGGATAGTTAGTTGATAAGGGATATCAAGTTTGGTTTATTGAGAAAACTTGTGTGATAAAAGATAAAGATGGAAATTTGATTGGAACTGGATCTAGAACCAGAGGTAATGTATTTCAGTTGAATCCTACTAAGATGACATGTTTGATTACTAAGATTGATGACAGTTGGTTATGGCACAAAAGATTTTGTCATATAAATTTTGATAACATTGTGAAAATAAGTACTACACTTGCAACAAGAGATTTGCCTAAAATTATGAAGCCTACTAACATGATTTGCAAGGAATGTGTGATGGCGAAACAAAAGAGAAGTTCATTTCCCAGTAAGAAGTTTACATCTGCAGAGAAGTTGGAGATTGTTCATATAGATTTGAGCAGTCCTACAAGGACTAGAGGATTCTATGGAGAAAGGTATTTTATGATTCTTGTTAATGATTTTACAAGAATGATGTGGATTGCATTTCTTAAAGAGAAGTCTGAAGTATTTGATAAGTTTAAGATCATTAAGAATAAAGTTGAGAATGAATCCGAAATGAAAATTAAATGTTTGATATCTGATAGAGGTGAAGAATTTACTTCTAGAGAGTTTAATACTTTTTGTGAAGTGAATGGTATTAAGAGATAGTTCTCAGCCCCTAGAACACCTTAACAAAATTGTATTTCACAGAGCATAGCAGAAGAAAAATATGTAGCAGTAGCAAACAATTGCAACCAGATAATTTGGATTAAGCAGATGCTGAAGGATATTGGAATAAAGTTTGTTGAACCTGTTGTTATACATTGTGATAACACCAGCATAGTTAGTATGTCTAAGAACCCTGGATTACATTCTAAGACAAAGCATATAGAGATTAAGTATCATGTAGTAAGAGAGAAAGAAGTCAAACTTGAGTACATAAGCACAAAGGAGCAGATTGCAGACATATTTACAAAGCCTTTGCCTAAGGATACATTTGAGTATCTGAGAGGTATGCTTGGGGTTATGCCCCAACCTACTTTTGAGAAATGATGCAGATTGGTTGCATCCATCCAGTGGTATATGAGCCTTATTTTCCTTTTGGACTAGATGTTGGTACTTCCTCTATGGGGGAGTATGTGTATCTGAGTTGAGTCATGAGGACTCTAGTGAATGTATTTTTTGAATAGTGTCTTTTGACATTAGAGTTGTTGAAATAATGATGAAATTTTTGTCATTGATGTCAATGGGGGAGAAGTGTACATGAAAAAATAGTTGTACCATATGTTGGAGAGAACTAAATAGGAAAATGAAGCAAGATTTGATTGATGAAGAGGATTTGAAAATATTTTTTCAAAGTAGAAGAATCACAGTATTGGATTCATGGAACATTGGATATTTTTCATTTATGTTGCCATTAATGCCAATGAGGGATATTGTTAGGAATGAATGCTAAATATATCCTATGGGAGTATTGGCAGCCATTTTGTAGCAGTTTTTGTTGCACTCATGACTATGATTGTCATTGATGTCAACATAATGATCTACTGGAGATTAGTAGAGGAGCAGAAAGTGTTTTGATTAGTGCATGTGGGATATTGCAAATCAAGATATGTGATGTTGAGGAATTACTCTTTGATATGTTCTATGTTCATGGTTAATAGTGTAGATAGTAATTCATTTATTCATGGAAGTTATGAGCATTTTGGTGGAAGCAGTATTCAGGTAGTGTTCCTGAGTAGCGGCTTGTGGAAATTGGATGATATCTCCTAATCGGGATGGAATCTGGTTTTGCACAGTTAAAGAGCATTTGAAGACATATTTTTAGTGACGTGGATGACAATGCAAACTTTGAGGTCACACGAATGAAGAATTATTCTAATTGGAAGCTGACAGTTTTGTGTAATTTTTTATGTAACGTGTGGAAACTTTTATTTTGTAATTTGATGCCAACTCATTTGTAATTACTTAAGTGTGGTATAAAGGAAGGAATGTTTTTCCTTGTTGTAAGTGTGTGTGATGAATGAAATTGATAAAGTGAATGATTGTGGAAGCAAATTTATGAAGGAAGACATGCAAGGTATAGAGATCTGAAATTGAAATTTGGTGTAGCAGTGAGTGTGGTTTGGCACAGTCAGAGAAGAGGTAACATATTGTGAGATCATTATGATGGAATATGGATGAAGTGACTGAGAGGGGGGGGTGAATCAGTCAACCATAAAACACTTCACAATTAATTCTTTCCAGATCCCTTAGGATATCTTAAAAATGTTATCTGTTTTAGTACTCGGTAAATAGATTGCAATAACTTTGAAGATGTTGAAAGTATTAGCAAAATTATCTTTTAGATATTCATCAGTACTGGTGTATGATTAAGATAGCAATTAAGAACACAAGAGACACAAGATTTAACATGGAAACCCAATATGGGAAAAAACCACCAATGTATCTAGATACTGATTTTCACTTTTCTGAAGTGATGCCCGGTTAGAAGCCAACCCAGTAAAAGGTTACAAAACACACTGTTAGGTGTGACCTTGTTAGAGGATTTAAACACCCTACTAGGAGTGGCTTGGTAAGAGGTCTTGAAAACAATTCAATGGAATTGTCACCTTGTTAGAGGATTTACAATATGGTTGTTAAACCAACTCGGTTAAGAGATTTAGAATTCACTGTTACAATGATAAGAAGGTAACAATGAAAAATGACCTGTATAATAATGCAACTATCTTGCTGATTACAGATCTCTGTTCTGCATATGTGTGATCCTTCCTGATCGAATGAATCTGTGCTGCACCTCAAGGATATCTGAACATCCTTCACAAATTCGCACACACCTTTCCTGTCTTTCTTCTGTAAATCTTCTGCTATGTTTCTTATTTATTTTTCACATTTGACCTTTTATTTATATGATTTTAGATTTGTCAAATTGACATTATTTAGTATAACAGTTGGCTGAATTAAGCAAACTCTATTTGCAAAAATCCTTCAAGGGCCGACAGTGCTCGGTGACCATAATTTTCTACAATCTTTCAGAGACCGAGGGAACTCGGTAAACATCGACAATCCTTTACCTTTGATAATCGACTGAACTCGGTAAACACTGAATTTCCTTTGACGACCGACTGAACTCGGTAAACACTAAATTTTCTTTGACGACCGACTGAACTCGGTAAACACTGAATTTCCTTTGATGACCGACTGAACTCGGTAAATGCTAAATTTTCTTTGATAACCGAGTGGACTCGGTAGACACTGATTTTCTTTGATAATCGAGTGGACTCGGTAAGCACTAATATTCCTGTCTGGCAGACCGACTGAGCTCGGTAGGAACTGATTGCTGCGGACTATGACATTGTGTGACATCAAAGATAATACATAATTTGAGTAGCAATTTCCTTCAGACAATTGTTTCCAACACAGTAATGATTTGATATTATTCTGGTGAATAATCTAGAGATTAGTTGGATAGTGTGTTCAATGATCTTGCCATTGAAGTTGTTTGGGTAGTGGGTCCTTCTGTCTTCCATAACTCCTAACAGAGTTAGAATCTTTTAGCAGGGATTCAAAATCTCCTAATAGAGATTCATATGTACTAAATTTATTTCATAAGACTCCTAACAGAGTCCATCCTTTCACAAGGAATATTCATATTAGTGCATCTTTTGTGGGCATCATTCCCATCGGGGTTTACTCTTTGATCAAGAGGTTCCCTAGTCAACATATCTTGTGTCATTGTGTATGAATATCTTTCTATGGTTGGTAATTATGTTTCTTACATGGTTAAAATCTATTGAAGTTGATAAAAGTTATAATTATTAGATAACTGATTCACCCCTCCCCCCTCTTAGTTATCTTGGTGGACTTTACTTTCTAACAATCCTTGCCCTAATCCTTCTCATCAACCAATATATATAGTACTTTCTTAGATAGCAATTATCTTACCAATTAAGGTTTGACATTAATGACAATACAAAAATTGCTTCAATTACAGTTTCCAACAATTAGGTAACTCAATCTCATAAGCATTTTCACTGTCAAATTTTCTCAATATCTTACAGGGACCAAATTTCTTTATTTTCAACTTTCCAGAGGTTCCAACAGGAAATCTACCTTTCTTCAAGTGTACCATTACTTCATCACCAATTGGAAAAATCTTATGTCTTTTTGATCTATCCACTCTATCCTTGTATTTTTTATTACTATTCTCCAATTTATGTTTTACTTCCTCATGCAATGTCTTCATGAACTCAACAAATTCTTCTCCTTCAACACTTCTCTTTTCTTCACCAACAATGTTCTTCAAATTTGATATACCTCTTGGTTGTATGTCATTAACAATCTCAAAAGGTGATGGCAGAGGATACAAAAGAAGATAAAGAAGAAGAAATGTTTGAGGAAAAGGAATATGAGAGCAATGAAAAGGAATATTCGTATGGGCAACCAAAATGTAGGGGCAGGGAAAGAAATAAAAAAAGCCAGAGAAGAGGAAAAGATAAGGAGGACATTGTTGGATTTGAAATGGATGAATGCATTTTGGAGGAGGTCAAGATTAAGGAGGGCCATGACATCAACATGGAGAAGTGGATCAGCCAGGAAATGTAAGAGATGAGGTAGCACTTGAAGGCTATTGAAGATACCATGGAGCCCCTAAAAGTTAAACTGGAAAAGCTAGAAAAGGAGTTTCTCATGAAGGTAGATAACAACAATTTGAATGAGGACCTAACTTCCAAAATCAAAGTCATTGTGGATGAGAAGCTGAAAGACCTGAGTGACAAAATAAGTTATAATGGGCACATCATAAGTGAAATATTGAAGCATAACATTGAGGGACTTAAAGTCTATATGATGAACCTTAAGGCTCTGGATAATTACCTAGAGAATAGCATGTTGGAGAATACTACTATCATGGTGGAAGATGATGTAGGGAGCTCAGGAACATGGACTAGAACAAGAAGCGGTCTCAAAAGGAAGCTGCTAGAAATGCCTAAGGAGTTGAAAGGTCTCAAAGACTCCATTCAGAAAATAGAGGAAATGTAAAAATAGGCTGAGAAGGCCATGAAAATTAAAATGTAGTTCCTCCTGGTTGGTTGCTGGAAGCTTGCAGTTTGATGTGCTGGTGAATGCTTTTTGGCTTTTTGTTATAACTTGTTTTGGGTTGGTTGGGGTCTTGATTTTTGTTGTATAGTAGGCTTTTGATTTTTGTATGGGCATGCTTGATATTTTTTTATCTTAAGATGTAAATGGTTTTGGGTTCCATGCAATTCCTAGTTTTGACTTTATCAAAAACAATCTCAAAAGGTGTTTTTCTAGTACTCCTATTCACTGAATTATTGTATGCAAACTCTGCTTGTGCCAACATAGAATCCCAATTACTTGGTTTATCTCCAACTAAAAATCTCAAAAGATTACCTAAATTTCTATTTACAACCTCTATCTATCCACTAGTCAGTGGGTCAAATGTAGAACTATACCTCAACTCGGTACCCAACTTTTTCCAAAGAGTCTTCCAAAAGTATCCAACAAACTTATTATCTCAGTCAGAGATGATACTCCTCGGTAATCCATGTAATCTAACAATTTCCTTAAAGAAAACATCTGCTACATGCACTGCATCTAATGTTTTTCTACAAGGTATAAAATGTGTCATCTTATAAAATCTATCCACAACAACAAATATAGAATCATTACTTCTTACTATCTTCAATAAGCCAAGAACAAAATCCATACTGATATCAATCCAAGGTTTCTCAGGAATAGAAATCGGTGTATATAATCCAGTATTCTGACTTACTCCCTTTGCAACTTGACAAACTCCACAACTTTTCACAAATTTCTGAACATCCTTATACAATTGTGGCTAAAAGTATTTCTCTTTAAGAAAATTCAATGTTTTGTCAATACCAAAATGTCTAGCCAAACCACTATTATGTTTCTCCTTTATCAAATTAGTTCTCATTGACCCTCTCAGTATACACAACTGAATACCTTTAAATAACATACCCTCTTGAATGAAATAGTCTTCCCACTTTGTACTTGGTTGATCTTGAATAGGTGCTCTACACTTTCTCCACATCTCAAAAAAAATAGGGTCAGTTTCATATAAATCTTTCATGTCATCAAAACCAAGAACTTCAATTCTCATCTCAGTCATCAAAGATCTTCTTCTACTCAATGCATCAACAACTTGGTTAGTGACTCCACTCTTATGTTTTATCACAAATGTACAACTCTGCAAATATTCAACCCATTTCATATGTCTTTGATTCAACTTATTTTGACTACTGAAATATTATAAATCCTTATGATCAGTATACAACACAAATTCACTAGGTATCAAATAATGTCTATGTTTCTTTAGGGCTTGAAAAATAGCATAGAGCTCTTAATCATACACAAAATATTTCCTTTTTGCATCATTCAATTTCTCACTAAAGAAAGCAATAGGTTTACCTTCTTGACTCAACACAGCTCCTATTGCATTACCACTTGCATCACATTCAACTTGGAATACCTTATTGAAATTGGGTAAAGCTAACACATGCAAATCAACAACCTTCTGCTTCAAAGTCTCAAAATTTTTATCAGCGCCATGCGTCCACTTGAATTATCTTTTATCTCCTCTTATAGTCTTAGTCATAACATTACAAATTGAACTAGAATTTATGATGAACTTTTGGTAAAAAATTGCTAAACCATGAAATGATCTTACCTCACTAGCATTTTCAAGTGTAGACCAATTCAAAATAGCTTCAACCTTTTCAGGGTCCATTTTCAAACAATCAGCTAAAATCACAAATCTCAAATACACAATCTCTTCTTTCATGAAGGAACACTTTTTCAAATTGCTCAGCAAATTTTCTTCTTTCAATCTCTGTAATACCTGTTTAATATGCAACAAATGCTCTTCTCTAGTCTTATTGAATATCAAAATGTCATCTAGGTATACAATCACAAATTTACCCAATAATTTCTTCAAAACCTCATTCATCAATCTCATAAAACTACACAATGCATTAGTTAAACCAAAAAGCATAACCAACCACTCATACAAACCTTCTCTTGTCTTGAAAGCAGTCTTCCATTCATCACCTTCTCCAATTTTGATATGATGATATCCACTTTTCAAATCAATTTTGGTAAAATACTTTACTCCAATCAAAATATCCATTATGTCATCCATTCTCGATATAAGAAACTTATATTTCACTATTATCTTGTTGATTTCTCTGGAATCAGTACACATTCTCCATTCTCCATTCTTCTTAGGTGCTAATATAGTTGGTACTACACACAGACTTAAACTTTCTTAGATCAAACCTTTCTGCAACAATTCTTGGATTTGTCAGTTTAAGTTCCTGATTCTCGGTGGGTGTTAATTGATGTGGTGCTTTATTTAGTAAACTAGCTCCAGGAATCAGATACATACAATGATTAATGATTCTCCTCAATGGTAAACCATCAGGTACATTATCAAAAATGATTTCTTTGTACTCAGTGAGTATCTTATCAACCTCTTCAGGGATGCTATCCATTGTTTTCTTACTCGGTTTGTTAGGAATCACAGAAAAACACACATCATTATTCTTCAAATCCTTAACAAACTTTCTTCCTTCCATCAAACAAACTTTCACAGATGTACAAACATTACTAACAAATTCTTTAATCAAAGGTAACAAGATTTTCCTTCTACCATCAACCCAAATAGTATATTTATGAAATCTCCCATCATATATAGCATGTCTATCATATTTCTAAGGTCTACCCAAAAAAAATATGACAACAATCCATAGGCATGATATCACATAACACTTTATCATAGTACTTGCCAATTTTCAAATTTACATAACATTGTTCACTTACCAATAGTGTATGCTCATCCTTGATCTATGAAATTTGATAGGGTCTTAGGTGTTTCAACCTTTCCAACTATAAATTTGTAACCATTTCCTCAGATGCCAAATTCTTCAAGCTTTCGCTATCAATAATTACCTTCCACACTTCATCAAAAACTCTACATCTGGTCTTGAACAAGCTTTTCCTTACCAGATCTTCCTTATTAATTTCACTCCAAAGTGCTCTTCTGACCATCAAGTTCTTTTCATTTCCTAGTTCATTCAGTGACCCTTCTTGCACCAAATCATGTCTACTATTACCGACCTTCTTACTTGCATGTGTACATTCAAATGGCCTATGTCCTTCTCCATAATTGTAACAAGTTCCCCAAAATCCACCTCTGTTAAAGCCACCTCAGTATTTACTGCTCCTTCCTCTAGAAGAACTTTCACCTTTCCACTCATTCTTGCCTTTCTACTGATTTGGTTTGTCTTGATTAGATATGTTATTTTCACCATAATATCTACCTCTTCCTCTAGGGAATCTACCACCTCTTCCTCTTTGTCTTTGCTCATGTCTCTTGTTCAATTTCTCCTTAGCTTTCAAGGCAAATTGATAAGCTTCTTTAATGCTTTCCAACTTAACAAAACTAATTTCCTCTTGAATAGAAACTCTTAACCCATTCAGGTACCTAACAATTCTTTCCACTTCATCCTCAACATGTCCATATCTGATATCTAATCTATAGAATTCCTCAGTATAATCTTTTACTGAGCTATTTTGCTGCCTCAAACTTTGCATTCACCTAACTAGGTTAATCTGATAATCACAGGGTAAGAACTTACCTTTCAATTTATTCACCATTTTATTCCATACCTTAATTTTATCTTTGCCTTTTCTCTTTTTGTCCAATTGTAGATGCTCCCACCATAAGCATGCATGACACTTCAACTTTATACTTGCAATTTTCACCTTCTTCTCCTTAGGGACATTTTCATATTCAAAATACTTTTCCATCTCAGATATCCAATCCATCAGATCATCTGAATCTAGTCTTCCATTGTATTTAGGAGGATTAAAATGTGGTGTGGACTTCAAATTTGTCAATGCCTTCAAAAGTCTTTCTTCACCTTGATCCATCACAGGTGCAAGTTTTGCTTCACCTTGTTCATCTTCAACCTCTTCATCACTAACATCATCAAGATGTCTTCTTCGATGTTGGGTTGTCTCAATAGCTTCTAATCTAGCAACAATTTATCTTAGCATGTCAGCTAAGCCTGGATCTACATCTTGTCTCCCATGAACCATCTTGAAACCCTCTGCAATTACAGGTCAAATCGCAATCTGCCACCCCACAATAATATCAACTAGGGTTTACAAGAAGGAACCCTAGACCTAAATTTGGAAATTTAGATCCAGATCTCAACCTCATGAAGGGTACTCCCCCTAATACCACAAATACATAAAAGAAACAAAGAAACAATAATAATTTGCAAGAACATAAAATGGGCTTCTTATTATCTCCACAAATGTGGAATTACAAATTTTAGAATTACAATATGCAAAGCCACATGGGCATTTTCCTTTACAATATTCTGTCTAGGACAAAGCCTCGAATCATTACCCAAATCTACCCCAAACTGCCCTAGACAACACTACAGACCTTTCTTAAATAGACAATTTCCACCGCCTGAGAAGGTTCTTGAAATTTAGCCTTTAAGGCCGACTTTCTTAAGAATTATTTTATTTTATTTTTATTTTACATAGGGTCAGCTCCAAATAATTACAAAATATGGTTTTAGGTACCTCAACTTTTGGAGGCCAAAACTTTCTAATTGTAGCTCCATTTTTCTATTGTAACCACTTTTTAGAAATGGCAAGACCTGATCTACAATGTCTGACTCACGTAAGCTCTAGTCAGTCGGGGGTCGATCGCGATCTGGAGCCTCTAAGGACTTCAAAATTGAGCCCAAAGATTTTGTACCAAAAAACCTCAATAACTTCACTGATACATATAATATGGCGATGAAACTCAACTGGTAGGCTGATATGACTAAGATGAACCTCCACCTATGAAATTAGAACATTTCGAGATCATATGACCAACTTACTAAAAATAGTAGCTTTCCATAAATAGCAGCTCTGCACAAGATAGCCCTTATTGAAAAGAAACTAGAAATATTTTTGGGTGATGCAAAATTGCTCTTACACCCAGGATGCTCCTGCATCAGACACCTGGGGTAATTTGAGAAGTGACCCTATCACGACTTGGGTGTGAAGAGGAAAATCAAGACGGTTAACCTCCTCCTTTGTCAGCCATGATGAATCTTCAACAGGTAGTCCTTTCCATTTGACTAGATATTCTTCATATGTCCTATTCCTTGTGCTTTTGCCAACACAACTATCCAATATATGTTCAATCTCCTTGGTAGCTAAAGTAGTTGCTGGAATACTCCACTGTGCTTCTGTGATCTCATTTTCAACACCCCCTTCATGGTACTCTATCAAATCTAAAATGTTAAATACTGGTGAAATATTCAACTCAATAGGCAACTCAACCTCATAGGCATTTCCAGAATCATGCTTCTTCAGTACCTTGCATGGCCCAAACTTCTTCATTTTCAGCTTGTTATATGTACCAACTAGAAACCTCACCTTCCACAAATGAACCATGACTTCATCTCCAACCTGAAATTCCTTATGCCTCCTTTTCTCATCTACCTCAGCCTTATACTACACATTCATCTTGGTTATCTTCTTCCTCACCTCCTCATGGATGTTCTTCAAATGTTTTGCAAAATCCTCAGCTTCAACACTACTTATTTCTCCTTTATCTATCTTCCTCAACTCAGCTGCATTTTTGGGACTACTTCCATATACAATATGGAATGGTGATTTACCAGTGCTTCTGTTGACAGAATTATTATATGCAAATTTTGCCTATGGTAAAATCAAATCCCATCTTATTGGCTTATCTCCAACCAAACATCTCAACAAATTTTCCAAACTCTTATTCACCACCTCTGTCTGTCCATTAGTCTGTGGATGATGTGATGAACTGGACTTCAAATCTATCTTTAACTTCTTCCATAATGTGCGCTAGAAATATCCAACAAACTTAGTGTCCCGACCTGAAACTATACTCTTTGGCAAACCATGTAGTCTCACCACTTCCTTGAAAAACAATTCTGCCACATGAATTGCATCATTAGTCTTCTTGCGGGGAATGAAATGTACCATCTTTGAAAATATTTCAACCACCACAAAAATTGAATCATGTCCCTGTTGAGTCCTTGGTAAACCAAGAACAAAGTCCATACTGATATCCTCCCAAGGCTTTTCTGGTATAGGTAATGGTTGATACAACCCTATATTCTGCTTTACTCCCTTTTCCATCTGACATACTTTGCAACTCTGTACAAACTTCTTGACATCTTGTTGCAACTGTGGCCAGTAATAATTCTCGCTAACCAAAGCAAGAGTTTTATTAGGACCAAAATGTCTAGCCAATCCTCCACTATACTTCTCCTTGATGAGATTCTCCCTCATAGAACTTTGTGGAATGCACAACTAACTCCCTCTGAATAGCATATCATCCTGAATGATGAAATCCAACCACTTCATTCTGTCTAGAGTAATAGGTTCTTTACAAGCTTTCCAAGCTTCACCAAAATCAAGATCCTCTGGATATAAACTCTTGAGTTCCTTGAACCCAACCACCTCAATTTGCATCTCTGTCAACAAAATTTGTCTTCTGCTTAGAGCATCTGCAACCCTATTAGACTTTCCACTTATGTGTTTCAAAACAAATGTATAACTTTGCAAAAACTCAACCCATTTCAAATGCCTTTGATTCAACTTTTCTTGACTATTCAAATATTGCAAACCTTGATGATAAGTATACAAAACAAACTACTTAGGAAGAAGATAGTGTCTCCACTTCTTCAATGCTTGAACTATAACATAAAATTCCTAATCATAAACATAATATTTTCTCTTGGCATCATTTAACTTCTCACTAAAATAAGCAATAGGTTTACCTTCTTGGCTCATAACAACTCCTATTGTAGTACCACTAACATCACAGTCTACTTGAAACACCTTATTAAAATTTGGAAGTGCTAAAATAAGTTATTCTGTAACTTTCTATTTTAATAGTTTAAAACTCTTATCTGGCCCAGTAGTCCACTTAAACTCTTTTCTATCCCCTCTCATTGTTTCAGTCAAGGGTCCACAAATACTACTAAAACTCCTGATAAATTTTTTGTAAAAGCTAGCCAAACCATGAAAAGATCTTACCTTAGTAGCACTCCTTGGATTAGGCCATTCAAGGATAGCCTGCACTTTCTCTGGGTCCATTTTTAGACCTTTTGTTGAAACTACAAATCCCAAATAAACTAACTCCTTCACAAAACTACACTTCTTCAAATTATTCAATAATTTATCTTCTGTTAACTTCTCAAACACCATACAAATATGCATCATATTCTCCTCCAATATCTTACTAAAGATCAAAATATCATCCAGGTAAACAATGATAAACTTACCCAGACATTCTTTCAAAACCTCGTTCATGAGCCACATGAAAGTTCTCAGAGCATTGGTTAGACCAAAAGGCATGACTAACTACTCATACAGTCCTTCCTTTGTCTTGAAAGCAGTCTTCCATTCATCTACTTCTCTGATCTGAATCTGATGATATCCACTCTTCAAATCTATCTTTGAAAAATACATGGCTCCACTCAAACAGTCCATAATATCATCCATTTGTGACAATGGAAACCGGTACTTGATAGTGATCTGTACACATCCTCCATTCTCCATTCTTCTTTGGTTCTAATATGACTGGTACAACACATTGACTCAGGCTCTCTCGAATCAACCCCTTCTATAACAACTCATGTACTTGTCTAGTCAACTCTTCACTTTCTGCTAGTGTCATTCTTTGTGCTACCTTATTTGGCAAACTAGCTCTTGGGATCAAGTCTATCTAATGACTGATCTTCCTTACCGGTGGTAATCCATCAAGTACATTATTAGATACAATATCTTGAAACTCATTCAACAAATCTACAACTTCTACAGGTACATCTTCTACTTCCTCTTTACCAACTTTTGGAATTAAAGCAAAACACATATGCTCATGCCTCATACCCTCTAGGAATTTTCTTCCATCAACAAAACTTATTCTTGCATTACCACATACCTTTTCTTTTGTCTCCTTCAATGACTTTAGCTTATGTCACACTCCATCATTTATTAGGGAATAGGTATTCGCATGACCATCATGTACATCATGCCTATCAAACTGCTATGGTCTATCCAACAACATATGACATGCATCCATAGGTATGATATTACATAGTACCTCATCATGGTATCCGCTAATTTTGAAATTTACTAGGCACTATTCACTGACCATGACCTTGTGGTCATCCTACACCCAGGCGATCCGATATGGATGTGGGTGTTTCTATCTCTTGAGCTTCAATTTTATGACCATCTCTTCTGACACCAAATTGTCATTGCTTCCACTATCGATAATCACATCACACCACTTATCCTCACACTTGCACCTAGTGCGAAACAAACTCTTCCTTTGCTCAGGTTCATTCTCACCACTCAATATGACTCTTTTATTAATTAGCATTTCTCCTCTTTTAACATCTTTAGAATGTGATGATCTGACATATTCATCTAGATGTGCAACTCTAGCTTGGCCTTCAGTTCTCCTATTTATCCTTCCTTGGCATTGAGGACATTCGTATGCCCTATGACCTTCTTCTCTACAGTGAAAACATGTTCCACGATAGCCTCCTCTTCTAGATCCTTGTCCTCTTCCTCTTCCTCTCCGATCTCTATTATTTTGATCATAGAAATGATTGAAATTATTTCCTCTCTAATTTTGAATGCTACTAGCCTCATCCTTCTTTTTTAGATCTTCATTTCGACCTCCATATGACCGTGCACCAGATCTTCCACCATGACCTCTTTCATTTTGATTTCTCTCAAACTTCTTGTTAAGTTTTTCCTCTACTTTTAGGGCAAACTGGTATGCCTCTTCAATATTGTTCATTTGAACCAAATTCAGCTCCTCCTGAATGCTTGGCCTTAACCCATTAAGGTAGCGGGCAACTTTCTCCTTATCAGCTTCCGCATGGCCTATTCTGATGAGAATTCGATAAAAATCTTATGTATATTCCTAAACAGATCTTCATGCTTGCTTTAAACCTTGCATTTTCTTTAGTAGGTCATGCTCATAATCAACAGGAATGAATTGTCACTTTAATTTATCCACCATCTGATTCCATCTTGTGATTTTATCCTTTCCTCTTCTATTTCGCTCCAATTGAATCTCTTGCCACTAGATCTTCACATGACCCTTTAGTTTGGCCTTCGCAAACTTGACCCGACCAGGATCCTCAACATCTTCATACTCAAAATATTCTTCTAATTCATTGATCTAGTCGATCAACTCCTCTGGGTTAAGATTTCTTGAAAATGCAGGAACCTTAATCTTAGGTCTTTTCCCAATCTTGGAAATGGCCCGAAAAAGTCTTTCTTCCTCTTGGTTCAGAATTTTGCCTTCTCCTTCTTGATCATAATTTCCTTCTTCTTCAGCTTCATCCTTTCTTTCATCTCTAACATTAAGATTCATTCTTTTGTGAATCTCTTCTTGCAATGCTCGCACTTGTCTCTGGAGTGCTCTAACTCCAAGTGTCACACCACCAACTCTTCTGCCATGTTCCCTTCATGGAGGTATTTTCGTGCTTTATCGCTGAAACCCTAAACCACGATCCTAGTGCAAACTACCTCATAGTCGGTGATTTGTTTACACACTCTGGAACTCCCACTCTGATACCACTTGATGAAGGGTACTCCCCTTAATACCACAAACACATAACATAAATAGAGAAACAACAACAATTTGCAAGAACAAAAAATGGGCTTCTTATTATCTCCACAAATGTGGAATTACAAATTTCAGAATTACAATATGCAAAGCCACATGGACATTTTTCTTTACAATATTTTGTAGGACAAAGCCTCGACTCGTTACCCAAATCTACCCCGAACTGCCCTAGACAACACTACAAACCTTTCTTAAATAGACAATTTCCACTGCTTGAGAAGGTTCCAAAAATTTAGCCCTTAAGGCTGACTTTCCTAAGAATTATTTTATTTTATTTTTATTTTACATAGGGTCAACTCCAAATAATTACAAAATATGGTTTTAGGTACCCCAACTTCTGGAGGCCATAACTTTCTAACCGTAGCTCCATTTTTCTATTGTAACCACTTTTCAAAAATGATAGGACCTGATCTACAATGATTGACTCATGCAAGCTCTAGTCAGCAGGGGGTTGATCGTGATGCAAGCTCAAAGATTTCGTACCCAAAAACCTCAATAACTTCACTAATACAGATGATATGGCGATGAAACTCAACTGGTAGGCTAATATGACTAAGATGAACCTCCACCTATGAAATCAAAACATTCTGAGATTGTATGACCAACTTACTAAAAATAGTAAGTTTCCATAAATAGAAGCTCTGCACAAGATAGCCCTTATTGAAAAGAAACCAGAAATATTTTTGGGTGATGCAAGATTGCTCTTACACCTAGCATGCTCCTACATCACAACCTCACTATGATACCACCTGATGCAAGAGAGAGCAAGATGAGGGGCCAAAGACACACCCAAATCACTAACCTCTTTGCAAAAACAACACATAGAAGCAACAACACAACACACACACACACACAGAATGCAGGGAATCATATATTATCCTTCAATAGATTCATACATGTCGGGTTGTAAGGTCTTCCCAGTTATAGCCAAATACATTTAAAATTTAATTACAACAGTCCTCATACATGCGAGGATTCAGCTTCCAGATCCTAACTCCTATCTTCTAAATGATCTCCCAAAACTCCTCCTAAAACTATAACCAACTACTTTATTTATACAAGAGGCTATCAAAACAAGTCGGCCTTCAAATCCATCATTGGAGAAAGAAACGACCAGATCTTGGTCCACACGCTTCCCAATGATCGATGTAAATATTAACTCCATGACCAATATTCAATTCACAAGTTGACCTCAACAAAAATCCAAAATAAACCACTCGGTGAGCAAGATTACTAAGCGACAGGAAAAATAACTCGGTGAACCAACCGAGCCAACTTGGTGAATGAATAAACCGAGTAGCAATCGAACCCTGTTGGTGGAAACAAGAATACATCATCGAGAGCCCAAAAGCAACTACCAAGCATATCTAACAACTCTAACTTGTTTTTGGTGATACAAGATTGCCAAGAACCCAAGATGCTCCTGCATCAGTTGCACATTATGAAATTTATATTCATATAGAAATATTGCATATCCTACTTGAATATTACACTGTGGCAACTAACAATTGTGCTAATGGAGTATTGGTTGGCGTTGTTAGTAGTGTGTAGACACAACATGTAGACAACTTCAAATCCAGATGAGGACTCTAGATGGTAGTATTTCGTAGAGAGATTTGGACAAGAGTGTAATTGGTTTAGAGGAGTTGATGTTAGAAAATACAATATACCATTTTTTGTTGTATTAACATGAAATCCTTGTATCATTAAAGCAAACTCGTATCTCATACGGGCTGATCATATGTTATACTATTGTAATCTTTCATAAATTTTATATGAGCAAGATCATAGGTTTTTCTTTGCCTAGTTCTTTCCCATCGGTGCTCACATTGAATTAGGATTGTAAATTTTCACAACTTAATAAAAAATTATCGGCTATGATCCATTATCTATAAAAAAAAATTGCTATGCTAAAAATCAAAATAATGAAAATTTAAATTATTTTAAAAATTATGAAAATTAAAATGATTTGATAATTATTTTTCAATAAATATTGGATAGAAAGTCTACAAAAGTATTTTATTACAACATGTTACCATCTTTTATTATTTGAATAACAATCAACAATCTAATGTAGATGTTAAATAATTTATGCAATACTTAAATACTGTACAACATCATTAAATTGTAGTTGGGGCTAGAGGTTAAGGTTAGCTTAGGGTTAAGGGTTGGTTAAAATTGAGGTTTCCATTCTAGGATAAAGCTTAGGTTAGGGTTAGGGTAAGTATTAGGGATCAATTTGTTCTAGAATTGGTGTTATGTTAATTAAATTTTATTATAAAACGATAGTTTGTATCTTAAAATAATTATGGAAAATATAAATATTTTTTGGGTTTAAAATAAATAATAAACAATGTATAACTATTATAAATTTTGAAAGTATATAATGTTATGCTTTAAAAAAAATACAGTTATCCCATATTCATGTTTATAATATGCAAATTAGGGTTAGGGTTATATTAGGGTTCAACTAAGGTTGGAGTTAGTGTTAGGATATATGTGCAAGATTACCATTCTAAGATGAATCTCGGGGTTAGGGTTGTAATTGAATTAGAGTTACAATAAGCATTAGGATTCAATTAGAATAAGATTTGGTGTTCATATGATTTGTATTGTGGTTAGAGATGGTATTAGGTTTGGGGTTCAATTAGTATTAGGGTTAGGATGTTATATTAGCATTAGAATATAACCAAGGTTATAGTTCTACTATGATCATAATCCCCAACCTAACCCTGACCTAACCTTAAATCCAATGCTAACCCTAATCCAATTATAATCGTAATCCTGAACTTAATTTTAACCAAATGTGAACCCTAAATTGAACTTCAACTCTAACCATAGCATTGAAACTAACCCTAACCTAACCCTAATTTTATATCTAACTATAAATTGAACCATAATAAAGAAGACATTAATGATAGAAAATCAAATATATTCATTATAATATATTTGATAACTTAATTATTTCCTTGAATTGGGAAAAAGTTGAGTGTGTACAATGAGGGATCCCAAAGGAATTATGAGGAGGATCTCAAATGTTGATTTATGTTGACTATAAAATACTATATATTACTATCACAATTTCTTCAATGTGTATAATCCGATATTGAATTATAGCCCTTTAATGGACCATATCTTTGCTAGATTACAAAGGGAGAAGGATGGTGTCAATGCTCAAAGTCTGCAACAATGGCAAAAATCTAGATTTGCCAAGGATGATAAACATGTCTAGGATTGTTGATAGAGACATCTTGGCATAAAATAATGTGTTTTTTATTGGACACATCATGGGGGCAAAGAAACCAAGAGAAGAGATATGCAGTTGGGTTAAATGGTTTTGGAGCAATCACAAGGAATTTTATTTTGTACCAAAATAATTTTTTACTGTATAATTTGAGACTGTGGAAGATCGGGATGAAATCTTGTCTAGTGACCCTTGGAAATTTAGTGACTTGTATGTATATGTTCAGAAATGGAAGCCCAATTTTAATCCAAATGTATTCACACTGGAAGAAAAACCTTGTTGGGTGAGACTATATAATTTTCCATTTGAATTTTGGAGTGAATAATGCATAAACAGAATAGGCAATAAATTGGGGATTACCATAGCCACAGATATGGGTGATGATGACTAGATACTTTATGCAAGGATTGAAATCATAAAAATTAATTCTATTCAAACCATCATTTTCTTGTTGACATCGACAAAGTGGTAGTTACACGAATTAGAGAAGGAGGAGACTAAGTTTTTTTTGCATTAGATGCAGAAGAAGAAATTATAATATTGATAGTTATAAGATAATTGTCGAAAATGTATGTAGAAAAAATGACTTAGATGACCCTAAGAAAGGGGTAGAAGTTGAGAAGAAGGAGGGAAAGGGGTTTTTAGAAGTGATAAATATGTCTCTAGTAGAGAAAAGATAGGAAGAAATGAAGGAACAATTAAAAGGGAAGGACATATTGATTGAAGTGCATTTTAATCAAACATCACCTATAATAGTAACATGAAAGGAAAACAAGGAGGAGAATGAGACAATCAAGCCCATAACAATAACTCAAACTCCTATAAAATTGATTAAGGACATGTCCAAATTGAGAATGGGAAGGAAATCAAATAGTAGGAAAAGGTAGAAGATGTTTGTCTCCTAGATCAATCATCCATCAAGACATATATGTTGCGATCTAGGGGAGGAAAGACCTCCCCTAAAGAACAATGAAGGTGACCACTTGGAATGTTAGGGGCCTCAATTCCCCTAAAAAGAGGTGTTTAATTAAACAACAATTATATTTCCAAATAGAAGATATTGTAGCAATGCAGGAAACCAAATTATCAAGCAATAAAATAGATCATGGCTTCACTAAATTTTCGTTTGGATGGGAAGGTATAGTTCATGAAGTAGTTAGTTTATCAAGTATTCTTTGTATTCTTTGTAAGCCCAATAAAGTTATGATATCAATGGTGGATTCTCATAAAAATTGTTTGAAATGTAAGGTGAAAAGTCTAAAATCATATTTGACTTTCACTTTGTATAACATCTAAGAGCCTTCTAAGATTACAAATAAAAAGGGACTATGGAATGTCATTGAAGAAGATCTTCTGAGATGTCAAGTTAAGGTAATTCTTGCTAGATATTTCAATCCTATCCTACATCCAAGTGATGAAATAGGAGGGACGGGTAGAATGACCCAATCACATGAGGGATTTTCCAATTTTATATCAGCAACAAGTTTATTAGACATTGCTCCCTCCATTGGTAAATTCACATGGACCAACAAGAGATAGGGATTTTCAAATGTAGCTGAAAGGTTGGATATGTTTTTTATTTAAGAAGATTGGTTGATGGGATCTAAAATCCCTATTGTGCTTATAAAGCTTGTTCTGATTTTGGATCATTTTCTGATTGATCTGAGCATAGAAGAAGCTGATGTCGATTTAAATTTGATTATTTCTAGTGGCCCGGGATGGTTGACCTCATTTGCAATTAGTGGAAGGAGTCCAGACATATTAAAGGTACCAGAATGTTTGCCTTTTGTAAATGGTTACATCTATTAAAGGAGCATTTGAAGATATAGAATAAGATAGTTTTCAAAAATGTGTTTGAAGAAAAGAAAAGATTAGAAGAGGAGTTGGAAAAAGTTAGTGAAATTGTGATCAAACATAGGATGAAAGAGATCGAATTATTATTGGAGAAATAACTGACGAGGGAGTATGCTGAGATGCTTGCTCAAGAAGAATTGTATTGGAAGTCAAAATCGAGGGAAACCTGGTTAGAGGAAGGAGATAGGAATACAATTTCTTTTCATAATTCAACTAAATTAAGAAGATGATAGAACAAAATTACTCAAATTCATATTAATGGTAACCTTATCATAGATGACAAGGAGATTTAGACATAAGTGGTCCATTTCTTTTAGACTCTTAATGGAGCAAAAAACTTGGTAGATACCCTTGATCAAAGTTTTATAGATTTCATTCCTAGGTTGGTCTCAGAAAATGATAACAAGATGCTCACAACACTTGCAACATTTGATGAAGTAAAAGAAGCAACATTTAAATTAAATTTGGATAAGGCTCTGTGACTGCATGGATTCACCCATTTACTATTTTGAAAAGTGTTAGGATATTATAGGGAAAGATATTTGGCAAGTAGTGGAGGAATCCAATAGGTGGAAGCTAATGCTTAAGGAAATGAACAATACTAATATTTCTCTGACACCAAAGAAACATGAGGTACATGATTTTTATGATTTTTTTCCCATTTCTTTGTGTAATGATATTTATAAGATAGCCGACAAAGTCATTGCCAATAGATTAAATAAGATATTACCAAAAAATCATCTCATTTGAACAAAGAAAGTTTGTTCCACATAAAAATATTATAGATGGGATTGTTATTGTTCATGAAACATTGCATTCCATTGAAAAAATAAAATATGAGGAATATGGTCATAAAATTAGACATTAAAAAATATTATGATTATATGCAACAATGATTTTTGTTGTTGGTTATGCAAAAGTTTGGTTTTTGTGAACATTGGTTGGAGTGAATTTTTAGTTGTATTTATACACCAAGATATTCAATTTTAATAAATGGGCAGCCACAAGGTTTTTTCTAGGGAGGGAAGGGAATCCATCAAGGAGATCCAATGTTGTCTTTTCTTTTTATAATAATGGCCAAGGACCTTAGCAAGAAAATTTACGATTTGAAAATGAGAGGAGTTTGGCAAGGTATAAGTATAGTGCAATCATTGTCCCCGATATCACACCAGCTATTCATAGATGATACTATATTTTATGAGAAGGTGATGTTTGATGAAGCTAAGGTCATTACTGATGTTTTAGAAGATTACTAAAAGGTTTTTGGACAACACATCAATAAGGAGAAATCAAGAATTTATTTTTAATACAGGACAATCTGCTTAGAGGAAAATATTAACAATCTTGGGATGCAAAACAAAGACACTCCCAATAGCTTATCTTGGTGTGCCATTATTCTGTGGAGTGATCATGAGTAGGTTATGGATGGAGGTGATAGAAAAGTGTGGACGAAAGACATATAATTGGAAAGGTAGGTGGTTGAATCTTGCGGGTCATATCACAATGATTAAGGTTGTTCTAGTAGCGGTGCCAATATATTTGATGTCTATATTCGAAATGTCGAGAAAAGTCTCATCTGAATTGAATAATAAATTATGAAACTTTCTCTAGGATGACCCTAATCAACAACATAATATCCCACTATTTGTGTGGGAAAATGTTAAGCAACCAAAACAGACAAGAGGTGCAAGGATAGTGGTGGATTAAGGACTTCCCTATTCAAAACAAGGCTAACAAAATTAATTTCGCGGATGGTTAAAGACTCTGATGCTTTGTGGTGTCAATTCCTTTAGAAAAAGTATCTTGACGAGGACAGAGCAAACCACATTCTTACCATTTCTAATCCTCCTTATGACTCAGTGATTTGGAATTACATGGTGAAATGTAGGTTTGTAATTACATACCATATTTCATGGAGAATTGACAATAGAGAAAGAGTGGATTTTTGACGCAATTCATGGAATGATTATAAATAATTAATTAATAAACCTAGTTTAGAAAGGGCAATGGAAAATGTTGTGCCGATTTGGGGAACTAAAGTCATTAATTACAAAGACATTAGAAGGGACAAAGGTGTTTATCACATGCAATGGAAATACTTTTTAAGGTGATCAGTTGAATGGTGTTTTGAAAATATAATTAGTAGCCAAAAATATTCTCATCTCTGATGGGGAGGATGAGATCCTTTGGAGTGCAGTCAGGTTAGGTAGATACACCACCAAATTAGGTTATTAGGTATTGAGTAGGGGATGTGCAGAGTGTGAATGAAACTCGGGACTATGTTGGAACTCTTCTATACTTCCTAAAGCGGGTGCATTCATGTGGTTGGCAATACAAAAGAAAGTTTTGACTGGGGAAAGATAAATGAAAATTGGATTTTTAGGTCCTTTTCGCTACCCATTATGCTGTGAACAGGAATAATCAATTAATCACTTATTTGTTCACTGTAATGTAGCTCAACATTGATGGAGTTTTTTTTGGTAAATAAACTTTTTGACAACCTTATTAGCAATATTGAAATAAATTTTTATTAGTTGGTCGTTGATGTATAAAGATGCTTTATGGGGAGGTCTTTAATATGTTGTACCAGCTATGCTCATTTGGAATAAATGGAAAGAGAAATCAAAGATTATTTTATGAATCAGGGATAAGTGTGGAGGTTCTTATTAACAAGATTGAAATTATTATTTGTAAACATGTCAATTTTGAAATTTTGGCAAAGGCACATAATGAGTACGCGTCTTGGGATGATAGGACAAGGAAATCATGGCCTCATCCTATTCCCCCTAAATTGGACACCATTAATACCAATAAATTAAGGAGCACAATAAAATGGTGTCTTTCGCCTACATGAAGATTAAAGTTGAACTTTGATGGGGCTTCTTGATGGAACCCCAACCTATTGGGTGTAGGATTTATTATAAGGAATGATCATAGTGATTTACTTTGGGCTGGCTTACTTAAATTGTCTTCAAGAATAAATCATGAGACTGAATTTAAGACATTACACTTAGGATTGTTATTGGGTAGAGATAAAGGTGTGAGGAATTTGATAGTTGAAGGTGATTCTCTAAATGTTGTTAGAGAAATTTCAACATGACAAGCTCAAAGATGGAAAACTAGTATGTGGGTAGACAATATTCAAAAACTCTTATAAGATTTTGAGGAGTATACAATCACTCATATGTTCAAAGAGGAAAATATTATGGTGGATGTAATGTCCCCATTTTGAGGCCCATGGGATTAGCTTATTTTTGTGACCCTTGTAAGCTAATCAGGATGTTGGAGGGGGTCGTGTGGCAGAGCCAGTAGTCAATTTCCACTTTGGAGATCTGAGATGTCAGGATCGCTCTTTGTTGGAGTCAGTTTGACAAACTTACTATTTATAGTAAGTATTTATTATTAGTGATTGTCTTGATTGCTATGTTTAGCAGGGCAACTATGTAGTGGTTTCATTTGAGTTGGGATTGCTTTTGCAGAATCTCCAGTTTGAGGGATTTGCTATTTTTAGCAAGTCTATTTTTGTCTGGTTACTATTCTTGGTAGGGTAGTGTGTGCTCATGATGCTGTTGTTAGAA
This sequence comes from Chamaecyparis obtusa, assembly GCA_027943335.1. NCBI lineage: Eukaryota > Viridiplantae > Streptophyta > Pinopsida > Cupressales > Cupressaceae > Chamaecyparis > Chamaecyparis obtusa. The sequence continues at coordinate 619,403 of BSBK01002666.1, forward strand.
GATTTCAAATACATCTAATTATATTTGGAGTTATTAAATTAAGCCGGGTTTGATTTAATAACTTATGTTATTTTATTTTATAATTTAATGGTGTATAGTTGAAGACTCATAAGTGAAATGAGTAAAGATGAAGTTTTTCACTTAGTGTATGGAAGAAGCCTCATTTCATTGTTATTAATAAAGCCTTGAGGATTTTGAAAGCTTCATATCATGATTATTTTATGCAAATTGAATAAAGAGGATTTTGGGTGAGAGACAAGGGTTTGAAGTGTTGCGTTTTACTTCTGGATATTGCCTACACTTTGAGTTGGTTAGCATACCGGTGAATTGTGTGATGTTTTTGATCATTATTTCAAGTGTGGAGACTGTATGACAGATTAGGGAGTTGCATTACAAAATTTAGGGAGTTTCTTTTCAAAATTCTAAGTGCTATGAATTGTTGTGATGAATAGGGATTGCCGTACAGATGTGATGAAGCTTGCATATGTTTGTAGGAGCTGCGTTCCTTATTTCTCAATTGCGTAAGGGATTAAGGGAGGCTGCCATTACAATATCCTCACCAAATTTATGGTGCAAGGTGACCACCAAGGTTGGATGCCATTACTTGCTGCTGGTGCCAACTCACAACAAGGTCCAAATTGTTACTAAGGGTTATGTCACATAGCAGACATGTTGTGAACTATTCTAAGGTGCCAAAATTAAATAAATTAATTATGTATTGCCAGTTAAACATATATACTTACATATTGGATTAGTTTAGCAAGCAATTGGAGTTTATATTAAATTGTTGTTGTTATTATTTCATCTATTGAGAAAATTTGCAAAAAAAGTATATATGATTGAAAAATACCAAAAAATTGCAAAGAAACAAATATACAAAAGGTTGTTTACAATTGAGAGCCAGTCAGACTCATCACAGTACTATAGATTAGATAGAATTGGAGATTATTGACATTGATTTTTGAAGGTGGGAAGGTCTTGTGATGCACTTAGATTAAATTAGATAAGATTGTAGGTCTTCATGCTTTGCAGGGCGACACATTTGTATTTTATAGTTAACTCTCTATAGACTTTTGTAACTTTGTTTTCAAAGCTCAAGAAAATGATAACTATTTTGGTAGCAATTTGCCTAAAAAACACTTTGATAGATTACAAACTTTGTGGTTGACATCATTACTTTGACACCTTAAAAAAAGTTAAAAGTTTGCAAAATACTAAAGAAATTGAAATAATTTTACTATATTTATAAAAAATACGATTAACATTAAAACCAAAACATAAAAATGTCTCCACATGCAGAGCGAGGGCGGCCCGTGAGGGCATCGGCTTGGTGGAGCCCAAACATAATACACTAAAAATATGCCATTCAATTAAAACATACAAACGCTATTCTGGATGTATACTCAATGTATATCCATCCATCACGTATAAATGAATTTGTTAGCTCCCCATGTGAGTTTGCCTTCTTTTGCTCGGCGTTGTTAAGCAAAACCCTTATTTTATATATACACAGAGCGACGACTTGTTTCAGGCAGCAACAGAGAGAGGGGATACTTTGTGTATATATATTTGCTCAGGAGATACTGTGTGTACATCACCGACTTATGTGTTTGGCTTTAACGAGGCATTGATAAACGCTCGGAAAGTGTCTGGGAAAAGGTCTTCAGGCTCTGAAATACGTGTGCAGGGATTCCAAGGGTTTGGGATTGAATTTGTACAAATTTCCCGGCTGTTGACAGAAAGAAGGTACGCACTATAATAGATTTTTGAATTTATTCTTTTGTCTTTTGGTTTTCGAACTTAAGCGTTGTTTAGATTTTTGGTGGGATTTGAAGTAGAACTCATAAATTTATAACATTTGATCTTCTACCTAGGGTTCCAGTCTGTATTGTACTGTGAGTACCAAAAAATAATTCTTTGGAAATGACGTCTTTCGAGTCTAAATTGACATTCAGAAATTTAACTTTGCTTCATATTTTTCCTCAAATTTCACACAATTATAGGGATTAGTGAAGGAAAAAAGGTTTAGAATGTTTTAGCCAGGGATAGACCCTGCACTTTACTGCGAACAAGAAAACAAATCCAGTAGTTGTTGAAAGAATTTGCCTTCCGAGATTAATTTTAAAAAAGTTTCAAGAATCTGTTAGCTGTGGAAAGAATTGGCCATTCAAAAAACCGTTAGTTGTGGAGATAAGTGGCCTTCCAGAAATACGTAAGTTGTAGAAAGAATTGGTCTTTCAATAATCTGACAGCATTGAAAAAAACTGCGCTTTTGAAATTAATTGACCATTGTGCTGTAGTAGTTATTCTTTTTATTCAAAATCATTTCAAGTATCACGTTGTTGTGGAAAAATTGGTCCTTCGGATATGTCAGTCGTGGAAAGAAATTTCCTTTTGAGATTCATCTGACCTTCATGTTATGTGGAAATAATTGGTCTTTCGAGATTGTTTAACCTCCGTGTTGTATTTCAAAAGCTTCTGTTTACTTTTTGTTATGATGTCCACAAGTTAACTGTATAGTATTTAAAGGGTGTCATGGAATTATAAGTTAAGATTTTTTAACTAGGGTCCAGTCTGCACTGTAAGTGAAATCAGAGAACATTTCTAACAATTGTAGAATAAATTGCCCTTTTATGTTTTAAACTGACCGATTTTAATTTTTTTAGGTTCTTTCCTTCTGTTGTAAAATGTGCAGAACTCAAGGGTTTAATGATATTCTATAATGTTTGATACTTCAACTAGGGTTTCAATCTGCATTGTTCTTGGAACAAGAGAAAAATTGCTGAGTCATGGATCAAGGTGGTATCTTGAGTTTAATTTGACTTTGTGTCGTATCTAAATACTGTACGTCAGTTTTTTTGGTGCAGAAAACTGGCTTGACGAGTTTAATTTGACATTTTTGCTGTAATTTATATGTTGTAGCTCAATATTTAATGTTGTATACTGTAAGGAAGTGAATGTGAATTGTGATAAAATGTAATGTAATGTGTTTTAGCTAGGGTTTTAGTCTGCAATTTACTTAGTATGAGGAAAAAAATATGTCAGTGCTGGGAAAAATGGCTTTTTTGAGTTGAATTTGACGACCGCGTTGTATAATGATACAGTTTAATTTGTTTGTTAGTTTTCTGTTTACTGTTTAGTTAAACTGTACAAAACCCAATGGGCACAATTGTAGAATCTAACGTTAGGTTTTCACCTTGTGCTTTTGACTGGATTTTACTGTGTACCAGAAAAGACTTGATAGTGTTGAAAAAGTGATTTTTTTGAGTTAAGTGTCGTTTTCATACAGCTAATCTGGGAAATTTCTACATTAGGAAGAACTGGGTTTGAGTCTTCAATTGTAAGGACTACATTTCTACAAACATGCCACATAAGCATAATACTGAAAGAGCGGAAAAGTTGAACATTAAAGTCGATAAATTAAAATACAAAGCTGAGATTAATTCATAACAAAAATTTGAATTCATAATGTTTATTGCAATATTGATCCACTTGTCGAATAAATTACATAAACAAATGAAAGAAAATGCCGACCTTGTCGGTACATTAGCAATGCATCCAAAAATAAATCAAGTATGTTATTAAAATTACAGTTTTACACAAGTGATACAATAGACCATAAGGTTGAACTATGAGTACATAAATAAGGAAATGTACTATTCAAATCCCTGTCTCCTTCAGCCCTCAGACAACTTTCCATCTGCTGTGCTCAAGACGGGAGTGTGGTCCAGGCGTTTTTACTGCCCAACCACAGAGTGGTTAGCTCCCCTGGTGCTCCACCTGTCACATTGAGTGCACCGACCCTGCCCAAGAAGCTTAGCAACTGAGAACTGATGGATTGGATGGATCTAGTGCAGCAGTGAACTAAACTACATATCACCTATGACTATGCAGTAACTTACATTGATGTGGCAGGGAAATGAATCAATAACCATCATATAGAAAATATATATGCAAATGAGCGTTGTCGAAAGCAATTAACTGGTTTCTACTGGTAGGTAGTGTTGATGTGAGTTTTATTCCACTACAATATGCAGAATCAAACACTCAATGCTTCGAGGTGAAACATCAAATACTCAATCCTTTCTTAAATAAGGTCATCTCTCATGCTAAGCTTGCAAACTAAGATCATCAAATGACTTGAAGGTTCCATTAATTGTGGATACTCACTCAGTGAAATGATGTGATTTGCTGGTAATCACTTAGGGGACTTACGCTATTCATTCAATGGATATCAACTGCTTGCACTTCTAAAGTTTTAGATTCACAATGTGCAATGAAAATATAGTTTTTTAATTTTACACTCTTCCACTTTTAACTCAAACTTAATCTTAACCTCTACTTCTAGTTCTAACTATGAATGCAAGGAAGTATGGATGAACTTGGGCTCTACTAGATGCAATCTTGTCAGCGACTCCACCCACCTAGTGCAAGCTTCTAAGGAATACTCAAATGGTTTTCAAATCAATACCTCCTCTTCAATCCCATTAATGGATGCAAACTAAAGATTGAATATCAATTGAAGTTAAGTTCTTTCAATCATCGGCTAACCACACAAGGCATGCTTACAATTATCAAGAGGCTAGTGGCCCGGTTTTGTTCGAGTTAAGCAAGTAAACATCCACATTTCTTGCATTCAACTAGACTACTTCTAAACAACGTGAAATGAAATCTACTCCAAGTGAGGATTGAAGAAACCATGCAACACTTCAAAGCAACATTAAGTAATTCACCATGAAAAACAACAATGAATTATCAATCACTTTGATAAGCATTATAGCAACAATTTGATCAAGTCTCTCCCGTAGCTAGCTTACTACTCTAGTTTTTTAATCGAATCTTCTACAATCTACAACCTTCTAACTTATTACAAATGAGAAGGCCTTGGCCTTTTATAGATGTTCATTTACATTGAAGGGCCAAGATCGATCCAAGATCAAGGGCCAAAATTTATCCCTACAAACCCTAATTAGGGTTGCCAAATTGTCAACCAGTTACATGAAGGCACCACCCTGTGGGCCAATAAGAAAATTACAATTCTTTCGATAGCCAATGAGAAAATTGTACCCTTGGCATGATTTGATTGAATGTGCTTGAAATTGGAATTTTCTGATTGGAGAAGATGACTAGGTGCCACCTCATCATTCTTATCTTGTAGACTTGATCAATCTGTTGATGAAGAGAAAATATCTCTTAATACTCAAGATTGTCCAGCTCTCCTACAGGATGGCTTATTCCCAAATTGCTTCATCTTTCAATCCTCTTCATCTTTAGAGAATTTTCTCACAACTTTGACTTGAATTTGCATCTTGAACTTGTAAACTTGATCTTTCTTTTGATCCTTCTTGAGGATGTCTTCATGTGGTTGGATTTGTCCTTTTGATAGCATTGATGTTAAATCTTCCTCTCATTTGGACTTATTTGATCTTGAAGTCAACCGTTGCATCCACTTGAAGCCTTGAAGCTCGAGTTTGAGCTACCTCCTTGCATCTTAGCATCTCCTTCTCCAATTCACCTTTCAAAATTAAGAAAGAGGCCCCATTAAGCTCATAAAGTGACAAACATGACTGAAATGAGGGAAATCTGGAAGTTTCACGAAAAGAAATTGCATTAACATCATGAAAAATATGGAAAATACATAGGTTTCTACCACAGAGTAAAGTTGCTGCATTAAAATCACCTCCTAGGTCTTAAAATCACAGCTAAAGATGAAATTGTTCCCCCTTAGAGTGAAGTTGCTGCCTTGGAAGAGGTAAGTCTGAGATTTCTAGCCAATTCGCTGCTCTTAGAGGAAGAGCTCTCACTTGAATTTGATGGTAAAATGAATTGGCTCCGTTCCCTCTTATATAGGCGTTCTCAAATAGTGAAGGGGCAGGATTTTCAAGGTAGACCGACCTTGGCTTAATTAGCCAATGAAAAAAAAGCATTTTAGTTAATTGTTTGTACCCTCCTTGAGGCCGACTTAAGCAAAGGAAGCAAATAAATTTAAATGTTCAATTCTTTCTTTACAAAATTGCTGCTTTATAGCCCAGGCCTAGTCTCAAGACATGGGGTGGAAATTAGGTACTTGGGAGGATAAAATCCTCATGGGAGGGCGGAATCTGCCCTCCACTGAGGAATTTTCATTTAGTAACTTTGTGATCGCTCCCTCTTCCCTATTCAAAATGATCTTGATTATCACCTTCCATTAATTCATTCAGCGCACGTTGCCTCTGATCCTCATAATCTCAAATTGTAACAATAACAGTCAGGGCAAAAACTTACACATGGCGAGGATTTGTCTTTAGGCTGGGCGGAAATCCCACGTTGTCAAGGATTTTACAAGGAGATGAGCGGAATTTAGAGGGAGAAGAGGATAAAAATCCTCATGGGAGGGTGGAATCCGTCCTCCATGGAGGATTTTCTATTTGCTAACTGTGGATCCCATTCTCTCATTCGATCTGATATTTGTCATTGCCTTCTACCGATCTCTGTCCACACTTGAAACCTCAATCATTCACCAAACTTGATGACACTCAAGGCGGAAATAGAGGGAGCTCGAGGATTTTAGTCTTGGTTTGGGGCGGAAACTGACATTGTGTGAGGATTTTTATCCTTACTCCACTTAACTATATTGTTTGCTCCTTCCACCCAAGTCGCCTTTGCATTGATTTGGTTGCCTTGAACTTGGTTGATCCCATCTTGTCTTCGATAGGGTAGTTTGGGCTGCCAAGATAAGTTTGGGCACTGTTGTGCAGGGGTGGAATTTGACCATGGCTGAGGATTTTGTCCTTGGGGGGTGGCAGAATCCACCATCCCTCATGGAATCACCTTGATTTGAGCTTCCAACTTTGACCTTGGTCTTCGCCTTGCACTAACTCCTATCATGCCTTCAAATTTTGCTCTTTGGTTACATCTGCTCTCTACTTGCTTGGATCAAATTGAGGGCGGAAATTATGACTGCCACAGGATTTTGAATTGTGGGAAGGCAGCGAAATCCGCTGCTTCCCAAGGATTCCCTCTAATTCGCCTATCCTCATTCTCCCTTTAATTCGTCACAAAACTCCAGCTTAAGGCATTTATCTTCATTTTAAGCACTTTGAGGATCATTTTGCCCTGAATTCTTATCCCCTTGCCTCCATCATCTGATCAGATTTTGGGGGTGGAAAAGTCATGACTTGAAGGATTAGCCAAGATATCAAACCACAAGGAGAGGGTGGAGTTTGGGGTGGTTAGAGGATTTGTTCGCCCAACTTGGTGGAAATTTGGCATGCATAAAGACTACCAAACATAACTTCATCCCTCATTAGATTTTCATCGTACTTCTCCAAGAAACGGTTGAATGGCTCAAAGCTCGAGGGTGGGATCCTAGGGTTGTCCATGACAATGAATCTTGAGAGGCAGGCGGATTTCCCCCTGCCTCGAGGATTATGCTTTATGGTCTTGATGCCAGCACTTAGCCATTTTTGGCTTCCTCTAGGCCCACTAGGTGAAATTGCAAGGGCTGTCTCATTTATTGGTCACATCTGATCTAACTTGAGCACCAGCACCTCTAACCAATCCTACCCAAACCCAAGCCTAGGACCTGGAGACTTGAAATTGTTGCCACCTAAGACTTTTAAGGCTACTTACTCCTACTGCTAAAGCAAGAAGAGGGGGTCCTCATTTGCAATGGGGTGATGGTGTGAAAACCTACCCAAACCCAAGCATAGGACCTGGAGACTTGAAATTGTTGCCACCTAAGACTTTTAAGGCTACTTACTCCTACTGCTAAAGCGAGAAGAGGGGGTCCTCATTTGCAATGGGGTGATGGTGTGAAAACCTCACAAGAGGTAGGAGCACAAAATAAATTATTTTCCGTACCCTTCCCTGTTATTTCCTCATTCGGCACCCTTCCATAAAACATATCATACATGAGATAAAATAAAATTTCAACATCTCACCCTTTATTTCAAAACTAAAGAATTTCTTTTTCTTTTACTAATGTTACTCTTCAAGAACACCTATCAAGCATAGATGCATTCAAATAATCGTAAGTGCATACGCATAAAAGAACAACAGCACGCATATAGGAGCATATGAGCACATGCAAATTTCATTATCCTACACATCAAATTCACAACATTCTGACATCAAATTTCTGATTCTAATTAATATTCAAAGCTATTTAGAGCTTTTGTTGATATAACACATGTAAGAGGTGATGCTAATGGATCATCCCATTGGAGTTACAACCCAGAATCATACTTTTAGGAATAATATACTTTCTTATTATGCTATACTGGACTTCTTGCTCAAATAGCATTCAGAATAATATAATGCTAAGAGCTTTTATCATCAAAAACATTATCTACTAATGACCCCTATGCTATTTCCGCAGAAGAAACCGGCTGGTCTACTTTTAACAAAGTTTTAAAGAAAAATTTCAACCACCATTAACGACTTAACTAATGTTGCAGTAGAGTTGGAGCTTCGAAACATAGCATAGTTTATTATCATCGCAAATTGGTATTTAGTCTTCTTCCAGATCTAGTATTGGAATGCTATGAGGACAATGTATGCAATGCGAGAACACAAATAATCTACAGGATTATGTGGATTCATCTGCAGGGCAATGCCAAACAACAACTAATTACATGGGTTTACAATTCACTTGAATTTTAGGTTTTTGCACAGTTCGGAAAGGTGCTGAAAAGTTTCAGATTGAAGCAAGAATTTATTGAGGAAAACTTGTGTGGGAAAATCCAGCCTGAAGTATAGTATTTGTGGCTTTCTTAATCTCAAAAAGAAAATACAAACTGGCAACGACACCTCTTTGGAAGCGAATGAGATACTTCACTGATGTGAATGGTATTCAGAGTTTATATATTCACACAAATAAATGTAATGAACAAAAAAAAGAAAATAAGAATTTAGTTTCCAATAGACTTCCATCAAAGATGAAGTGAATTCTTTTTGATCAAAGATAGAGGACTCATGTATGGCACAATTAATTTCCAATAAAAAATCTTTGTTTGAATGTCTTGGTGACCACCTATACTCGGGGTCATATCTCTAATTTTTTCTGTAATAACAAGAACAAGATGTTTCTGATGCATATTATAAAATAACAGACCTGATAAAAGTACACTAACATAAGATAAAAGACATTACGTGTTCTGTTTGCTATAAAGAATCATATGAATTTCACCTAAAATGGCTATTACGAATGCATACGGTCAAAGACACGTTTGAACTGAGCTTCTTGTTTAACCGTCAACTAGAGACATGTTGTAGCACGCATAGTAGAGGGAAACTTACAGAGATTGTGTTGGTAAAAGAAAAAGATTGGAGGGCTCTGACTGAAATGGGAGTTCATAAGGGTTCAAGTGCCACAAAGCTTCCACAGGCAAGAAGAAAAAGAAAATTTCAGAATAACTATCTAATATCGAAGTACTATTTTAGAAAATCATTCTTTCTATTTGCACTTATTAAATTTATAGAAATGGAATGCCTCCCAACTGTTAAACTGAGTTCTATAACATAAAATCCACTCACATCATTTATAGGATAGCAAGAAGGTATCCATTTATAGTCGATTAATTTTCAAATCTCAATGATTTTACAGCTGCATCTAAGTACTAAGAAAAATCATTATCATTGTAACAAGAAACAGAGTAGCTTAAAACTGGAACAAGAAAGAGGTTAACAACGAAAGAACCTGAAAAATTGAAGTCAATCTTTCATAAAATTTCTGTTCCGTGAATTTTCCCTTTCCTTCCCTGCATGATTTCTCCCTATTTCTTCTTCTGTTTGGTAGTTCTATCTATCAGTTCCTCTGTTCTTCATGCCGAATGAAAAGGAGTTGTTTCTCATCTAATGCCCACTATAACTGTTTAATCCACTTTCCTCCCATTCTGTAAGCCAAGATATTTTTATTTTTATTTTTTTAATAATTTTTTATAAGAACAAAAATTAGCAAATTTAAAGAATATATAAATCAAGCTTTTCTAAAACATCTTTTATAATGACTTATATGTAAATCATTTCCTTTAAAGAAATTAGCTTATAAAATCCATCATACTTATGACTTGCCAATTTATGTCACTAATTTAACATGTAAATATTACAAAAGTTTGTGTTTTTAACGATATTGTAGACATTTATTACTTAAAGCATGCATGTCAAAAATCTTATTAAAGATTTAAGGTTAGAGACAAAACATTTTAAACTGTCATGTAATTGCTTTTAAGAAGACTAAGTGACATGTGTGTCAGACTCATCCAGACCTACCACTACCGAGGAGATAACCTCCTCTACTTGGGCCACACTCTCGCCATTAATCTGTCAATCACTCAAATCTTCATCACTAGGTTAGTATTCCAAAAACCATAATTGAAATCAATTATACATCATATTCCATTGCCGTATCATAGCATCATAAACTTGAATTTAAAACATCTTTCCTCGCATGATATAATAATTAACTCATATCAACTTAAGAGAACATTTAATTCATAATATAAAAGTATCACTAAATAACTCTGATAATCATGTCATGATATATAACATTACATAAAGATGTCAGTCAAAAACAAAACTCATCATCATATAGTTGTAATAAACCATAGTCAAGTGATCTCATCATAACAACATGTCTCATAAAATGTATTAGTTGAGAAGGTAACTCATCATCGCCTAGTCGAAAACATAGAAGCATAATTGACTAAGAGTCTGCAATTGCAAAAATCATAATGACTAAAGTCTAAACATACACATAGTCCTGAAAAAGAGGAGTCAAGAGGGTCGAGTCATGACATGAATCATTTTCAATGGAATGAGTCATAGATTTGGAAGAACCATTCATTGACAAACAATATACTTTGGTTGGCGGAAGTGTTGGTAGATTATATGTTAGATGTTTGAGCTATTGTTTGACTCTACGCTACACAAGGAACATGATCATAGTTTCAGTTGTGGAAAAGCTGGTATTTTGAGCTTAATTTTACGTTTCTTGTTATCTTTGTATCCTGTAGTTCAAACTTTTGTGAGTTTTCCCCTATATTGTGAGCTATGATATAATATATCATATATTTGATGGTTTAGCTATGGTGTTATGCTGCCTTGTACTGTGAATAAGAGAGAAACCTGTAAATAGTGGATAATTGAAATCTCTGAAGACGAACTTTTGAGTTTTTAATATGGTTTTCCTGTTGCATTTGTGTTATTTAATTTAATGTTTATTGCTGTTTTTTTTCACTTTAGGTCGTAAACTACATAGAATTCAAGGGGAGTAACAAAAGATTACAGTTATTAGTGTTACATGTATTAACAAGGGTTTAAGTCTGCACTGTACTGTAACTACAATTATGGGAAAATTGATTGTTTTATTTATTTACTCTTAATGTTGTATGTATGCATTGCATTTGATATTTTTTTATTGGTTTTCTTTTAGTTGTAAACTGTACAGAGATGAAGGGGAGTAGTGACAATCTAATGTTAGTGAGGGCTTCAGTCTGTGGTTTGAAACTCTGAAAAAGCATCTATAAGTTGTTGAAAATATGTTCACTTTAATATTTGTTGCAGTTATTTTTTTTGCTGTCTTTGCCTTTAGGTTGTAGAACTAACAGAATTCAAGTGGAGAGGCACAAAATAATAACATTAGATGTTTTAGCCAGGTTTCAGTGTATACTGCACTGTGAATGAGAAAGAATCTATTGGTTGTAGAAAATACAGGTCATCCTCTGTGTTGTATTTGCATTTTGTAGTTAAATGTTTTGTGGCTCTATTAATGTTACTAGATGTACAGAATTTAAAGGCAGTAAAGATAATCTATAATGTCAGATGCTTTGGATTAGGTTTGTCTTATGCTGTACTGTGACAGAGAGAGTAACCTGTCAGTTGTTGGAAAACTGGTAGTTAAGTCTGATTTGACTTCTATGTCATATTTTATGAACTATATGGGGTTTCAAGGGAAGTAATGGTTAATTATAATGTTAAAATTTTAGAAGGGTTTTCTGTCTGCACTGTACATTGAATGGGAACAATATCTTAGCAATGGAAAAAATGTTCCTTTTAGTATATTATCCTTTATATCATATTTATGCATTTCAGTTCAGTTTTGTTTAATTTTGTTTCTTAGTTTAGGAAATTTACATTGTTAAAACTTAAAACTATCGTTTTATTTCAGTTATATCCTTGGGGTTCCATTAAGGCCCCAGCACAACTAAAACTTAACACTGTACATATAACAGTATCACTAGCTTTACATTACGACAGAAATGTCACCATCAAACAATTGCTCCAAAACCTTGACATTCACTACCTTACACCTACAATAAGCCATATACTGAAACCAAAACATATGCATCTAGAGCATAGCACTGCAATAAATGCAAAGAATTCCATTAACCAGGGCCTATATAATCAGCAGTAACAGAGAATACCCTAGCTAGCACATAACAAGTAGAACCTATTCACCATGGCTCCCTGGAGGTTCTATCTTCCATCACTCAGAAACACACCCATAAACTTCATTGCACGACATAGGCCCCACCTCCAAAAGGGTTGCAAAATGTCCTGTTGATGGCATTGCACCATGCACCTTTATGCCATTTGTCACTGAGATTCCATGCGCTGCTTGTCAACAGGTCATTTCTTCACAAGGGCATGTTAAAGCTACTTGTCAACTCAAATGTTCCATTACTAACCGCCCTTAATTCGTGCACTTATGCTTCGGCTCATCAAAGAATAGGTCATCTCCTACCACGACTTCTTCCTCCTTAACCCTAACCAGAAGAGCCATGAGAGAATCACTAATATTTGCATCCACTACCACTTTAGCTAACATTCCTTTGAAATCTTCCAAAATCATTTCATGAAAATAAAAACACCCAGTAACTGCCAATCCTTCCTTGCATAAAATAGCCTTTTCTAGTTGCATATTGGCTTCCTCTTCACAATGAATAATCCTCTCTAATGTCAATCTGAAACTGGTCCATGCCTGAGCCAGTCCCTAGACTTCTCCCTCTTTTCCATATAGCAGAAACAAAAATCAAGCTTCCCTGCAATCGTAAGGTCAGAATTGCCCAGGCTACACAGGAAACACTAGCTACAGAATCCAGAGACAAGTGACCAGAAACACTATTTACTAATATGAAACCTCCCACTATTAAAAGCAAGTGCTTCACACAATGTCTTTCCTGTACCAAAGCATGTGATGCCCAACCTCATAATAATCTACCTCAAGCCTTGCAACTTCTTAACTAATCATAATGACCACAAGTCACTAAATTGCCCTATTCTTTTCTTTAAAGAAAGCTAAGTGAGCACAATCATTAACATCTGTAATTTCTAATAAGGAATGGTCTTGAAGTAAAGCTCCTTGATTAAGTGAGAATTTGGCCACCTGATTTGAATTCTGTGACAATGAAAGATCTTAAAAAAGGAAAATTTCAACTTCCAATCTCTAAATTCTTCCAAAATCGGCTTTATTTTCCAACTTGGGTAGTGCTCTTTTGACACTGCATTTATCATGACCTGTGAGTTCACTTCAACTTCCACGCTACAATGGACAGCCACATTAATAGCCTTAAGAGGCCCATTAGCAATTATTTCAATTTCACATAGTTATTGATTTGCTTACCCATATAAACGGAGGCACCTATCACAAAGCGTCGTGTATTCTCTCACAGCACATACACAGAACTATCAAAATTCAACTACACCTTTCCATGAGGACTCTGCTATTTCACTTCTTTTCTACACTTGACTTTGACTTCACTCTCTTGAATGGGATATGGTGATAAAACTAAAACTATGTTGTAGCTTTTCAAAAGAGTTCTAAGTCAATTTATGGTTGGCGGACATCATGAATTATTCATGGCACTGGAATATGGAGACTCTAAGTTTTTGATGTCATGTCTTACTCAAATATACTGTAAGGAGGACTAAATGTGTAGACACTTTTACTATCCTGCTAGAAAAGCTGCTGCACTGATAGCTTCAAACTGTGACTACCTCGTATTTGACCTGCTCTTTAAATTGGCCTGGCACTTAACTATGTACAGGTGTTAGACAATTGGGAGGACTTTATTTCTTATAGTGAGGTTTTACTTGAATTTACTCCATAAAATTAGAAAATATGCATCAAGGCAAAATTTGTGATGAGCTGGTGTTTTGGTAAGTTTTACTTTCATGAAACATAATATATATGGCAGGATATTCATTCAGTGTTTTGGGCATAATTGGAGTAAATGCAAACACATTATTTTGCAGATAAGAACAATCTGGTTTTCTTTCCCATGTGCTCAGTTTCAGTGAATGCATGGATGCGGGCAAATTTGGCAATAGGATTATCCATGTTTGTGGTTAGCAGCCTTGGATTGGAGGGTACCTCCTGAATTGAGCCTGGATTTCAGTGTAGCATATGTAAAGTGTAGGATGGCAGAACTGGGCGGACTTTCTGTTGGTGTTTGAGTTTCTCAACATGCTACATTAGAAGAGTACTGGTTCACAAAGATCTAAATTTGAATTGTTCCTTTTTGATCATTGGTTTTAGCCTTTTGATTCCTGGTTTAATGTACTACCATGACAACCGTAGGGTGTTCTGGGTTTTGATGCTACAAATTTATGTGACTGGAAATCCTCTGTATATTTAAGTACTGCAATCCTGTGAGATACTGAGTAGTTATCTGGTTTTCCAGAGGATACATCCATCAGATATAGTTGAATGTATTTTGTATCTCCCTGGGGTGCCAAGACTTGCATCGGTATGCTTCTGTTCCTGAAGACAATTACTCTTGGCAGACAGAAATGTGAGACTGTGAATTGGCAACAGACTTTTGTCAATGAACTGTCTTATATGGTTTGTTGCAAAGAATACTCTTGATGATTCTTGTAGTATTCTACAGCTCAGAACCAGGTTTAAGCATTGCTTGAAGCCGATCGTAATATGGTGGTGATGTTGGTTTTGAGCAAAGGGTTCTTCTGTTCAACGTGTTTATGAAGGTTTGCTTATAATTATGAGTACTGAGATGGTCAGCACGTCACAAATGGAAGGTGTTCCTGGGAGAATATATCCGTATCTAGGATCAGCATTTCTAATTTCAATGGGGTATATTGATCTTGCAAAGTGGGCAACAGTGATTGAAGGAGGGTCACGTTTTGGGTTTGAGCTTGTTTGGTTGCTGATTCTCTCGAATGCTGTTTCAATTTTATGTCAATCCCTCGCAGCTCGCATTGGGTTGGTAACTGGGAAACATCTTGCACAGGTATTAATTTCATGTTCGTCCATCATCTTTTTTTGAGTTTTACATTGTTATTTCTTGAGACTGATGTTTATTCTTGCTAATATTAAGGTGATACTTAGAAACCTGATTTCTTTTATCTTAAAAATGTTGTGTGATAATGAAATGTGTTTCCCCATTTTACTTAGAAACCTGATTTTACTATTGTGTTATCTCACAAATTTGAAGATACAGAACATTGTTGTTTAATGGCCACATCTTTTTTGTTAGAGGATGAACCAGGAAAATATTTAGACATCTTGTTTTCAAAATTTGATTGTGTATTTGTTGTCTTTTGTAAGACACTTGTTTTGAATCATATTTAAGGTGCATACCATTATGATCAAAACAATGTTCATAAAATGAATTCAATTTATTTTGAATTTTTATTCCTGACAATTTTTGATAGGTTCTTTACAGAGGCATGCTTTTTTCACATTATTTTATCTGTGTTCCTTAGCTTACAAAGGTGTGTCGTGAGTACTTCAATATACTTTGCATTTTGACGTCATTCCATAATTTGGATTAGGCACCTTTTTAGGGCATATCTTGTGTAGTTTTTGTACTTTGGATATTCAAGTGTACTTTCAAGTTGTAATGTAACTCCTGAAGATTTGAGTATGACAGGATCTGCAAAGGGTCAACCATTGTTTTTTGGTCTGGAACACATTTTCTTTCATGAAGTCTTTGAGTAGATATCTTCTATTAAAAACTTTTTGACAATGCAAAGTTCTTAGTTTTATATGTATTCTCTGCCCACTGGCTCACTTCTCGTGTTATCCACACTAATCTGGCTTCTTAATGACAATTCTGTCAAACTGAAGCTATTCTTTTTTAACTAGAACAAAGACAGGTAAACATTTCCTCTGCCACAAAAATTGTAGCAAAGAAATAGAAAAGCCTAAATACTAAATAGTAAGTTTTTCTTGCTATCTGTAAGTTCTGTTTTACTAGGTACACATCGAATGTTATATTTGGTCCTTGTGATCAGTCTAGCAAATCCCATCTGAGAGTTAAATATTAATCGTACCAAACTGTTACTGATTATTTTTGAAGTAACATCAAAACTAAGTTGTAGCATTGTTGGAATGCCCATCACCTTGGTAAAGTCGGTAGGTTTATACTTAATGACTACTTGGTAGCCATTATAAATAATGACAGATTCTTTCTTCACTTCATTATATTTTGCTACCATAGTGTGCAGGTAGGGTTCAAATTTGCTCGAGCTGAAGAACGGTAATTGTGCCACCTTGTCAACTGAAGCATTACAGAGTGCTTGTTTGAGCATATGATTATCGTTGTGCACACTCAACCATCAGTTCTTGGATTCTACACTAGTGAGATTTTCCCATGTCATGGAGTTGGCTGTAATGGGCCCATCATTCTATTTGTGCCTGCCCCTTGTAACCTGCAACCTAATGTGCATCTTTCCTTTTATGCTGCTACTTGCCATTCTAGCTTGCGATTTCTCTTTATTAGTGAATCCATTCTACCTTGTGATTTCTCTCTATCATCCAAATCTTTATTCCCTGTCTAGTCATTATGATAATTGTCTTTGGAATCTTGGATTTGCACCCTGGGTTTTTGAATGCAGTCTTGTGTACTCCCTTCTAATTCCAAGTGCAGATTCCCCATGTACGGATGTTGCGCCTTGCCGTCTTGTTGATGTGAGTTTTATCCCACTACAACATTCAAAATTGAATACGTAGTATTTCAGGATGAAACACCAAATCTCCAGCTCTCTCTTGAATAAGGATGCTCATATGCTAAACAATGTACATGGATTGTGTCATCAAATGAGACAACCTCAAAGTTCCTTCTTAATGTGGACTTTCACTCAGTTTTGATATGTTGGTTATCACAAAGGGACTTACACTGTTCATTCAATGGATATCAACTTGACTTTAACTTCTTCAAACCAAATAAACTATAAGGAAAGGGTTTAGAAATCTATTCTACTCTTAGAATGTAAGAAACTGTGGATGTCTTTGTGACTGTACTAGACTTAGTTTAGCCATTGACTTCAACCAAGCTAGTGCAATCTCCTAAGGTAGATGTAAGGTGTTCAAACTATAACCATTCCATTAACACCATCCATCAATGCATATCAATGTGCAAGCAATAGTTGAAGTTAAGTTAATGATTATGCCAGTTGACCACCCAAGGCAAACTTACTATCAACAAGCAGCTAGTGGTATAGTCTAAGCGAGTTCACCAAAGATGCATCCAGAATCACTTCTATTCAACTAAACACTACTTTTAAACTACATGAAATAAAATCCTAATCTAAGTGAGGAAATATTGAAACCATGCAATACTCCAAAATGGTACAAACAATTCACCATGAAGACCAACAATGAATTAAGAACAATTAGGTAGTATCATAGCAACAATTTCAACAAGTTTGTCCTTTACAAATGATAGGAGTGGGGTTTATATAGGAGCCCCAAATACAATAAACGGATAGGATCGATTTGAAACCAATGACCTAGATTAATCCATAACAAACCCTCATTAGGGCAACCATAAACAACCAATGACAACAAGGCACCAACATATGGGCCAATGAGAAAATTACATTCCATATCCCTTTGAGGATGAACCAATGAAAAAACAATGTGTTCAACATGTCCATTTGTGTATGATTCTGATTGGATGATCTCGAAGATGTCCATGGAGCTCTCTGATTGGTTGAATGATGACTGGATGCTTCCTTAGCTTGCTCACTCGTGATCCTTGTTTCAATTTTATTTCTTCATCCTCTTGCTTATCCTTGAAATTATCTTGATATCTTGATTTTCTTGAAGTGATCAGTTTCCCTCTATTGATCATGAACTTGTAAATCTCCATGTTCTTGAACTCTTGATGATGAAATCCTTCTTAATTGTAGACTTGCCCCTCCTTGCATGATCTGATCATCCTTGTGTGGTGAAGACTTCCTCTTTCATTGTTTGGAACATCCTTGATACCTTTATCCGCCACCTCCTTGGCTTGGAATCCTTTAGCCTTGATCCCTCATAGGGACAAATTGGAATACCTCACAACTTGTCCTTGAATTGAATCATGCTTGATCCTTATGGAAAATTGATGTGAATAGGGACAAGTTGATCTCCCTATAAGATAGTCCTTATTCTTCAAGCACTTAATCAAGTGGAAAGTTGCCTTGCATAGGGACACACATGAATGTCTTTGAATTTGAACTTGAACTTATCCATGGACTCCTTTAAATCTGGACTTGTCCCATGTCCTTGCTTAATGAAGGCTTGATCTTGAGATAATTCTTTCAGCTTGATCCTTGAATTTCCTTTCCTTTGTCCCAGCTTTGAGGTGCATAATCTTAAAGTGTTGTCTTCCTTTGATCTTGACCGCTTTAGGTTAGTCCTTTTTCATTGCTATGCTTGGCCTTGAGCTTGAACTTGTCTTCCACCTTCATTTGTTCACTTCCTTGCAACTATCCCTATCTTTTATCCGGACATGATTCCTGTTTCATAGCTTGAAGTCAGTATGGTCTTCAAGGAATTTAATCATAATATTAAATTTTCAGACCTTTAAATCCTTAAAGTAGTCCTTGAATTCAATGCAATGTCTTAAAAATTCTATCCAAAGAAGGTTGTAAACTGAATAAGCATTCGAATGAGAATCTTAGGACAACAAAATGATCAAACTTAGCCATTAGAATGATAAAGTCAGACCTCTACTAATAAAGAAAGAATTCTGATTTTCTGAGGATAATTCATAGTTTGTATGAAAACAATCTAAAATCAGTCCTAACAACTTGTTAAGTCCATCACACATCATGATCCATGGATTTACTTTGAAGTATGAGTTAAAATTATGGACCAATCCGTGCTCAAAATCCAATCTCACCATAAAGACCACCTCAGATTTTCTAAGGACAAACCTGCAACTACCTTAGTCCAGATGAATTCAGCTCTCAAACTCAATGATTTTGGCACAAACAGCCCTCTTGAAGATTGGCTAAGTTAGTGAATTACGAGAAATTTCCCCAAAATTGCCCCTGTTTCAGACATTTTCAGATTTTAGTTTGAGGACACATGCTGTATGAGATTTGTTCTGGCCTTGAAATGGGTGTAAAATCGGTCTAAAAGATCTGCTATACACATTGAATTTGAGGATACCAAAAAACTGAGAAATTCACTTAGAAAACATCGAACTTCTTGATGAATCTTTAGACTTTGGCCTGCAACTCACCAATCTCAGTATCTTGGTGTCTTGAATCAATCTTACAGACTGTGTTTTTACCTTGTAAATGATTTGCAATCAAATTTAGGAAGGTTTGGAAGCCTAGAGAATTTATATGATTTTTCAAGGAAATCGGCTCATATAGAGGAACTTTCAGACTTTAGTCTGAAGACATTTACCTCTCAGCACTTTGATGCCTCCAATCAGTCTCAGAAATCATCTTTCAGCCTTGTCATTGGTCTACAATCATGTTTGGACAGACTTGGGAGGCTGGAAATCTCACATGATTTTTCAAAGGAAATCGCCCTTCATAAAAAATCTCAGACTTAGTCTGAAGACACCCTGTTATCAGCCACCACTTGATTTAATCGCATCACAAAAATCAGAATTTGTCCTCACAATGGTCTGCAATCGGTTTGGGCATGAGCTGGTAAGTAGAAAAATCCAAAGATTTTTACAAAAATCGCCACCCTGGGGAAATTTTCAGAATAAAATCTGAATATACTATTATTGCAGCCAACTCACCTTATTTTCTCCCCTTGGGGGTGTAATTTCACCCAGCAATCAGATTACTAAGTGCTGAATGATGTCGATTTCAGCCTCTTGGAGTTAGGCGATTTTAAACTCAGCCTCTTGGCTTTTCTTGCTATCATCGTCAGCCACTTGAGCACTTCTTTATTCTCCTTTGTGGCTGTAGCTTCTCCTTTTAAAGAGGTTTTTGGTTTGATTCTCACCCACACAAGCAATGTGTGATTAAACTTTTGCCCTCTAGAAGCTTGTGGAACTTTATTAATTATTTTCCCTTTTTTTAATCTTATTTTTATTTAAAATCACCAATGGGAAAATCAACCAAGGTAGTGAATTGCAAAATTTGTCTAATTCCCCCCTTCACCATTCAAAATGGGAAATTGCACACCTCCACAAGGGCTTATCCACACATATTTCCCTTCACCCAAGTAGGAAAATTGATTTATGCAAGGATAAATCCTCACATCTCATACTTAGAAGCTCTTGTCTTTCCTTGCTCACAAGTGGGGAATTCTGACCCATGTCTGGATAGACTTATTCCCTTACTTAGAAAATTTTTCATCACCTTTAGTTATCTCGAAAGGGAAAATCGACTTGTCTTTGGATAATTCCAGACATTTGAAGGGATAATCCTTACATTGGGGCCGAAATTTGACTAAGTATAAACCTAAAGGGAAAATCACTATGTCTCTGGACTCTTCATCCACACTCCTTATCCCTAGTATCGAAGTGGGGAAAATCGACCCATGTCTGTACAAATGGCCCAGCACTTGAATTTTTCAAGGAAATGCCATTTAAAGTGGGGAAATTCATGGTATGTCCAGATTTTCATCATTGTAAGTGGGGAATTTCGTGGCATGTTTGGATTTTTATCATTTTAAGTGGGGAATTTCGTGGCATGTTTGGATTTTCATCATTTTCAGTGGGGAATTTCATGCCA
Organism: Chamaecyparis obtusa; assembly: GCA_027943335.1. Lineage (NCBI taxonomy): Eukaryota > Viridiplantae > Streptophyta > Pinopsida > Cupressales > Cupressaceae > Chamaecyparis > Chamaecyparis obtusa. The sequence goes on from BSBK01002666.1 coordinate 640,319, forward strand.
TCTCCGGATTTTCATCATTTTAAGTGGGGAATTGTGAGGCCTCACCCCATGACATCATTTCATAGCATATTATTTTCCCTCTTTGGACTCATGTTGACACTTTATTTTGTCATGTTGGACTATTTGGACAGAGACATTATATTATGATACTATGTGATGACTTGTGATTATGTGATGATGATATAGGACTTTTACTTCCATGCTATTTATTAGGTCATGAGCATAGTAATTGATAAATCTTTGATTTATGGATGATACTTTGATGTTACATTCATGTTAGGAAAAATTGTGAGAAATGAGCATGATTATTATGTTAGGTGAATTAACATGTATCATTTTATTCTTAACTTTATATTATTTTAGAAATGTTAATGTATTATTATTATTAAATTGACTTTAAATTCTTTATTTGATTTAATATGAATGTAATTACTTCTATTTCAAATTTATGAATTATTGATTATTTCTTGTTGAGCCTTGTTTTTATATTATATGAGTGGCATTATTTTAATTTATGTCGGCAAGACAACACATGCATCAAATTCCCTTGCAAGTTGTGTGCATTGGGTGATGTTTTGTCCTCTTGGTTTTAGTATGCAACCTTGTTGTTAGTGACTTTAAAATTTTTTTTGTTGTGTGTGTTTTGCCCTAGTTTTGGGCATGACAGGAATTTTATGGCATGTCCAGATTTTGTGTATTTTTATAAAGAAAAAATGACTTTTTGTTAGGAATTTCACAATTTCAAGTATGGAAAATCAATTTTTATAAGGATTTTAAGGCCCTTATGCATAAAATATGCCTTTATAATATATTTTGGACTATTTGGCTAGCCAAAATTTAAATATTCTTTGGATTTTTGGCTCAACCCACTACTACTTGACCTTGAAGGACCTTAATTTTAGAACTTCCACTTTAAAATCACAACTTGACAACTTGATTTCTTAGACACTCCTCAATCTTTTAAAGCTCTGAATTGTCAAAACCTAACAACTTCGAGCAAAAAGAGGGGGTCCCCATTTGTAATGGTGCGATGGCATGAAAACCTCACAACATGTCTATGTCGTATGATCTCAATTCCTCCCTACTCCTGCCTGGTTCGTGGTCAACGCCGTATGATTCTAGCAATATCTTTCTTTCGTACTGAGCAATGTTATTTCTGTAGGTGCGGTTCAAGTCTATCCTTGCACTACAACACTTCCATTTGTTTGGATTCCTTGTATGCACTGTAAGATTACTTCAAAATTTTCCCTCGTATGGATCCTGTGAGTATGACATGTACAAATCTGTGTATGGTCTCGACGAGTACGACACACAAGTGTATGAACACTAAACTTGTCCTTTGTACATATGTCTCTCGTACATATCTCCCTCTTCCTTGTACGGTTCGTCAATTTCCCCCATGGTGTAGTGTATGACTCTTTTGCTGTGTACTTCCCCTCATATGGTTTCTGCAATGGTTTGTACGAATGGCTTTTAACTGCTATGTACGGCTTCTTTACCTCGTATGACTTGCTTCTATTTCGCCCACATGACTCCTTCCTCATGTGCGGCTTCTTTACTTTGTACTAATTGCTACTATTATGCCCGTACGATACCTTGCTCACATGTGGCTTCACTAGAGTTTGCATATTCACAACCCCCTTGTCACTTCTATCCATGGTGTGTTTGGCAGGAAAATTTGTCTTGGAATTAATTTATAAGTGCCTTTATGCTGCTGTGGGGTTAGGTTTTTGATGCGTCACGGGCTTTATATAAAAAATTAATCTCCTAATTTGTATATTGTACCCCCCTTCAAACATTTTATTTCTTTTAATATTTCCTTTCAAATGCACATTATTTATTCCCTTTATAATGCTTCACAACTTTAATTTTTTCATTAGTAATATGCACTTCTGCATTTTGCTTAACTTTATTTTTTTCATTTTTAGTTTTCTCATCCTTATTGCTCCAAGAAAAAATTCCTTTTAAAACTTTTAAGACTTTTTGAATATCAAGAATTGGTACTTACTTTGTCTAGCACTTCACTTTTTATCTTCTTACTTTGTCCGTCCTCATCTCCTTTCATTACCCTTTTTGTTCCCCTTGGATCTTTGCTAGGTCTGACTTTGACTTTTGATGCATAATGCCACCAACAGATTCCTTGGGTTGTCTTGTAAGATTTGTTCTAACAACATGTTCCAATATATTCAAGGTCAAATATCTTATCCACTAGTGGTGCTGGTGCTAAGCCCTTATAACTCATATACACGTAACGACCACCATACTTGTGATACCATATCTCTTCTCTATTCATTGTTGGAGGACCAATAGGGTTTGGGAAACCTTCCATAATGAGTTTAAAGTAGACAGGGGTGGGGGCTCTCTTTCCTTGGCCACATTTTTTGATGATACGTTCATTCTAACCATTGCCTGCAATAAATAAATCATTAGTTTTTACAACCATTTTTAGACAGGGCCCGAGAGTAGTCTTGTACTCTTCCAAATCTATTTCTTCTTCGAGGTCCTCTTCTTGAACCTCCTCAATTTGTTCTTCCTTGCGTTTCCGCTTTGCTTCCTCATCAATGTCATATGCTACATGCCCCTTATGCCTCCCTTCATGTGGTGCCTTCCACTTCCAGTAGCCGTTCATCTGTAGCCATAATGCGGGTGTGTCAAACAATTCATTGGTAAGGTGTTTATGAACTCTTGGTATTGCGATGTAGTCCACATGCTTCGTTGCTAGACTCTCTTGTGGTGCCATCATTGGTTTGGCCTTCTATGCCTTTGGATTGAGAGCCAATTGTGCCCTTCGACACCTCTCCATGCATTCCTTCAGTGCAGTGAGGTGGGTCTCCTCTTTGCTGTAGATAGATTGGTCATATAGAAAAACCTTGAAGTTACCCATTGACATCTTGTTGAAGATGTGCAATATTATCCTCTGGAAGTTGTTTGGAACATTGCATAGACCGAACAACATCGGGTGTTATGCGTACACTATCATCTACCACAAATGTGATCTTTAGTTTGTCCTCAGCAATGCTGATTTGATTGTACCCAAAAAACCCATCCATGAACGAGTTTATCTGATGGCTGCCACTTCCTCTAGTATGATGTTAGTGAATGGGATCGGGGAAGGATCTTTGATTGAAACTACATTGAGGCATCTGAAGTCCATACAGATCCAAATTTGATATGCCTTCTTTTTTAGAGAGATGGCAATGGGTGAAACCCACTCATTTGTTTGCATTTTGAAGATGATGCCTGCCTCCAACATTTTTTCTATCTCCTCATGCACCTTGGTAGTGTTATTTTTGTTCCTTCAATACAACCTCTTTTGCATTGGTTGTGCACTTGGTATGAGAGTGATCCTATGTAGACATAGTTTTGGCGGTATCCCCTTCGAGGCTTTGTACGTCTAGGTGAAGGTAGCTTTGTACTCCATATTTTTTTAAATGCAACTTCCTTGAGTAGAGGATTCTAGTCATCCCCCACAGAGATCACCTTCGAAATATTTTCCTCCCCCAAGTTTACCTTCTTTATGCTTGGTTCCTCGTACTTGTTCGCCTTATCCCTCTTGCACCGATGGGCTGGTGTATCATCTACTCTCGCCACCCCCTTTTTTTACTCCCGTACTTCGAAAGGAAGGTGGCACTCCTACCAACTTCTTCAATCTCCTTGATCTCCAACATTTTTCATTTGGGGTCGAAGACTTCATAGTCCTCCATCTGCCAATGGAACAATCCATTGAGAGAACTTTTTTCATCCTTCAAGCAGCTTCCGAGTTCCAACACCCCTTCATCATTGGGTTCCATTACTCTTCCTTCTTCTACATTGAGCTCTCTACCCTCGGACTTTGAGTCCAATACCAACTCCTGACTTACTCCTTGGTTCCATAGGTCAATGACATGCTTCCTCTTGTCACTTTCAATGGAGAGTGTGTTCTTCTGAGGAGGGCATCATATTGAGTGCCAATGGTGATCTTTTGTGCCATTAGTGTCTTGAGTGGTTTGATGCCGTGCTGGTTCACACCTACCAAATGGAAGGTTGGTGACTAGAGTGTTGGCTTGCTGAGTGCCTTCTATGTTTCCTTTGGTAGTACATTCACGCCAAAGCCTCCATCGACGATTATGTTCGTCAACTTCCGTCCCATTATGTGCATCTTGACAATAGTTGGCTTTCTCCCAATGCCTACCATTAGTAACATCGGGTTGGTGGCGAGATTGTCAATTGGCTTTTCAGATGGCTTGCCATGGTCTTGGCTGATTGTGTCATGGCCATCTTCAATTGTGGCATAGTCTGTAGAAGGTCAGATACCCATATGGGTACAATGGCTTGCAACATGTGTCTCATGATAGCTTTTTGAGACTTTGACCGCAGTGGAGTATTGATAGCATCATGTGAGTCCCTTCTCTCCTCCATCGCTTGTTCAATGTTAGCCTTGGCTTCTCAAAGTCTTTCCCCATCCATACAACGGATGGGGTATGCTGCCTTCTTGGTCTGAAGTTTGGTGATCGTTAGTACTTTCTCCCTTGGATTTTTTATGTCCAACATATTTACTCCTTTTTGTTTTGGTTTGTCAGTGTCCTCATGGTTCTTTGGACCACACCACTTGCACAACAAACTCTGGTTGTTCTGCTCGCTTTGATAGTCCCACGCGAAGTGACCCCACTTGCTACACTCGTACTAAATCATGCTTGTGGGTGTATTGCTATTGCTATTGTTGTTGTTCCATATTGTCATGCAACTCTTACAATGGCGTACGAGATCCTCCAATCTGTCTCTTGTAAATTTGGGGAGTTTATGTTTTTCTTGGGTGTTCACCATCGTTCTTGCTTAGTAGGCACCCTATGTATCTGACCAGAATGGAGTCTCTCTCTCTCTCTCTTGTGATTCAATGCCTTGCTTTCACTCTTATCATGCGCAAGTCCTCTACATGTCCACATGGGTTGTCTACACCTTGGTCACCTCTCTCATATCTGTGCTCTCTCCTCCTTGGAGTCTTTGGATCTGGTCCCCCTATTCTCGGTTCTTCTTCGAGGGATAGGTTCTCAATGCGGTGTAAAGTGCTTTCAATGATTTCAGCAACCTTGGTCTTAATGTTACATTCCTCACCTTCATTCGTCTGCATGGACATGGTAGTTGTACGGGTACTGTCTAGAGATTTAGAGTCTCCACTAGAAGCAGAGTGTGCTTCTTGGTTACTTTCCTAGTCAACGAGGTCTTCACTTACTTCGTCATCTGGGAGTGGTAATGTTGTGAGGTTTTCACACCATTGCCCCATTGCAAATGGGGATACTCCCTCTTTTTGCTTTGGCAGTAGGAGTAGTGGTCTTAGGTGGTCTTTGTTGGTGGCGATTTTCAAGTCTCTAAGTCTTCGAGATGAGTTTGGGCAACTTTGGTTTGCTGGGTAGTCAAGACAGTTAGGGGTGTGAGCGAGAGTTGGGGTAAGCTAGTCAAGGACATGGAGTTGAAATTAAGGGATTTGTGATGAAATGAGTTAGAACCTTTTGAAAATCTTTGTTCTAGTGTGAATTTGATCTTAGAAAGTCAGGAAAGGTTGTGGGAGGTAACACTGTTAGAGGCGTGCTGAATCTTGAAATGTGGCTATTTGGAATTTTTTAGAAACTCTTAAAATCTAAAATCTTTATTATAACTCCTATGAACTTGAAACCTATCTCAAACATCCTGACAGTATTTATATAAAATATAACTTAAAGTATAAGAAAGGAAATAAATGCTATATTTTATATAAATCATTTTGCCCTCTAAGCTGAAGAAACTGAGTGATAAATTGGGAGTTAACGTGCAAAATTAAAATCCTGAGAGTAGGTCGGAATCCAACCATGTCTCAGGATTCACAATCCCAACAATTCCCAATATTCCGCCCTTTAGAGTGGGTGAGATTCAAGTGCGAAATGATGAAGAGAACCAAGGGGAATGAGTGAAAAGCAAAGAAATGATGATTTTGGGAGGTGAATTTGCAAAAGTAAGGTAATCTTGAGAGTAGGTCGGAATCCAACCACCTCTTAGGATTCTCAATCTTGAGAGACATCAGATTTTCGCCCCTCCTCTTTGACAAAATCCTGACCCCCACCTTATTTCTGCCCAAGTGTAGGGGTAGGCCAAGGTGCATTTCGATTCCAAGTGATATGGGAAGATCAAATTTGAAGAAGAAAAGGTGAAATCAGTTAAGGACTTGAAGAGAAATGAACAAACCTTGAAGGAAAACATGAATGAAATTAAATGTCACTAAATTTCAGTCAACCAAAATACGAATCAGATCGAGCAAAACAAGAGGAGTCACCCTTGAAAATATAATTGAAGTGTGGAATGCAAAGGAGGGAGGCTGAATTAGCAAAGTAACTCCAAGTACAAAGGAGGAAAATCCCGACTAAGGGGTGGAATCCGACCCCTTGTTAGGATTCATAATCTTGACATATGCCCAAATTCCGCCTCCTAGTTTATAGCAACAAAAAAGAGTAACTCAAAAATAAGTTGAATTGATGTTGATGCAAGGCGGCCATGATGGTTTTTACAGCTCCAAAACAATGCAAATCAGATCAAAATTGAGGTATAAAATGGAGATTAGGAGATCGAGTTGTCACATGAAGTTGAAAGGGGAGTTTGTGAAACCAAGTGAAACAATGGGATAATCCCGAGGGAAGGTCGGAATCCAACTCCCTCTCAGGATTCAAAATTTCAGCATACATGAAATTTCTGTCCAACACTTGATGAAAATCCCAACTATCAAACTTCCGCCCTAAATATGGTGATGTTCGAGGTGAAATACAAGCTCCCAATCACTTGAAATTGGAGAAAATGAAGTATAAGGAAGAAATGACGGTGAAGTTTGATGAACAAGAGTAAAACCTTGATACAAATCAGATCGAGAATCAGATTAAAATGGCTTGTAAAATGCCTCAAATGCAGATTACAAACAATGAATTTCAGCTATCAATCTTTGGAAGAGATTTGAGGGAGCAAAATGCAAACAAAATGGCGATTTGAACTTAATTAATAACATTGAAATCAATCCCGACTAAGCGGCAGAATCCGCCCCCTAGTCAGGATTCTTAATCCTGAAAACATCCTAATTTCTGCCATCATGAAATGAGATAACAAGTTTGGGCAAGCAGATGATATATCGCCTCCATCCAAGGGGCATTGCGTAGCAAAATTGGAAGAATTTAAGCTCCCAAAAGTCAAGATTAGAATCTCTACTAAGGGGCAGAATCCAACCCCTTGTCGAGATTCCCAATCTCAAATCACATAAGAATTGTGCCCAGAATTATTGGGCTCAAAATCAGATCAGTGGGGGGGGGGTTAAAAGGAGATCACATAACGCAAAGTTTGAAGGTTAAAAACTTGCATTTCATGCTCAAACAAGGTCGGCCTATGCATGGAAAAAAGGATTAATGCAAAATGATGTTATTGGCCTAAATTGACCAAGTCGACTCAAATCAGAGACACACCCCTTCATTTTGGAGTCGCCTATATAAGAGAAGAGCAGCATTTGATTTCTACATCAAAATTTGGACATATTTCTCTCTTCTATAGGCAGCAAATTGACTAAAGATAGGCAGCGATTTTATAATGAAGGGGGCTGAATTTTAGGGAGTTTGGAAGGCATTAACTCACTGATTTTCTTGAAAATCAGAGATATAAGGCGCTGAAGAAAGAAATCTGGGCAGATATACAAACACAAAGCCTTATTAGACCCAAAACTTACAGAAAATTCATTTCAAATAAGGAGTTGAGGCCATTCTATATCAAAATCAGAACTTAGAATTTGCAAAAGAAAGAAATCCAGGCTAGAGAAACAAAGAAAATCATAATTGAAGAGGGGGGAATCTGGGTAGTGAATTCATGATAAAAGTGCATTTTGCGTCTTTATTTTGGTGGGAATTCTTGATCAAATGGCTTTAGTAAAATAAAGTTGGATTTGGATGCATTTCCATATCATGTAAGCTTTAAGATTTCCTCCATGTCATTTATTCGTATCATTTTGTGAACTTAATTCAATTCTCTCTTTTGTTTCGCAAGGTAACTATGAAGAAGGAGATGCTTGGAGAGCAAAAGATGGTGGCAAGGTCAAGCTCAAGACTTCAAACAAGGAGGTGATTTGAGATCAAGAACAAGGAGAAAGAACAAATTTGGTCCAAGAAAATCAAAGACTAGAAGTGAAAGGAAATCATCTCCAACTGGAAATCCAATTTCATATTGAAGGATCCAGCTACATGAAGACTTCATCATTTCAAGAAGATCAAGGTCAAGTCATCGAAAGAGATATCAAGTTTGAAAGTGCAATGAGAAAATTTCCAAGAATGTAGATGGAGAAAATTTGAGTAGATGGAGCGATTCGGTAATATGCATCACAAGTGAGGGCTTGATAATGTTGAGTATCAAGAGATATTTTCTCATCACAAAAGAATTGATCAAGTCTACAAGATAATGATGCTAAGGTGGCATCCGCTTGTCTTCAACCAATCAGAAAATTTCAGTTACACGTGTTCAAGCACATTCAATCATATCATGCCAAGTGCACATATTTTCTCATTGGCTCTCAAAGGCATTGTAATTTTCCTATTGGCCCATAAGGTGGTGCCTTCATGTAATTGGATGATAGTGTGGCAACCCTAATTAGGGTTTGTAATGGATCGATCTTGGCCCTTGATCTTGAATTGATCTTGGTCCTTCATTGTAATCGAACAACTATAAAAGGCCAAGGCCTTCTAATTTGTAACAGCTAGTGTTAGAGGGAAGATTAGTAAGAGTAGAAGTAGAGTAGGAGAGGAGATTTGTTGAAATTGTTGCTATAATGCTATCAAAGTAATTGTTGAGTCATTGTTGGTCTTCAAGGTGGATTACTTGTGTTGCTTTGGAGTATTGCATGGTTTCTTCAATTCCTCATTTAGAGTGGATTATAAATAGTGTTTAGTTGAATGGAAGATATTTTGGATGCATCTTTGGTGAACTTTCTTAGACCAAACCACTAGCTGCTTGCTGATTGTAAGCACACCTTGTGTGGTCGAATGACATTATTACCAACTTAACTTTGATTATTGCTTGCACATTGATATGCATCAATGGATGGTGTCAATGGAATGGTGGTAGTTTGAACATCTTACATCTACCTTAAGAGATTGCACTAGCTTGGTTGATGTCGATGGCTAAATTAAGTCTTATAGAGTCACAAAGAGATCCACAACTTCTTGCATTCTAGGAGTAGAGTAGTTTATTGTGGTAAATACTCTTGATATATTCACAGAGATCGAATGATCTATATGTACAAAAGAATAGACAATGTTTCCTTAGGAAACGATCATAAAGAATAGAAACTTTCTATTCTAACTACAGAAAACTAAATATTAGAAACATTCTAATATTTACAAGATATTTACAAACAGATAATAGGTAACCATTAATAGCATATAAATATTAATTTAATGCCCTCCCTTAATAGTTAATCTATCCACTACATCAAGCTGTCCTTTGAATTTGGAAAACTTGTTTGGACCAAGAGTCTTGGTGAGAATGTCCGCAGTCTAATCCGTTGTAGGAACATATTACAAATGTATTGTCTCATCTTCAACCAATTGTCGAATGTAATGACAGTGAACATCTACATGCTTGGTTCTTTCATGAAAGACTGGATTCTGAGCTAACTTGATAACGCCTTTGTTATCAACAAACAAAGTGGTCGGGCTTGCTGGTGACATCTGCATGTCCCCAAGCATTTGATGAAGCCAAACAACTTCACAACCTGCCTTAACTGTCCCTCTGTATTTGGCCTCTGTAGAGGAGAGAGAAACTGCTTGCTGCTTCTTACTGGTCCATGTGATGACACCAGATCCCAAACTAAACACATCCAGAGGTTGACTTTTTATCGTCAACAGAGCCTGCCCAATCTGAATCTGTGAAACCATTGCGTCTAGGAGTAGGGCTCCGAGAGTAGAGAATCCCATAATCAAGAGTGCCCTTCACATAACGAAGCACACACTTAGTGGCTATCCAATGATCAGCCTTGGGAGCTATCATAAAGCAGGAAATGTAGCTGACGGCGAAGCTGATATTAGGTCTAGTAGCAGAGAGGTAGATGAGGTTGCCTACTAGTTGCCTGTATGAAGTATCATCAATGAGAGGAGAATCAGATTTGGCTGATAACTTTAGACCTTTCTCCATGGGTGTAGATGCAGGTTTGCAATCCTGCATACGAAATTTGTCCAACAAAGCTTTGGCATATTTGGACTGAGAAATGAATATACCAGTAGATTGTTGCCAAACCTCAACACCTAGGCAATAATGCATGAGCCCAAGCTCAATCATGTCAAAAGACTGGCATAAACTCTGTTTGATTCCCTAAATTAAAGATGCCGAACTGCCAGTGTTGATGAGATCATCCACATAAATAACCAGAAGGATGATGTCATTGTCAGTAGTCTTGATGTACAAATTTGAGTCTGATGAACTCCTCTAGAAGCCTTGATCACTGAGGTACTTATCAATTTTCATGTACCATGCTCGAGGGGCCTGCTTCAAACCATTGAGAGCTTTCACTAGTCTGAGAACCTGGTGTTCTTTACCAGCAACCTTGAAACCAGGAGGCTGCGTCATGTAGACCTCTTTTTGCAGGTCACCATTCGGGAAAGCACTCTTGACATCCATCTGATGGACCTTCCAGCCAAACTGTGCTGCCATGGCTAGGACTAATCTGATAGTGCTCATCTTTGCTGTTAGAGAAAAGGTCTCCTCATAATCAATGCCCCAACGTTGAGAAAAGCCCTTCGCAACTAAACGAGCCTTGTACTTATCCAAAGTACCATCAGACTTGTATTTGATTTTATAGACCCATTTGCAGCTAATGGGTTTCTTCCTTGGGGAAGTTCAGAAAGGACCCAAGTGTTATTCTTTAGCAGGCTCTGGTGTTTCAGATTGCATTGCGTGTTCCCACTCTGGAATCTTTTTAGCCTTTGAGTATGTTTGTGGTTCAAACACACTGTGAATGTTGGCCATGAGAGCAAAGTTGACTGATTCTGTAGGTTTGCTCTTTTTTCGAGCAGTTCTCCCATTGACGAGCTCATCATCTCGAAGATCCGCAAGTGTTTTAACCTGCCATTTAGGCCGGAGAGGAGAAGGACCAACATTTGCATTAGGAGATGCTCGATGATTAGGTTCCTCGTCAGAAGAATCTGGATCAAACTCAGGTGAACCATCTACAAATTTGGGTGATCCTGCAAGAGAAGCTGGAGGTGTCTGTACACGAATGACTGGTATAACTGGAGTTGCAGGATCCCTCCCATTAGGTGGACCTAATGGAAGTCATACTCCCAAATCATGAACCTTCATAGGCTGATCTGCTGGATCAAGAATAGGAGAGACATGCGTGAACGATCCTCTCTGCTCATTAAAGACTACATCACGACTGTACAGGAGACGAGATGTCGTAGTGTCAATCATGCAGTATGCCTTGTGAAGACTACTATATCCAGCAAGCATGAGTTTTTGACTCTTGGCATCCAACTTGGTGCTTGATGCATCAGGGATCCAAACATAGGCAAGGGAGCCAAATACCTTTCGGTGACTGATTTTGGGCTTGCGACCTGACCATGCCTCTTCCAGAGTCTTACCATTGACCACCACAATGGGTGACCGGTTCAAAAGATAGACTGCAACGTTAACTGCTTCTACCCAAAACTTCTTTGGAACATGTCTTTGTTCGAGCATGGATCGAGCCATCTCGGTGATTGTTCTGTTTCGACGTTCAACTACACTGTTCTGTTGTGGTGTGTGGGATGTGGTTAATTGGCGCTTGATGCCATGAATATCACAGAAGCTAGAGAATTCAGTAGAACAAAATTCCCCTCATTATCTGTCCTAAGAGCAATAATAGATTTCCCAGACTCTTTTTCAACTAGAGGTTTGAACTTTTAAAATATAGTAAACACATCTGATTTCTTTTTAAGAAATAATACCCACATTTTTCTGTTGAAATCATCAACAAACAACAGAAAATACTTGGACCCAAGAACAAAGGGAGTAGCCATAGGGCTGCAGATATTGGCATGAACAAGCTGAAGTACCTGAGAAGTGCACCATGAATCGCCAACAGGAAAAGGTGTGTGATGTTGCTTCCCAGCTTGACATGCATCACAAACTCCAAGCTGATTTTGAATCTCTGGCAATCCGAGAACAAGCTCTTCCCAAGCAAGCTGAGAGAGATAATGCACATTTAAGTGCCCATACCGCTAATGCCAAAGTAAGCTGACAGAAGACCGCCGAGTAGCCATAGCTAGGTTTTGAGAATTACTAGAATCAACAAGTCTAAAAAGACCATGATCCTCAAAGCCAACTGCAACAACAAACTGAGTATCCCTATCAATGATGGTGCACTGATGTGAATTGAAGGTGATATCCAACCGTGGAGAATGTCGCAACATCTAACTGACTGAGAGTAGATTGAGTTCCGTCCTTGGAACATAGTACACATCGAGGAAAATGAGATTCCTCCCAGCAGACTGAATTTGAATGTTGCCTTTGCCGACAACAGTGTACTCTTCTCCTCCACCCAAAATAATTGAATCTGAGAAAGCTTGGTAGTCAGTGAACCAGTCTTTGTGGTGGGTGAAATGACGAGAGGCACCTGAATCAATGTACCAGGCAGAAGACTTCACATGATCTGCAGGTCTTTTAGCCAGGAAGGGGTAAAAGGCAGATTTTGTCTGCTCAGTGTGCTCTGCACTGTTCGCTTTGGGCTGCGAACTAGATTGCTTAGCTTGGGCAGCTAAACGTTTCCGACATTCAACCTTCATGTGACCATACTTGTGGTAGTAGTTGCGTTGAATGTTCTTTTTCCTGGAGCCTTCTGATGCTGGAGCAGAGGACTTCTGTTGAGAAGACTGTTGTGAATGAGACTTGTCCTTATCCTTCTGAAAGGATTTAGCAGCAAAGGCTTGCTCAGTGGAGGTAGAGCTTGAACTGCTACCGAACTGTTGTTTCCACCGATCTTGAACTGCTACCGAACTGTTGTTTCCACCGATCTTGAACTGCTACCGAACTGCCTAGTAGAAGTGATGTTGAGAGTCTCGATAAAATGCTCGTAGGACTTGGGTAATCTTTTGAGGGTTATTACCACAATGTCCTCTTCCTCCATCTTGTGTCCAATGGCAAGCAACTGATCACAGATTTCTTGAGTCCTATTCAGGTGTTCCTGGAGCGGTTTCCGCTCATCCATGATAATAGAAAACAAAGCGTTCTTGAGAAAGAAAGCCCTTCTTTTATCTGAAGTCTCATGGAGAGTTTTGAGGTGCTCCCAGATCTTGGCAATTGTTGTGCTGGATGGAATTTGAGGGAGCTGATCATCAGCCACTGATAACTTGAGAAGCATCACCGCCTCCCGATTATGGTGGTCGTATGTAACCAGATCGGGACCAACTGCAGCTGGACATTTAGTAGTACCCAGAACCATTGCATTGTTGCCGCGATATTCGAAGATGGCTAGCATCCACTACATCCACGTGCTATAATTACGACCATTGAACTTTTGATTTCCCTTGAGTAGAATATTTGTCAGAGATGCCATGACATAATTTTTAGTGAAAAACGTGTAGAACTGAGAAGGCACGTATGTTGAGGCAAAAATTTGGAAGACCCAGAAAAAATGGAGAAGCGCCCAGAAGAGAGCTTGAAAAACCTAGAAGGAATATTTTGTTAGAATTTGGAACCTCCAAGAATTTGTAATTAGAAATTTTTTTTCTAGTCCAAAAACTAGTATTTTCGAACAAAACCCTAGGTCGCGGTTGGAAGCTTCAAAAATGACATTTTTTTTGAGTAGAGATCTTGAAAAAATGACGTTTTTTAGTAGAAGGTGACCATGGAAGAGGTCGTTTTTGACAGAGAATGGCTTATCAGCCAAAAACGGTTGCTGAAAATGCAAATACTGCAAGAAGCTGTGATCAGAAATGGCCGACAGAGGTCGCGATTTCTTCTGGAGAGAAAAAAAATCACGAAAACAAAACCTTAGACAAGTTTAAAGACAAATTTCTCTCTAAAGATCACAAAATAATTTCGAAAATTGGAACTGAAATTAGGAGATTTTCGAATTTTTTAAAAAGATTTTGCTCTGATACCATATTGTGGTAAAAAATCTTGATATATTCATAGAGATCAAATGATCTATATATACAAAAGAATAGACGATGTTTCCTTAGGAAACGATCGTAAATAATAGAAACTTTCTATTCTAACTACAAAAAACTAAATATTAGAAACATTCTAATATTTACAAGATATTTACAAACAGATAATAGATAACCATTAATAGCATATAAATATTAATTTAATATAGCTTTCTAAACCCTTCCTTTGAAGTTTGTTAGTTGGAAGTAGTTGGAAGAAGCTAAAGTCAAGTTTAGATTCATTGAACGAACAATGTAAGTCCCTTTGTGATAACTAGATATCACATCATAAAATTGAGGGAAAGTCCACAAGTAGGAAGGAATGTTGAGGTTGTCTCATTTGATGACACAATCCATATACATTGTTTAGCATATGAGCATCCTTATTCAAGTGAGAGTTGGAGGTTCGGTATTTCATCTTGAAATACTAAGTATTCCGTTCTGTATGTTGTAGTGGAACAAAACTCACATCAACAAAAATTGGCACTAGAAGGAGGGCTGAACAAAGTTCATTCATGGCAATCAACAAGATTGAGCTTTCAAGTTACATTTGAGATAGAAGATCTCTTTTAAAAGTTAAAATAATTTGAAAAATCCAAAAAAAAGTGAAAACTTCAAAAATCTAAATAAATTAAAAAAATTAGAAAATCCAAAAAGGAAAAGGTTTCTCAATGGATAGGCACCAATACCATAGTCGACAGGTTGATGTTCTTCCAATTTGGTTTGATTTGAACAAGCATTTACATCCACAAGGATTGTCCCAACTTGTAGAATATGTAGTACCATCTAGCATGAGGAAATGCATTGTTTGACATTTCTTTGGAGGGTGGAATTAGCATTGCAACACATAATTTCTTTTTTAGAAATACATAAGCTAGTGGTATTTGTGAGATCAGAGTTAGAATTTCATGCACACAAGGAAAGGATCAAGAGAGCAACAAGTTTGGAAAGAAACAAATATGAAGGAAATACTTGGCGCCAACATTGATGTATCACCCACGACCTCTCACATTCAAAATCTACTTGTCCATCATACCAAGATACCATCAACCTAGTCAAGTTTCAAATGGGGTGGTATGAGGAATCGTCAAAGGAAGATTACGAGGATGGTATTTAGCTTTCAAGTTGGACATCAAATGAGGGGCATGTTACATCACCATCCAAAGAAAACGAGTTACAACAAGGTAGTATGATTGAGCTTAATAACCAAGACAATCAAGAGGAAGACAAACTTTTGTGCATTACATCACAAGAGAAAGATGTTGAAGTGAATCAAGGCGGCAATATAATTTCTTCAAGGAAGAGAAATGACAACAAGTGAAGATAAGCATTTGGAATCCCTTAAGGGTGAAGAATTACAAGATCACCACAAATTTGAAGAAGATGAAATCCTTGGTGAACCCTCATCCTTATTATTCAAGAGAGAGTTGGAGATTTAGTGTTTCATCCTAGAATATTAAATGTTCAATTCTGTATGTTGTAGTGGAACAAAACTCACATCAACAGGTAGGTTTTGGGCAACCTCTTCCAACTCACTCCACATACACAATCTTGCCCTTTGCTGACTACAGTTGACTAACACTATGGCCGTTGCTTTCTGTTGGACTCTTCAATCTTTCGACGATTTCTTGTAATTGATGTCTCCTCTCACTCCATTCTCTTAGACAGAGAGATCTCTGTATTGTTGCTCCTCCCTCCTCTTGGTTATATGTGGTATGTTGGTCCTTGTTTGGTCATAGGAGCATTAATTGCCAGGGGTACAATGCCTGCCAATATCTCGCTCTTCTTCCTCCCTACGGGTCCTTTCTTCGTATCATTCTAGTATTTGTTGCTAACATTGCCTTTCCTCACACCGTTCTTGCAAATTGATGAGATTTTGTGCCAACAACCTTGGGATACTTTTGATAAGATCATAGATTGTAGGTTGCATTTTGAGTTTGTCGCGTACTGTGCCTTCAAGGACTGCTCGCTTCCAAGCTTCCCTCTGCATGTACTGATCGACTGAAACTTCCCATGTGTGTAACAAGTCTTCTGTCAATTGATCCACCCACATTTCTTCCTTGTTGTCCTTGACGTCACACTCGGTTACTAGCATTTGGTGTTCAAAAAATCGATCCATTGTTCCACCATCACGCCTATTGGCCTTCGATCGGATCTCTAGGTTCGAACATGCAACGATGGCAAAGTGTGTACTCCTCATGGTGAGTGCTTAAATATGCCAAGTAAACATGAATATAAATATGAACACATTTAACAAATAATTCAAATATATCACATAAGCATGGCAAAAAGATATAGCTTTATTTGTAAGTGTAATGTCTATACAACCATAGAATGAACTCGTTCTTGAGTGAACCATAAATAGTGTTAGATAGTTGGTTAAGAACTTAAGGCTGCCAACTGTTAGCAATTGACACAACCTCTCGAGAAACTAATTACACTACCAAATGCTAATTAGACTAACAAAGCATTATTTCTTTACCACCGACAGATTTGCCATCTACAATGACACAATTTGTTGATAAAAATGACATGATTTTTCGCAATAACATGCACAATTTGTAGATGAAATGGTCATCAATTTGTCACCAAAATTTGTTGATTTTTAGAAAGAAAATATCTTGCGGTTTTGATCGAAACTAGATTGTAATTCTTAGAATTCCAAACCGATTCCATACAATGTCATACTGAATCCTACAATGGCATTTTGTCTGCTTCTGTGTCATGTGCATTTCTTGAATCATCACTGTTGGTAGGTAGTCCCTAGGCCTTCACACATTCTCATGTCTTGAAGCTCGATGACTTGGTCTTTGATACCTTAGAAGACACAAAATGATAACCAAGATGATCGATATTAAACAAGGAAGGAAAGTCTCCTCTAATAAGAGATACAAATGATTTATTTGTGAAGGATGAGATCAACAACTAATAAAGCAAAGGATAAGAACTTATCTAAAAGAATAAAAGAATGTTCCTAAAGTCTGTAATAAAGACTCTATTGAACATTATAAACTAAAAATTATAATATTACTTTCATGTGTCAAAAGCTAGCACATATTTCCAACACTTGCAAATTTGTAGGGAAAACCTGGAAAAAATGAAGAAACTCTAGTTGCACTGATAAGAAAAACCTGAGTCATAGACTCACAAAAGAAAGGAAACAAGATCAAACCATAGTCATGTGTTTGAGAAAACCCAAAAGTCAGAGGTTATAAATCAACTAATAAATCAGAGCTTTTTAGAAAACTATCATGCATTTTTTTTGATGAATAATGCCTTGTGATTCTAGTAAATAACTCGTGATTTTGCTGGCCATGATTTTCTCTAAACAATCTGTGATTTTTAATAGAAAAACAAATAATCAAAATCCACACTTCTACCTGCAACTTCTAGACTAAAAATGTGGTATTTTATTTTACAAATTCGTGAAAACGTTGGTGTTGAAAACCCTCAGAAATCCATTGAGATTTTTTTGAACTAGATGATTTTAAAATAAATAAACACTAGGTGTGCAATTTTTTGATGAATTTTTTGCGCAATTTCCAAAAAAACTGACAATTTTTCTTTGCATAGTTCTACAATTTTTCAGATTAAAAAACCATGTGATATTGCATGGAAATTCCTATGCAATTATTTGAACAAAGTAGCAATTTCATCTTCTTTGGTGTCCGCAATTTTTGTCTTTCTTTAGCATGATTTTTTCCAAATAAATCTGCCCCCACAAAAAACAGAAACATGTGATTTAACCTTTAAATCCTCATGAGTTTTTCCCATTTGATTTATCTTTGTTTCATATGATCCCCTACTTTGATACCATGTTGTGAAAATGAATAGGACATAAAATTATTTAATTAGAATGGATCAATGACTACAAAGACGTTCACCTACTTGACATCTTCTCTGAAACCAGCAAACTTATAATAGAACTAAACTAATCTAGATTAAGTCACTAAATTGACTTTGTTATGATGTTAAGTCTTAATCTCTAATAGGAAGGTAATTCCTACCCAAGAATGTGTTACTAAACAATGAACTTCAAAGGGCAAATCACTTTCCATGGTTAGTGATTTCAGGTAAGGAATTGAATTTTGACATATAAGGGTGAAGTAATTGGAATCGCTTGGGATCATTCGATCATTTTGAATTTTGAATTTGAATGTGTCTCGAGCATGGAATTCCTAGGGCAAATCAGTTTCCATGGTTAGAGATTTCAGGTGAGGTATTGAAATTTGACATGTAATGCTCTCAAACATAGAGGATTTTATTCCTCTTCAAGATGTGCTTGATTCATGAGCAACTTAGAAGGTGGCAATCATCTATTTTTGCGTTATAAAATAGCATGGATGATTTGAGGAAGATTCTTTAACAAAATTGAAATAGGATGAGTTAAATTGGAAATAGTAATTGAGTGGATATTGGCGTGGCCAAGAAGTTCATGAAATGAGAGTTTGAATACCATTTGGACAGTATATATTCAGAATTTTGAGATATCCCACCCATAGTTTTCATGCTCTCAAAAGCACTTGGTGAGTTGCCATGTATTCATGACTCTTTTTCATGGCCAAGTTGCATTTTCTTTGTTCTAGTTTCATTTTCTAATTTGGTTGGTCACTGAAACATTTGCCCTCAAATGCAAAGATGTGCCAAAAAATGCATGTATACTTAAAATGTGCCCTAATATGTGACTTTGGATTGAAAAACTCAAATTTTGCCTTAAGTATTTTCTAAAAGTTTTGCCAAGTTTATCTTTAATTTTCAACTAGTTTTTTAATTTATTATGTTAAAGTTGAGCCCATGTTTGCAAACTATGACCTACCAACATATTAAAGAGGATTGGCAATACGATAGCATACCTGTAATGGAAAAAGCTTGATTGTATTAATTCCAGATGTATGCCTATAAAGCTCATACAAACAAAACATAATCAGTCATATAACCGTGGAAAGCAACCAAGCGGTAGTTTATTAATGTAAACAAATACTATATTCGCTAATGTAATATTCTCCAACATCTCCCCCTTATTACATTAATCTGAACAAAGAATGTAGTATTGCAATTGTTGATCACAATAACCCTTCTCCAAACTTTGATGAAGTGCCTTCACCAATCCTCCTCATTCACCCTAGAAATACTGAACCAATTGCATTAGTGGATCTCCTGAGTGTAGAACTTGCAACTATTCGCACAGCATGAGGGAACATAAAGTGTTCCCAACCTCCTTGCACAATGAGACACCTTTCTTCGAAAATTTCACATCTCCTCGAGTGTGTCTAATCTCTTCTCTAGTGTTGCACATGAGATACCTTTCCTCTGAAAGTCCACATCTCCGAGTGTGTCTAATGCCTCCTCTAGTGGTGTGGCAACAATCCCTCCTTTGTTGTACAAATCACCAGCCAAACGTAAATACAACAATTGCACTCACAAGAAATATGACCCCCTTGCTCCTTTAAGGGACACATGATGTCGAGCCCCCTCTTTTCTTCAGGGACACAAATAGGGTGCTCATGCAATATATCATCTCTGAGCGAGAAGCTAGCTTGGGATGATAGAAGACCTCCTGTCTCCATTGCCTTCAACCTCCAATAATATCTTTGTACTCTATAAGCACAAATCTTTCATCAATGTCATGAAGAGATGAGTCTTCTGTATGCATTGTTAAACCATAATAGTTTGTTTTGTCTTCAGTCACAATGCAAGCTTTATTTTTCTTCAACTTCCCATTGATGAGATCTTTGGCCCGCTAAATGCAATTCAATTGCACATGTCTAATTTTATGACAATAATAGCATTTTAATTCTTCCCTTGTTGAAATGTTAGGTTTCTCCTTAGCAAGGTAAACACTTTCCGCAATAATTAAATGACTCTTGTCAACTCTACTTCCTTCATCAATCAAGGAAAAAATCACAATTTCCAAACTAGGATTCATTTTGTTCAAAATAAAAACAATATGATCAAAACTTGAAGACATATTGCTTAGTAAGGTTACCTTACTTGGTCATCACCAACCTTTGAATTTATACCTGCAAGTTGATTAAGGCTGGAATGAAATGTACTAAGATGTTGAACTATATTATCTCCCTCTTTCATCTTCAACCCAAAAAGTTTATGCTTTATGGACATTTTAGCACTTGAAGCATGTGAACCAAATAAACAATTAAGCTCATCCCATATTTCCTTTGATGTCTTTGTTAGATCAATGTGCTGCAAATATGCATATGATAAACCAAGACCATTCAATGCCATAGCCCTGCGATCTTTATCTATCCATTTAGTTGCTTCATCTAAATAGTGGTTAATAGTGGTTAATATCATGCCCTTCAAATTTGACAATAGTGGTTAATATCATTGTTGTTGTTCGCTGGTTTGTTGGAGACTCCACCCTTCCCATGTCACCTCCATAGTTATCATCCTTTGGTCTTCCATCTGCAAATTTATAGCCCTCTAGTTTGGTTGCCAAATGGAAGTTCACGGTTCTTCAATCATAGGAACAAGATTGAGCAAAATATGCAGACATTACTGACATCATTGTAGGTACACTTGGCTTTTCTGGCTGGCGCAACAAACTAATAAAGGAAGTGGGATGGAATAATCTTACATTTGTTCCTTGCAGAGTACGTTATGTTTTCTCTACCAAGCAGTTGTTCCATACAACCTGGCAGTGCTGGCAAATGTGACAGCCAGAAGAGACTCCTTCCCACTCACCTCTCTATTACTGCATCTTCACTCCCAACCTGAGAAATCTAACTTGTTTCTAGAATCCATACCATATCCTTCATCGGCTCAATGATCAACAAAAACAAGGCTCATATCTCATTCCCAGGCACATGAAAAACAACGCTCTGATACCATTGAATGGAAAAAGCTTGATTGTATTGATTCCAGAGATATGCTTTTAAATAGGTGATAGAAACAAAACAGAATCTGTTACATAACCACAGAAAGCAATCAAGTGGTAGTCTATTAATGTAAACAAACACTAAACTTATACGCTAATATAATATTCTCCAACAACCTGGTGACTATCCGGGGGTGGAAAATTTGTGCAAGATGGTTTATATCATGGTGACCTGTCTCCCACCCCCTGAGATGTGTCTCGGTGGCGGACAGGTGCCCCCAGTACTGGAGACGTCTTGGGAAACTTCCCAAGGCACAGGGTTCTTTTGGTTGTCATCTCCCCCTATCTCTGGAGTCCTGACCAGAAATTGACGTGTCCCGCTAGAAAACTTAGGGCAGAATGTGTTAAAAGACAAAAAAGGAAGTCAAATAAAAAATAATCAGTCTACATAATGTTTCATGCTGATATTTTGGATGATACAAAAATACATGCAAGGTTACAGTGATTGGCTCTACTGACAGTGTAGACTTTTGGAGAGTGACATAAACAATTGAATAACTGATTTCCTGTTATTGCAATGGGCTAAAGAGAAATTGCCTATACTATTTATTGTTCTTGTGTGGCTGATTTACTATTCTTGTTTTCAAAGTTCTATGTCATGATATTTTCTGGAAGTTATTAAATCATACTAAAAAAATGGCGTCTCCAAGTGCCCCTGTATCCTATTTTTGAAAATTAGCCATACCCGTACCAGAACCAGTCTCCAGTGTCTCTAGTGTCTGCAAGTACCCCCATCTCTTTGCGAGTATGGTTTATATTAGCCTTTAGCGTCCATGAATTGAAGTTCGTGGCAACGTAGAAGAACTAGTTCTGGATAAAAGTTTTAAAGCTTGAGATTAAAAAGAAGAATGATTTTTGTGAAGTAAAAATTGTCATTATATGCACTCAATATTAGCTTATCATTTTTGAATATGACAGAGGAGGATTATTAAAGAAGAATTCTTCCCATTTGGATTACTGATGTTCTAAGTTCTAAGTTCTAATGTTTAATTTCTTATAATTTTTGAGTGAGGTCCATAGAGGACCCAGGAAGGGAAATGCAATAGAAACATCTCCAAGGGTTTCCTTTTCATAGGATAGCATGTGGAAATCCCCATCGTGTTAACATTTCATTACATATTAGTATATTACATTTGGCTATCAAGGATGTGGACATTATAGTTAATTTGGTAATATGTGATTTGGTGTTTTGTTTAATTTATTCAGACTTTTCACGAATATGATTATATTACAGTTGCCTATTTTATTGGCTGACTAGTATTCTATGAAAAGGCCTGCTAAATATTATTATTTATTGTGGGCCTGTGGCAATTTAATGTATTGGAATTATGTTTAACGGATAATAGGAATGGAATATGTTGATTTTATAAAAGTGAATGCAGGTAGTGGAAGTTTGAATAAATACTTATCAGTATAACCTTTTTCTCATCTCTTGTTTGGGAAGACTAAATCTGAGTGTCATTTATTAGATGAACTTGCCTTTCGCATGCTTTCCTATTAAATGTGCACGAAGTATTTTTATTTTTGGGCAGTATGTTTTCCTAAGTGAAAATTATTTGGAAAAATATCATTCCCTAATCATTTAGAATATTCTGTAGAGTAAAAAATATTGGGATTGAGATCTAGAAATTTGCTTTCCTCTTATATTGTCACAGATGCATTTACTCAACAAATGTAGATTTTAAGCGAATGTGCTTATGTGAATGTTTATAGGAAAACTTATCTTTTGTGAACTTCTGAGCCATTATTACTTTGATGTAAATTCACTGAGGCGCAAGAAACTGGCTTTAATTTTGCTGTTCTGTTGTAAATAATTCAAGTAAATTTGTTGTTTTGGGTTGTTTAAATTTCAAATAATTTGTGTTTAAATATCCAGGTGTTTCCCTTGGTTATGAATTTTTTTATTTTTGCTTCACCATGTCTTACAATTGATACATTTCTTTTGGCATATCACATGGAAAAGATCTGTGCTGAAGAGTATCCTCGACCTGTGTGTCTATTACTGTGGCTACAATGTGAGGCATCGGTTTTGGCTTTGAATTTGACAATGGTATGATCCTTGCTGTACTTGAACAATGTCTTGTCGATGGCATTGTATTCTTACAAGGTTTAAATTGTTGTCTCAGAATGCTTTTAATGCTTATAAGTTTATAACTACTTATCATGACGAGAATAGGTTATAAATGGTCAAGGAAATGATAAATGGTATTTTTTACCAAGCCACTACCAAATTGAATTCTCTAATGTATGACATTTCTTTCCTTAATGTGGCAGATTCTTGGAACTGCTATTGTGTTCAATCTTCTACTGGATATGGATATTTGTGTGTGTGTAATATTGAGCACAGTTGATATATTTCTTTTTCCGATACTTCTTCCACACTTGGTATGCTATTTGAAGCCAATAATTTCTCTTAGCTGCATGGGGGCATAAATTAGTGAGTTTGTATATCGCTATATTTAATCTGACAATAGTTTCTTGATGGATGGTGATTTTGCAGGGGAAACGTCGTGCAGAAGTATTAGCTGTAATAATAGCAGGATTGATGCTTATCTTCTTTGTGCTTGACACTATATCTACTGAGCAGAATGTTGCCTTCATCATGAATGGAATGCTTCCTACAGTGAGGCGTGAAAATCTGTATATGGGCGTTGGCTTTCTTGGTGCAAACATCATGCCTCACAATTTTTATCTTCACTCTTCTGTTGTTCAAGTATGATTCAATTTCCTGATTGTGAGATTGATGGATGCTTGAGCATTGATTTACTCAGCAAATGTTTTATGTGATTTCCTGATCATTTTATTAAATACTAGGATTTGTAGATACTTAAGTCTCTATGTGTGACATATTTGGTGTTTACATGTTTTGGGTTCAACCATGTAGTTATAGTCTGTTTTTAGTCAGAAGTAACCATCTTCAAGGGCATCAAGGGCTTTGTCATAACCATTTGGGGCATTGCAAAAGAAATCTGTGAAAGCGGACTGAATACCTGTCCTACACAATCATGTACCCCACCTTGTGGCAAGCATTGTAGTGTTAGCTGCTTACAAAGTTAAAAGCACTACTGTAAACACACATTACTGTTATTGAAGTTTTTTTGTACGACTCTGTAAAGTGAAGACAGGCCAAATTGATTCAAGGGATAGGGTACACCATGCCCCTACCAAAGTAGCAAACACCGGTTTCTATGCTGCCAATCTAATTTCCCAACATGGCAAAAGGGGTCTTCTTCAGGTCCATTGTCCCCAACCTGTTCGCCTGGCCTATGAATGGACTAGCAGATCCAAGAAAGAACTTCACAAAGTGTCCAGCAGTTGATTTGGAGAGCTCAAGCCTCAAAGTGATGAATAACAAGTTCCATTCCTTGTTGCATTTTCAGGCTTCAGCTACTCTGATATCTATGTCTTGTTTGATAATGAATACTCTATTTAGCCAGGTATTATGCTGTTATTTTACAAAAATGGTTCCGATAATATCAGTCACTTGAACTGCTTTGGTGACAAGATTCTTCATGCGATGGTTTTTTGTTTTAACTGAGGGAGAAACCTTTTCTGTAGTCTCATTTTTACTTTTATATATTTGAATTTCAATTTATTAATTTAAAGATAGGGTATTCTTTTTGTGTTTTTAGTTTGTAACATCTTGTTTTGTGTAGATTTTGGAGCTCATTTTGACTCATTTTCTATTGTTATGAACTTATGGGTTGTTCTTTCAAGTTTCCATGTACCAACTTTGGTCAGTCATGGACATTAATACTCTCTCTCTCTCTCTCTCTCTCTATCTATCTATATATCTTTGTCAATGTGTGTAGTACACAGATTCCCTTCATCTTTTTTATGTTTTTAGTTTGTAACCTCTTGTTTCTTGTAGATTTTGGAGCTCATTTTTACTCACTTTCTATTGTTATGGGTTGTTCTTTTAAGTTCCATGGACAAACTTTGGTCATTCATGGACATTAATACTTTGTAACTCCTTGTTTCTTGTAGATTTTGGAGCTCATTTTTTACTCACTTGATATTGTTATGGGTTGTTCTTTTAAGTTCCATGGACAAACTTTGGTCATTCACGGACATTAATACTCTCTCTCTCAATGTGTTCAGTACACGGATTCCCTTTATCTTACTAGGCAAGCTGAGTACTCATAGTCTGTTGATATCAGATCAGTTAATTGCTCTATCTGTATGTGTAGTTTCCAAGCAAAATTACCAGACAGAGAGTGCACTGTTACATTTTTTAAATTGAGGTGCCTGTTAACCTTCCACAATCTCTAGCAGGTTTATTGATGGGGTCACAGTTCTAGAGATAGATGTCTGTTGACAAAGAAAATTGGAAGTATATTGAACTAGGAATGTAATAGAAAGTATTTTTTGTTTTAATTCTGATTTAAGCGAATTCAATTTTATTTGAAAATTATGTCATATTGTAAATTGTTAAAAGTTAATGTCACCCTTCAACTCCTCACTGGTTTGGCACTGCTATATTTTGCAGGAGCAAAAGTTGGAAACGATACCCATTGGGACTTTGTGTCACTACAATTTTGTGGAGATTGCAGTCGCATTGAGTGGGGTTTTGTTAGTCAATCTTGCATTGTTGAGCTCTGCAGCAACAGCATTTCATATTGCAGGACTTGAAGTTTTAACTTATCAGGATGCACAACCACTAATTGAACAGGTTTGTTTAACCTTAGGCATTGTTGCATTTAGCTGGGAGGCTTATATATGTTATTTGAAGCATGAGCTGAAAAATGTGTGTTTGTTGCATTGTAGTTTGTACTTCCAAATCCCACAAGTCAAAATCAAATCATTGTGGTGTAGGTGTTTTAGCTCTATCTGCAGCATGATCCAGTGATTATCAATGTTTTTCATTTACTTCTGACCTGTGCCTTTGACATAGTTTTTTGCTTTATTTTTCCTGTGCATTGAAGCTGACTGCGTGATAACCAAAAATTTGTTTCCAAATGTTTTAGGATTTTAGTTAATATGAATCCAAAGACTGTTTAGTGAATTCTTTGAATATATAAAAGTCCTTGCTTTCTTTTGAAAGTTCCACTAGTGTTGGCTAATGATCCCTTTTGATGTGGTTTTTAGCTTCGCTTGTAAATATTTCATCAGCTTTGACTTGCCTCTCGGCACGTTCATTATTTAAAATGCCTACTTCCAGGTAGATGTGTCCCCCCTGGAAAAGGTCGCGTTTCCAAAATGGGGACGTCCCTTAGATGGGGAAATTCTAGGGGAATGCCCCCCACTGTTCCTCTACCACTACAATGCACACCATGACGTTTTTGGAATGTTCCCCTCTGAGAGAGGATATCTCTGAGATGTTTTGCAAAGGAAATGCCGAAAGGGGATGTTGGGACGTCCCTGAGATGCCCAAGTGCCCCTCAATGTTGTACCAATTTTTCAAGTACTATATTTAATCAGTGTTTTTCCAAAGCTTCCCCATCTTTCTGTTATAAAACTTGATAGTTTGATCTTTCGATATTGAACAATGGAGATGAAGTCTCCTTAAATAGAGATTACTTGTAGAGTTTCTAAAACAAGAACGAAGTAATAAAATAGAAACTACCTAAACAACTAAAACTAGATGACCATTATAGAAACATTATAATATTTAATACCTTGCCTTAATGATTGTCATGCTAACTACAGAAAAAGCATAGAAGGCTGCCTCCTATTTAAAAGATTGCGACAGACCCAATTTGAATCTGCAGAACTTCCGGAAATGGCCAAGACTACTGGAATCCGTCCAACAACCCTTGCTGTGAGGAAACTTGAATCCCTTTGCAGGAAGAAAACGTGGGCTCCTGAAGGGCTGCAATGCAGAAATGACAGACATCACAGCAAAAAAAGGACACCTCAGAGCTGTCGATCAAAGATAATGGCGCCCAAACCGAAAAAGGCGCATGAATGTGGAGCCATTGCGTGTGCAGTTAAACAGGTCTTAAAAAACATCCAGTTGTGTGCGAAGAACACATGCTTAGCAACAAACGCGGGTCTAAAACCCTTTGTGCAGGCTTAGACAGTTGCATGAGCAAAGAACAGGACACGAGCAGAAGAAAAATCACAGCCACCAAACATGAAAACGCCGAATGGCGCTGTAGAAATGGAAAACGCGACCAGAGAAGCCGCAACCAGAAGAATGGTGCCAAACAGAGAAAAAACTACCACCCTTTGCATGCAATTTTTTCTGAGAAAAACCCTCGAATTTGCAGGCCAAGAAACACGTTAAAAAAAACCTCGAAAATGCAGAAGAAAACCTGTGAAAAACCCTCAAAATTACTCACTAAAAAAACTACTCAAAAACTTTGAGCCCTTCCGTGAGGGAGTCAGACCCAGACTGGTTCCTGCTCCGATACCATGTTATAAAACTTGATAGTTTGATATTTCATTATTAAACAATGGAGATGAAGTCTCCTTAAATAGAGATTGCATGCAGAGTTTCTAAAACAGGAACGACCTAACAAAATAGAAATTACCTAAACGACTAAAACTAAGATGACCATTATAGAAACATTATAATAATTAATGCTTTCTCCATATTGAAGATTGCTGAAGTTGCCATTAGATCCTTTGCTCAACTCTCTATAACTAATTATTCAAGTACTATATGTATTTGCAACTCTCCCATGCTGTTGTCCCCAAACTTAGGCCCCCATTACCTGTCCCATTACCTGTCCACCTGTCCCCTTGTTCTCGCATATTGGAAAATTTACTAATCTGATGCCAGGTTGGCTGTTTACAGGTACACACTTATCCGAGGTCTGCAACAGTTCCCAGTATAAGAATGTGCCCCAAATAAGCTGCAAAAAACAGATCTTGGCTTGGTACAGCCCAGGTTTGTGTTAGACTAACACAGGGCATTTTCAGGCAGGATCACCCATGCCCTGCCATGCTCGGGTTGTACCTGGAATGAATCCACAGCCATAAATAATTTCATATTGCAAACACAGAAATAAGTAAAAGAATTCCCTAACCATAAAGGAAACTACCTTGATTACACTAATAGTAATAACATCTAGCACAAAATAAAACAACTCTTCTTACCATTGTGTATTTTGTGAAATTATGGCTCTTTTTTCAATCTGTAAGTGAAGGAATCTACTGAGGATCTCTTAGAAAGCTGCAAAATATGCATTGATACAAACAGGTAGGAATAAAGATTCCACCATTCAAAAAAGCCTGAAAAATCATATCAAACCAAGACCCAATAAATCAACCCTTTACAAAAACCCAAAAGCCCTGAAAGGCACCAGAGCCAGCCCAAGAATAACTTAAAAAAATGGACAAGGGAGTTTGTGCGTGTGCTGAAGCATCCTCTTTCTGGAAAGGAGAGGCCCCATGGTGCACTGAGAACCTTTTCCAACCGTATTTGAGAAGATAAAATCTTGATGGAATAGAAAATAGGCATAGATAGATCCACAATAACATGAAATCTCACAAATCTGTCCTCTGTGCTGTACATGTTTTAACTTTTGATTATGCTATTATCATTTGAATCTTCAGAATTATACAAAGTCTTAATCTCTTACATCTATAAACGCATTATTTCTAACTGAAGTACTAACTCTTGAATTAGAACAGGTAGGTTTGAATGACTTACCATAAATTTTACTGTTTTAGTTTCCCATTATGGATGTTGTCGATGTATAGGATTTAAAGCTTCATTGCTTCTTGTTAGTACCTGAGCTGCCTTTTTCTCTCCATCATGAAGCCTATTGATCTGAATATTAATTTCTAGTTTTGACTAAAACAAACTTCCCACTTTTCAATTGGAAGAGACTAGGTCAAGATACAAGAGGACGGGGAGACCAAAGAACATGGCATGAAATGCTAAGCTGTCCAAAGTTTGAAGGAGTGGTGAAACTTTGGGGGTCAAGACCTAGAAGCGAAAATGGAGCACAGAGCCAGCACTTTGAAGGGATAGGGTTTAGGGTTTCAAGCAGGCCTATAACCAATACACAAAGTGCAAAGGTTCACAAAACCCCCATAACTCTGGAGTTCGGAAGAAAGAGTACAAGGAGAGGGTAAAGAGTGAGTAGGGTCTAGGAGGGACCAAGGAATGTGGAGTGCAAGGCAAAAAGAAATTTGTAGTTCTAAGGAAGTCTAAGACTCTCTCACAATGTATGGAAGGAACCACAGGGGCCGGAGTTCATGGTTTCAAGGAGACCCAAGACTTCAACGCTTGGTACATAAGTGTCAATTACCCAAAACACTAGAATCCAATAAAGAAATAACAAACTCCCAAAACACAGCACAAACAAAACTCAAATTTTCTCTCAAAACCACCTCCATAATGAATAATTTTAACTACAAATTCATAATATGACCCCAGAAAACATTTAACCTGAGTTCAAATATGTTTTTCACCTCTGCAAGGATTCAGGGAACCAAGGAACCCGAAAAGCCCAAAAACCCGAAAAGGCCTAAAATCGCCGAAGGGAGGGCCATATTACAAGATATTGACCACAAAACACATATATTAATTATCATTGGAAAACATTTTACACGAGGGACCCAATTGGAGATTCTCAAATAGGTTCTCAACAGTGGGAGAATAAGGTCAAAACAACAAATGAGTCCTTATGATGTTTGGAGTTGATCTTACCTTTATGATGCCCAAGAAGAATTGTCTTAGATTTTATTGTTGTTCTAAATGAAGTCAATTGGTTTTTCTAAATTGATTTTAAACTGTCCAACTATCCCATTGAGAGATCATCACAGCTGTTCCAATTTTCCAATCATCATAAATTGGAATAAAATCAACCGAATAAAAATTAATTTGCCATCAGTACCTTCAAAAGTAGAAGCAACAGATCTGATCCTATTCTCCTCATTGAAAAAGGTATGCTACCAATTGAAGATAAACCTTCAAAATATTATCTAAATAGGCTGATTAAGTTTTGTCAAGATAGGTTTTCCCTCATTTTCCTAATAGTTATGTTCGTTTAACTTTAAGACTAAACAAAGCTATCAATCAGAATTAAATGTTTGAAACATTGGAACATCTGTGAAGATCTCACATTGACATATTTGCACAGTTTAGAATATATTGGAAGTAAAAAGGCTGGGAACCATTGTTGCATCAACAAATTTTCAGAAAAGCAATTTTCAATTTGGAGAATCATATTTAACTACAAACTAAAGCGTGCCCTACCCATCTCTATACCATGGCTAGACTAAAAAAGAAAAACATTTTTTCAACATAAAAGACCAGATTGCAAAAACTATATGATGAAATTGATAAACGTTAACGAAGTATCTGTGAGCTATTATAATTAAATGTTAAGTTGCTGCTGTGGGTTCAGGTTCTGGTTTGTGTTTCAAGGTTTGCTTATAGCAGTTTTGCCAATTTTATTTTTACTCAATTCATTATGGCGTGGATACACCCATACAAAAAACATTGAAAATGTTAAAAGTATAAAAAGGCCCTAATTTTAATTACCCAATTTTTTTCTGTGTACCTAATTCTAATCACGACTCAAATTATTCTCTGGAAATGAAAGGGTTAAATAGAGGTAGTGCCTAAAGAAACAGATTCACCTGGTGCCCTACTATAACTATACAGGGGGGGGGAGAGGGGGCATGTTATGTATAGAATCGGGGTGGGAGGCTATAGTACGTACGGGTTGGCCAAAGTCAATTATGAAGCATACATGTACTTTTCCCTAGTCATTTTTGAGGATGGCAAGCCAGTTTGGACGTGGCAACAAAATGGAGGCAAATTCAGAGGAAGTGGATAGTGTAAAACCTAAGTTGCCGGTTCAGATTCTGGTACGGATGCGGGTTCGAAATTCATCAAAAATTCTTTTGGATTGGGTTCGAATTTGTTTTGGGTTTGTTCATACAAGATTTTTAAAAAATAAAAATAAAAAATAAAATATATATATGTATATATATATATATGTATATAGATGCTGCAGCAAATAAGTTCATACACCACTATGAAAGAAAAATAACAAAATACACCACCACATATGTTAATGTTTTAGTCTAAATGACATAACAAAATGCCAGAATACACCACCATATCAATGTTACGAGTCAAAAACAATAATGTCAACATTAATAATCAGCCATTAGTGATCAAATATCATAAAAAACCATCAAACAAATCATCATCATTCTGCTGTTGCAAATTAGAAGCACAAAAAGTGCCACTAGCATCAGTACTAGCAATGTCAGGCTCAGCCTCAACATCACTAGGTAGCTCGTGATCAGCATCATCAATTGCGAGGCCATCAAAGTGGGCAATCGAATCTTCCAACTTTGCATGCTCTGGTTCAACACCCAATGCTTTGCCTCCCCTTTTTTTTAAGCATTGTCTTTGTGTTGTGAGCCTCAAGTTTGAAAGCACAAAGACCAAGTTATTTGCCTTCTTGGAATTTAGTCTATTGCGTTTTATTGAGTGGATGAAGGAGTATGTGCTCCAGTTCTTCTCGGATGATGATGAACTAGCAACCTATCAAGATTTTCAATTTTGAAATTAGAGAGTTGTGAGTTTTGAATAAAAATTGTAAAAATAGAAATTCAAAATTCATCAACAAGAATTTAGAAATTAGAATCTTAAGAGTTAAGAACGAACTTGTGATAAAATTTTGATGGCAATGGGTTGTAGGTGCTGGTACATTTGTCCATAGAAGTACCACCATTTATGAGCATCAACATTGTTCTTGTCTTCAAGAGCGTCAAGACCAAAATCATTGGTGCTTGCGAAACTCATGAATTCATACCTCATTGTAGGTTGTATGTGCTCGGGAAAGAGTCTTTGAAGGGCTGCCTTGTACCTGTGAGCAACTTTAGGATCTTTGTATGGGGCAGCTCTAGTGGTACTCTTTTGAGGACCTATTGACTATAGAACCTGGGGCTCAATGCAAAGGCAAGGAGATGCAAAGGGGTAGTTATTTTGTTCCATCTCTCTACCATAATTATCTGTAGTTCCTTGAAGAACTTTTCTTTAGGATCTTTCTCTCTCTCATTTATGATATTTTTAATATCCTCAATCATGGAGTCTATGCCATCATAGAACTCACCCAAGCAAGGCCTATCCATATCAGTGTATCGAATCATGCTCAATATAGGCTCAGTGAGCCTCAGGAGGTACTCAACACGATCCCACCAAGAGTCATCTAGTATCATTGCCTTAATGGCAGTTGCCTTGGTACTATTAGATTGCCTCCATATGTTCCAATTAGCACTGATTACCATTCTAGACAATGCATCTTTAACGTTGATAAGGTGTCTGAAAACAATAGTGTTGGAGGCAAAGTGGGTCTCTAACAACTTATTTTAAAATCAAAACAATAATAAATTAAAATCAAGATTAAAATTAAAATTTAAAAACATAGAAACTTTACTAAACTAAAGTGACTAAATTTCTAAAACATATTTAAATTTTAAATAATTTAATTTACCTGCAAGAGCTCCAATATTGAGAATTGTCTAAATATGGCTTGCGTCATATGGTGGTTTGTGATGAACATTTGGATCTCTTGTGCATCTTCATACATTTTTTTGATCCACTCAATTTTACTGCCATTTTTTTGCAGTATTAGGTTGAGTGAGTGCACAACACAAGATGTCTAAAAAATGTGTTCGAAGCACTCTTCAACCAATAACCCGACATCCTTACAATTCTTGGCATTGTCAGTTACATGAAAAACATTTTGAGGGCCAACTTGCACATGGCTTGGATGAGAATGTTTGCAATGAAAGGACCGTTCACCTCCCCTTCACAATCCACAACTTTAAAAAATATTGCACCTCTTGTGGACACTGCAATAACATTGACCAATGGACGATTTCCCGCATCTTTCCATCCATTGGACACTATGGTCACACGTGTTTCGATCCATGAATCCTTGATGGGCTGCATGGCAGCCTCTTCATTGATCACCTCTCTATCCAATGAAGTGGTGCACACCTCATAACTCGAGCCCTTGAACCCCTTTGGAGCCTCATTAATTGATCTCACCATTTTTTGCCAATATGGTGAGCAAACAACATTAAATGACAATCCATTTGCATAGATGCATCTTGCTCTATCTTCCTCGGCAATCTCTCTAGCTTCATTCTGAAATGATATTTCCAAGGGTCCCTTTGCTCTCTTATTTGTAACCTGTTCTTGAGGAGCACTCAAGAATGGATGGCCCTCTGCAGGTGGTTCATTGGGAGTGGAAACTGAAGCCATAGATGATCTTTTTGTTTTATTTCTAGACTTTTGCAAAGGATGAGAATGTACATTCCCAGCTGCTTCGTCTACTTGTTTTTGCTCTTGGATATATTTGTTCACAATGTGGTTTGGAAGAAAGGTTTTAGGTAGCACCCCATTAACTCTTGGCTTCCCTGTACTAAATTTAATGCCTTTTTGAGGAATTAAACACAAATGTGCTTTCACTTTACTATAAGAGCTACTAAATTCCTCTTTGCAATGGCTGTAAATCCACAAAAAACCTCCTCCACCTGGCATTGGTTGAACCATTTCCACATATTTCCATAGTGGAGAGCATCTGTTTGTTTTGAAGTGGGTGTTTTCAGTGCTAGAAATGTTTGCCATTCTATGAATCTACAAACAACACACGAAGCAAAAAACTAAAATAAAAAAAGAAAATAAAACTAGAGAACTCATTTCTTTTTGTAAAAGCAGTGCAAAAAAAACTTTTAAAAACAAACAAAATAAACAAAACCCTACCTCTTTTGTGGAAATCTTCCTCTTCAATGTCTTTGAGGAGTTGTTCACACTTGCAACCACGTAGGAATAGCTTACAAACAAGCTTAGAGCATGCAACAATCACCTGTCAACACTCCTTCAGCAATGGCAACCAAACAAAAAGTTTAGCAATAGAGGCAAGAAGTTTTTCTTCTCATTCACAAATGCACAAATGACATAAATTGGCAAAAAAACTTTATATAAAAGTCAGTTTTAGGTTTGGAGGGTCGAATAGACCTAAAAATTCAAAAAAACTTTATTGAAAAGTCAAACAAACTGCTGTTTGGAGCCAAATTTGCTGGAATTCTTGCTGGGCTCGCGCAACGGTTTTCAAAGTCTGCCGAATTCTCCTGAAAGTCACCCAGGGTCCTGATTGGCGAATTTGATGCAAATTTTTCAGACTGGTAATGTATTTGCAGAGAATACGAACCGACTTCGAATTCGTAGCGAACCGAATTGCGAATTCCAGGTCTGCCGAGCGAATGTGGTAACTTAGCTAGAAATAGATATCACTTGAGAGATGAGCAAGTGCTTGCATGTAGTGAGCTTGCTGCTAGATCAGAGTGAAATTTTATGTGCAATAGTAAGAACTAAAAATGGGTAAAAGATAAAATCAGGAACAACAGTGTTATAAAGAAGGTGGTAGAGGGAAACAAGAGTCCATTGCAACAGTGGGTAGTGAAGAAGAAAGATGTGCTCGCAGCTCATGAAAATGAGGTTCCAAATTAAGCAAATTTGAATGATGAGGCAAAATTTGTTGAACCCCTTCTATTGGAAGTGCACTGTACAGAGGAATCAAATGTTTCTTATTATAGTCATGCCTTGCATCCTTATGTGTATGTCTTGACTTCCCATATGATCAAATGAACGTATCATGTGAAGAGGTGAACATATAGAGGGAAAGAGGTGTCTGCACATTGGGGAGGCTAGTATCAACATCACAAATGAAATTCCATCTGTTTATGCCAGTCCTGTTTTCTCTTGGGAAGTCATGATGAAGAACAAACCACTGCTAATTTTCTCCTTCACATTGCTTTTGTCAAGGAGGTCATTGAAAATTCAATAACTTGGAGTAAGGAACTGTTTGATCCATATGTGCATTTCAAAGGAGATTTTTAGCGCACATCAGCTTTGGCTAGTTCAAAAATTTCTGAACCTTTCTATCTTTTTCCTTTTTGCCACATCGTATGGTACTTCTGCCGCTGTGCTCTAAATGGATGAAGATGGGCTAGAACAACCTATTGCATTACTCAGTTTGTCTTCATCTGATGATAAGTGAAGGTGTGCACAATGGAATGACATCTAAGGAGGGTATTAGTGTATATGTGGATGCAACAATGTTTAGTTAGATATCAAATGGGCACCCACCTTTTGTTACCTCCAACATAATCCAAGACAGAAGGGTATGCTATTTTGCATGGAGAATGTGAGCAGCCCAATGGATGGAAGGTTGATCAGTAGGGAACAACTGAGTTGTAACTCCAGAGGTATGTGTTGATGCTAGGGAAAAATTAGAATGGGCCACTACTTGAATGTTCAGATGGAGAAGAATATGGCTTGTGGTGATGCCATGTAACTTTGCTGAGGTGTATTGTGATTGTGCAGACTACCTCAAGAGTCTAGCCACAGAACTGGTGAAGTTGCTGATCCATGATTCTAGGGCTTAGCAGCTCTTTCGAAGTTCTGGTCCTACCCTGTACATTTTGTAGTTTGTCTTTGTGGAGTTATGATCCCTGTTTGATCATAATGGAGTACGATTGTTTTGATTTAATATATTAATATTTTAAAATTAAGATATAAATTTTTTATCTAATAAACTAATTTTTTAATATTTAAAATTTTAACATATATACAATATTTAGATTAAAATTGAAATGTTAAATATATTTAAAATTCAATATTTTAATTTATGTGGAGGGAAACATATCTAAGCTACTATATGTAGAGTATAAAAACAGTAAAGCTCTTGTGCATGGGAAGATGAACACCAGCTAGAGCACCACAAGCAAAATTCTCCAAACCCAAAGCCAGAAAAACCATCCTAGCAATGACACCTAAACAATAGCAAATGCGGAATCTTCCACTACAATATTCTATTAATTTAATATTTTAAAAATATGTGATCAAGATTTTAAATTTCAAATAATTTCTAAAAATCTCGATACATTTGCAATATGTAGATTAAAGAGTTGAATTTAAATATATTTAAATTTAATTTTTTTTTTGATTTATGTAGAAGGGGTTTTGTAGGGCCCCCCACCCATTGAATACAAAAGACTGATTACAACATGAAACATACATAAGCTACTATAGGTGAAGGGTAAAAACTTTAAAGCTTCCATGCACAAGAAGGGAAACACTAGCTAAAGCATCACAAACCATCCTAGTAACTACAACTAAACTATGGCAAATGTGAAATCCCCTAGCCACCCCACACTACCAACCAAGTCACCAACCCCAACATAACTAGGAGCAATACGAGATCAACCATTAGCTCCAACCACAGTTTTCCTTGGGACCACCACTATCTATCCATTGCAATTTGCTAGAGCTCAAATTTGGCTCCATTTGTAACCTCTACATGCCATACCAATTCAAACTAACACATGATCATCCAAGGAGGGGAGTGTATAGGGACTTATATCTTCTAGAACACCTTGATTGATAAAAGTCACCCATAATTGCAGAATACCCCAAATCCCTAGCAGCCAACTCCACCCTAACCTCCCTTGAGCTTGCCAACCCATCCAAAGTCGAAGCTTGAGGAGAATGAATCAACCCTAACAACATTCATTGCCTCATTGCTTGAGATAGAACTGCAATTTTCAAATTTGGTATGAAGTTTGATAGAATGGACTCACGTGACTTTTGCTGCACATTACCTTTAAAGCCCCCAAGACCTAAGCTACTCTTTACCAAATTCAATGAAACAACATGAAGGCAATGGAAAATCTTGAAAAGCCTATGATCATACACTTTGCCTTGTAGGAGAGGATCTGTGGCCTTTATTGAGAGATGCCACCCAGTCATAAAGATTGGCACAAACAACCATCATAGAGCAAAAACCCAATACACATCAATCATAGAGACAACAAGCTTCCAATGAGAGCCACAATACCAGCCAAAGAAGGGTAGAACATATATACATGAGTAAATGATCCTCAAATCCCAGGAGGGAAGTAATGGGAGGGGTTGCAAATAAATCTGAACACTACAGGAAGAAATACAATGAAACCAAGAAAGAAGAGGAGTATCCACCAAAACATCTCCACCAAAGATCACTCTCAAGCAAAGAAACTATAATCTGGAATGCATCATTATGTGCTTAATTGCATAATGCTGTTTAAGAAATTGAGGTCAATCAAGCTTAATTGTGGTCAAATTTTGTTTAAACTCTAAATTGCATTTGAATTGTAGGGTATACATTTTTAACCAATTTTCAAAATTTCAGATTTTAATGCGACCCAAGATTTTTTTTAATTTTAGGTTTTTATCATGTCTTAGTCCTTCATTTGACAGGATTTTACTTCTGTTACTTTGCATTTAGAAGTGGCTTATTTTATGTACAAACTGTAATTGTGCGTCTAGGCTGTGATATCAACTGTTGCACCTCATTTGTGTTTGTTATACTGAGTCACAATTGGCACGAACTATTTCAAAATGCAAATCTGCCGCCTCGGTTTCATAATGTCCCCTTTTGGGATTTACCCGAGTTTAGTCCTGAAACATTAATTCCAACTTGAGATGAGAATCGCAATGCTTTAAAAAATGAAACCACACACACACAATCATTAAAAAATTGAATAATTGGCACAAGAAAAGCCATATGCCATCTCCTAATTTCTCTACTGTGCAATGATTGAATGAATAGTCTATATGCTTATTTGATCTCTCTTTTTCTCCTGCTTTTTGTTTTAGTAAAAACAATCATGTTATCTACTTGTGATTTTCTCATTGGATTCTCCTGCTTTTTGATTTATAACTATTTAAATAAAACTATTTTACAAAATGTTATAAATGTAAGGTCAAGATCCTTTCCATATATCACAAATATGGATATATTGCAACTTGACAAGGTTCTATGTCATGTATTTATTGAACATTGTATGGTCAAGACTTGTTTGATGGTAGTCCTAATCTCTACCATCAATGAATTTATTTTATCTATTGCTCCTCACTAAGGTAACTCTTGTCAGTGTAAAACTAAAAATTCCTGATTTTGATTATTCAAATTTAATCACAAATTTTACCACTTGATGTACTTGTTCTGAATTTCATCTTCATTGAACTTGAACATGAACGGGAATCTTGTGACCTAGGTTTTAAATGTAATTGTGTCTTTGTGCTAGCCATGGATCACAGCTCATTTATTTAACACACCTGTTTTAATAAGTCATTGGAGGAGCTAAATGTACTATATATTTGTTAGGATTAGGTAATACTGAGAGGGGGGGTGAATCAGTATTACAAAACTTTGATCTTTTCAACTTTAAACAATTATAAACAATTCAAAGTAATGCAGAAATGAAAAGAACATATAAGCATAACACATTACTCATTACACCATGATTTGTTCTCGAGGAAACCCTGGCCAAAGGGAAAACCCCGGTGGGGATGGTACCCACAAATATGCACTAAAATATAATATCCCTGTTAGGAGATGTAGCCCTGTTAGGAGCTGATTGTTACATAGTACATTTCCTTGTTAGAGGAATACAAAACCTTATTAGGGGTACACAAAACACCTGGTTAAAGGTGGTGAGCACATTGCTCTTACAATCAATACTTGTCTCAAAAGACTTCTCAAAAGAGGAACAATACAAGCACTTATCTTGCTTAGATAGTCCCAGTTATAGCTCGGCTTCTTACTGATCTCGCATTTGATCTTTGCTCTTACATTTGCAAACTTACTCCATCATCATAATCATAACCATACTTCGCTTTCACAAAAGCAATCTATACTTATACAAAATCAGCCTTCCAGTCGGCTTCATAATTACCATACAAAACATAACGATAACTCATGCAAATGATATTTATGGAGTCGACGCTCTTACATTACTAAAGAGTCGGCAATATACTTTATTCACCTGTCTTAGCACGTTACCATATTCACTGTACTCTCCTTGATCTTCACAACTGTTCATATGCCTTGTTATGCTGTTTTACCATCTTTGCATATCTTCCGAACACTGTATCTCTCAGATTTGGTAACCAAAACTCATGCGCTCTTAACTGAAGCATGTATACATCCCAAAATACCTTAAGTTAACTTCGCAAGCTCTCATACCTCATATATCTTCATCACTGACCAAAACTGTAGCATTGTACCCTATTATCCTAATTCTGGACTTAGTCATTTTCATGACTGTGACTCCAGTAGCAATCTTCTTATCATGCGATCACTCCAAACATAAGTGTTGCCATAAATGACAACTCTCAAGTGGTTCCAAGTGCTCCAAAACATCACATGCCTAAAATATTTTGGTTATAAGAGGATCAGGACTAGTTTTCCAGTTCTGCTTACAAACATATGTGAAGACTGAATTCTTGTTGGATTTTCCATTTCAATTTATAACTCAGAACTTCGCAACTATAGCTTATAGAAATTTAGCAATGTCTGTGTCATTATATAAATACCAGATCTACTATCTATTCCATGGTTGGTTAATGTTATGTTTAGGTCCTAGGCTATCAATGATAATCTCCGACACTGCTTTCAGATACATTTATCAAGATGTCCCTAGAGAGATGGGGTTTGTCAGCAACAATTAACAAGTAATGCTTTATGGCTTTAAAATTTGGAGTCAAAGACAGTATTGAAAGGGTCTAGACCATCTTGCTTCAGTGTATGATCCGTGGCAAGCTGCCAGTCTCCCAATACATTTTCTAAGCTGGGTTTTGAAAGAAATATTGAATTCATCTCTTTCAAGGTTGGAGAACAAACAGTCTCCCACATGTGATTGTTATTTGTTGTAATGGTTTATTCATGTACATCAAGTATCAAAATATTTTCTTTTACCGGACTTCATAGCAGGAACAATTTTTGTACCATACTGTTATTTTTTGATCTTTCCTTGTGAAGAATATGCCCGTTAAACATTTATCTCTTCTTTACCCGATTACACTCCAATACCATGTGCTGTAACCCTTTTTAATACTTGTTGCATAAAAAGTTAGTGATGATACCAAACCCACCTTGATTTTTAGGTGTTTTTGGTTCCAATTCAAGCTTTCTTGTTTTGTTCTGCTTCTTTTTGTAGCTTATGCCATTTATTCTCATTATTCATGTAAAGATGTGTCACTTATATTTGTACATAGAAAGATTGCTCCACAGTAATGTTATAGAAAATTTTGTTTGGCCTTATACACTGGCTGTGACATGGTCATCCATAAAGGTGTAAAATGTTTGCACTGTGGTAAAGGACCCTCTAAAAATTTCTGAATTCCTTGCTGTGTCATGAATTAAAGACAATATTCTGAACCATTCACCTGTTAATTTCAATGTGGTTATTTTATATAACTTTGTAATGATATTCTGTCACACAAAGTAATGTTGTGTTTGGCCTTCAGTGTGTATTACAAATGTTTTGAACAGAAGCAATGTTGTATATTTGCTTGTATATTGATTAGCTTTTATATTTTTTTTAAGTAATCCATGACCTTTCTTCTTGTAATGTAGCAGGTATTCAAAAGTCCAATTCCTCTTGTAGTATTTTTTGTAGGCATATATTGTGCCAGCCAGTTGTCCACACTAACTGGAACTGTTGGGGCACAAGTTGCTTTGGAAGGTTTTCTTGGTGTTCATCCACGTATTTGGGTTCACCGCATTTTAATCGAAGTAGGTGCTGTTGTGCTGGCCATGCTTTGCATTTGGAATACAGATGCAGCAGGTATTTATAGGCTGCTGATATTCTCTCAGGTCATGTTAGCTATGCAGCTTCCATCGGCTGTCATACCTCTTTTTAGAGTGGCATCATCAAGTTCAATAATGGGCACCCATAGAGTGTCTTTTGCAGTAGAAG
This sequence comes from Chamaecyparis obtusa, assembly GCA_027943335.1. Taxonomy (NCBI): domain Eukaryota; kingdom Viridiplantae; phylum Streptophyta; class Pinopsida; order Cupressales; family Cupressaceae; genus Chamaecyparis; species Chamaecyparis obtusa. The sequence goes on from BSBK01002666.1 coordinate 681,098, forward strand.
TTATGGCCTGGTTATCATTCTTTTTTATGCTTATCCTTAATCTATCTCTTGTCTTAGAGATGTGTTTTTGGGATAGCGATTGGATTTGCTCTTTGAGATGGAATATTGGAACTGGCAGAGCGGTTCCTTTCACTCTTGTTCTCATGGTTGCTGGTATGTCATTTGTGCTTATGTTATGGCTTATTACAATGCCACTAAAGTCTGCAAATGAAAAACCAGAGAACCAACAATCAAATGATGAACCAATAACTTTGCATGAACACACTGAGCATCTTATTTTAAAGCATACAGATGCAGAGGGTACAAAATCTGAAGATCTCTCACGGGCACCTGAGTTGTCAGTGAATAAGGAATCCAGAAGTGACGAGCCTTTGGCTGAGACAGATTTTAGGACCCGTTCTGAGGAAAATGTTGTCCCAATAGCTTCTTCAGTCCTAGAGGGTAGAATTTCTTCTTCAGAGCACGTTCCAAAGACAGATTTGCTCCAACTGCCTGATGTGAGAAGTAACACAGAACTTCTCTCACCTGATTCTTCAGCATCCTCAAATTCTGTTGGAATTGAATCATCTTCCATGAAGATGCTTGGAACCACCTCAGACAGTCTGTCAACTGAAATTTTGTCAGATGTGGTCAAATCTTCAACAGGGGCTTCAGAGACGTCTACATTCAAAGAAGTTGAGACGGAAGCTGATATAGAGCTGGAAAAGGATGACGATGATGATGCTTGGGAACATGAAGATGTCCTTATGGATATATCTGAAAGTTTATCATCAGTGACTTATGAAGAACCTGGATCAGGTAGAAGTGTTGGTGGTAGGAGTGATGATGGGGGCAGTGGAAATGGTAGCCTTTCAAGATTATCTGGGCTGGGTCGTGCAGCAAGGCGACAGTTTGCATCTATTCTCGATGAGTTCTGGGGAAAGTTATTTGACTTCCATGGAAAGCCAACAAAGCAGGCAATATCGAAGAGGTTGGATTTGGCCTTGGGTATGAAGGCCATCCAGCCTAGGGAAAATGTCATTTCAAGTGTACCATTTGCAAGGGAACCCAATTATATCCGTGAACAACAAAGGATGCTTTGGCAAAAAGGCAACACGAGTGAGTGCTCAAGTCATGCAGAGTCCTGCATGCAAACAGGTGAGCACTTTAGTGGTGTGCATTCACCTATGGGAACTAACATGCACGGGGTTTCATCAGCAGCTTGGCCTTCTTCTACACTTTCACAAGATCCCTATACAAGCCAAGCCATGCCGTCTTTTAGTGTAAGTGAGAGACGCTACTCAAGTTTGCATCTTCCAGCTTATCGTAAAGAATTTGATTACCAACCAGCTACCATACATGGCTATCAAATGAAATCCTATATGGATCAAAGTGGAACTCTAACGGAAGGTGATAATGCAATATGCTCTCATATTGAATCCCAGTCCGGAGCTGGATCTTGTTATCCAACATGCATTGATAATTCTATGAATAATGTGCCAGTTGGATCTGGAGTTGATGAATTCTGGGGATCACGCATTCCAAACACTGGATACAAATCACATGCTTTACAGGGAGGGCAATCTGCTTATGACAAGTCCATCTCTAGCAGATCATTGCTAAGATCACATGAAAATTCCCCACATACGGGCCAAACAAAAAAGTACCATAGTCTGCCAGATATATATGGTCGTGGCATATCTCAATGCAATCCTCCGATAGGCCAAAAAATAGATCAATGGAATCCTTTAGTAAACAGGGTCACAGGGGAATTGGATATGAGATATGGTTTAGGAAGTCAATCTCATAGGAGGGGCTTCATGCAGACACCAGTTTCTCGTACTGCACCATATAATGATAGAAAAGATTCCTGGGATAGACAAACTCCTTTGGCCTTTGATGAGCTTTCCCCATCCCAGCTTCACAAAGATGCTTTCTCACTTCAGTCAAATTCAAATGCAGAAAATAACTCTCTGTGGTCAAGACAACCTTTTGAACAGCTATTTGGTATGCCAGGGACTGGAAGTGGAGGGCTTTATGATTCAGATAGGAGTGCAGATTCTAGGAATATTTCAAGAAGAACTATACCTTGTGTGGATTCTGAGGTTGAGATGCTTCAAAGTCTTCGCTTCTGTATTGCAAAACTTCTTAAGTTGGATGGATCAGAATGGTTATTTGGATCCCGTCAGCATGGTGGATTAGATGAGGAGCTTATTGGTTTAGTTGCTTCTAGGGAACAATTCCTTCATGATGCCGATGTCTCTGAATCTTACAGGTTGTACAACAGTGATGCTCAGAATCAGCGTCAGAACCATAAATATGGTTCTAGTAGTGGTAGTGAATCTTCTGTTCCTCATTGTGGTGAGGGTTGTGTATGGGAATCAGGCCTAGTTGTTAGTTTTGGTGTTTGGTGTATTCACAGGATCCTGGAGTTGTCTCTTATGGAGAGCAGGCCAGAACTGTGGGGCAAGTACACATATGTTTTGAATCGTCTACAGGTTTGTCTATATGCATATTTTTGTTTTTCCATGTAAGATGTCATTTACAGAGTTACTTTATTGGCTTTGAGTGGTTGGCTATTCTAGTTTAATCACATTGTGGTACTGCTTTGTTTCACTCATCTATAATGTTTTGCTAATATATGGGTAATCGAGGCTGCATATGATTATCTTATGCCAAAAGTATTTCAAATAAAATATTATTGTTAGTGGAAAGACATGCAAACCTTAAAGACTTTTGTTTATACACTGCTCATGTTTATGTTTCTTATAATTTGTTAGTGTTCAACAAGGATTCATCGCCCCCCACCCCTCCCCTCAAAATTATGGCGTTTCTTAGACAAGGATGCCCCCAAGACCTGGGGAGGGGAACATAATACACTCACCAAGTAGGGGACAATTTGAGGACTCCCAGCTATCTCTGGGATGGGTAGGGGATTCCTGGGCTCCAATTGATTGTCCCAGGGATGGTTGGAAGTCCTCTCACCCCAACAGACCACTAAATTATTTAAAAAAGATATAAATCATTTTTTGGGTGATTTTTGCTCAGCAATTCAGCAGATCTCTTTTTCTCTCCCATTAGTTACATGGTTCTTTGCCTTTTTTGATGTATAATCACTTCCTTGACACTTAAAACTTGTGTTGCAAACAAGGATTTAAACTGATCTTATTAGTATGTCGGGTTCATCAATAATGACATGCATTCAGCACTATGTGCTCTTTAACTGCAAATTTACAACAATTCTAACAGCACAAATCAAACAACTATAAACACAAATAGCAGAAATAGGCAGCAATGGATGATGATTCAATACTAAAAATGGGTGATTTTCTATGATGTCTTTGTTCTATGATGATATCTTTGTAAGATACTTATATTAATAATTAACATAATTAAAATATGTACAGCATGTAAATGAACCTCAATTTAGTTGGTGCATGACTATAAGCTAAGAATACCTATGTACCTTCTAAGTTGCATACACATGATGTCAATGGGTGATGTTAAGTACTAAAGAATATTTCAATTAATATGTTATATTTATTTTGATTGTGATTTCTTCTAAATTTTTTAATGAATATTTTTTCAAGTACTATATTTTTATTTGCACTGCCATTCCCCGTCCCCAAATTTTGGTCCATAGTCTTCCTGACCTACCTTCTGAAATTGAATAGAACATAGTAATTTGTCGAAGGAAACTATTGAAACCTATTGAAAGGACATAATTATACAACATTTGGAGGAAAACATTAATTGAGTTTTAGCTGCAATGCATTTCTTTGTATGGTATTTAGTATCAATCCTTTTAAAGAATTATTATTCACTCTTAAGTAATTTGCTTTTTTCTATACGATAATGTAGATACAATGCAATTTGAAAATAGTATGATTTTAACTTTCAGTACATTCCAAATTGTCTGAGATGAATTCCCGTGACCTATTCGATGAGCCATTGCAGAAAAGGTGCCATGGAACATGGAAAAATGTGTAGTGATGTATCCTCCTAGTAACATTTTGTTATGCAACTTTTTTCAGTCTTCATGACTAGAGGTGTTTTGTACTTATTTTGGCCATTTAATAATTTTTGCAGGGTATTTTAGACATTGCATTTTTCAGGCCTCGACATGTGCTTGCTCGATGTTTTTGCCTCGATTTCTCATCTCCTTCAGATATATTTGGAAGAAAGATGGGTTGGAATGGGGTATCTGCAAATACATGTCAGAACACCTCTCAGACGCGATCTGGTAATTTCCAGGGGAAGGGTGCAAGTGCAAGTGTATTTTTAGAAATTATCAAAGATGTGGAATCGGCAGTGGCTTCGCGCAAGGGACGTACTGGGACTGCTGCTGGAGACGTTGCTTTTCCTAAAGGAAAAGAAAATTTGGCTTCAGTTTTGAAGCGGTATAAACGTCGTCTTGCAAATAAACAAGGAATGCTTGAAAATAGTGGTGGAAGTCGGAAAGTGTTTTGATAGCTACAACAGCAGTAGTTTTGCAGTGATTGTAATGTTTGTTGTTTAATCAAAGGAAAATTCAATTTATTTTTGGAGCTTCTGCATGGTGCATGTGTCTGATTGTTCAGAAACCTTTGCCAGTGTACAGACTACAGAGCTGCTCATTGCAGAATCCAGTCCACATTTGTTACTCTGAGTGATCCATCTTGAAATAATCGGTAGCTAATATATTGTGCATTACCTTGTAAATACTAACATATTGTTTTATGTATATACTTCAGGTTTACCCACATTCAGGTGAGGAGATGTAGAACCTAACACAAATCTTTGCATTGTGCATGGAAAGTGGGGCTATCATATGGAATCCTCCTATTTTTGACACGGGATGCACTCAAGTAAATGCAGGTGTTACTGTATTGGTTGGTGCATTTTATATGGCTTTAAAATATCTTAGTTAATTACAATTAACAAACCCAGGTTGTTTTAAAATTGTTCATGATAATCCCATGAATAGAACCTCCGTATCACTTCTGTGAACATGTTATGAATTGACCTTTGAATTCTGATGTTAATCAAATGATGCATAAAAAGCAAAGCATATTTAATGAACCGTGGTGTTAGTCTCTGAAATTTTCTGTATGATATTTAGTTCCAGTGGCTGTTTTAATATGTTTAGCTATACTACCTGTTAAAAAGCTACAGAGAAATACGAAACTCACCCTGATTTGATTTGTATTGTTGGGTGATTCATGGTTTAAATTAGTTTATACTGTTTATTACACTAGTTATTTTTGTGGTAAACGGCAAAAGATGCATAGAATTTTATCTCAGGCAATGCAAATTCTTTCGTGTCTACACATCATCGGTTTTACTCATCATGTACTTTTTCATTTCATTTTTGTCTCAACTATTAATAATTCTGCTAGTTCTATAAGTTGGCCATAATTTGAATATTGTCAAGTCAGCTCACATCAGCTTTTTTTAAAAAGTATTAATGTACACTGAATTTTATCAAAGAGATTTAATGTGCACAACAACTGCTGATGCAATAAGGAAGCCCTTATGATCACATATGGGAAATGTTACTTGGCAGTTAGTGGTGCGTCCTTGAGTGACTTTGTTTTGGGTTATGCTGTCTCTGATGAATAATAGTTTGAACTTGATAGTAATGTCTTCAAACAAATATTTGTCTTTATGGCTTTTTTCATTATTGGACTCCCTGTTGCGTTTCTCATTGCTCTTATTATTAATTTTCTCTCATAATAATCTCTCTTCATGAAATCACTTATTGTCTGAATTCCACGGAATACAGTTTGAAGATTTGAAAATGACCGTTGGAATTTTCAGCATTACGTTGTTCTAAGTGCCTGTAGGCAAGAAGTCTAATGCAGAAACTGGATACCTTTGGAAACTGGGTCAACTTGCAAATCCAAAAAAACTACATGGAGGGCTACAAGATATATGGCTGCATCAGATTTCTTGGAGTCTCATCTTCTGGTTGTGCAGAACTTCTTTGATGAGATGTGATGGCCACAAGTAATATTTTTAAGTGTTGTAATTCCCAGAGTGTTCTATGTTATTCTTAGTGTGTTGGAACAAGCTCCTCGGGATCAAGTCCACCTATTTGCGGAGTGTCATTTAGATCTAACATTGTAATGTGTACATGAGCCCATTATGTAACCTTGTAGACGAGGTTAATATTACATTAAGGTAACATGCGGATGGTATACTACTTATGGTTTATTTTGTCTGTCTTGAGTAGTTGCCTAGCACCATTGGTCGCATGTATTGCAAAGTAGCAGATGGCGAAGGTAGCATTTTTATTGCTTTCTGAGTAGCTATGCCTAAAATCATGTATTTAAAATGAATCATTCAGTCATAGTGGTCCATAAGCAACCATCTACGTATGTTTTGCTCCGATTGCAGTATATTTTTATTATATGACTTTTTTCTGCTAACCAACAGAAACAAGGTTGGAAAGACAACCGATTAAATATTATATAGAATCTAATGCATAAAGAGAACAAAATTAGTGGATGGGACAATTTTTAAACCATATACGTCAGTTCTGACATACAGCAGAGCCAAAGCTAGGAACTGCTTCTTTTGGATTAATTTTCTTGAACATTCATTCAGCTTTCCAGGCCGGTTTCTATAAATATTTGTAAGTTGTAACTTCATATTAACTTCATTTATTGTGCTTGAGACAATGTTGAAATACTAGGAGAACAAGCAACACATCGGTTGGACAATCTTTCCCATTTAGGAGAGGGATATTTACTACCGAAAATTCTACTGGGCCTCACATGCAGTTTCATCTTCTTCTTTGGTATCTCATGAGAAACAAATTATAGTCTTTGTGGGCCAACAGTATCCACTAGGTTGTTTCTTCATTACTGATGGGATGTTGCTTCTCATTGACTTAGAGTTGGTATTGTGTTGAATCTCTCTAGAATTTTAGATACCCAATATTTGACCTTTCTTTTCTACTCTATGATTGCTCATATTTTCAACCTACAAGGGTAGTTGACGGTGCAAGTGGTAGGTGATATTTCAAGTTGCATTTTGCTTTGTGGCGATCTTGTTTACATTTTAGATCTTTGGAAGAACTGACAAAAATGACGGCTATATGAGAATCCGGAGAATGCACATATTAAATCAATCTTCATGACAGATAAAATGACTATCTTGAAATGACTGCTTAACATATAGGTAAAGAAACTACTTAACATATGGGCGGAACTTCCATTTTATTTTAAAGAAGTGCCTGTAAGATGTGTAACTAATGCAATATGCAGTATTGGGTTTTACTCTTGATAATCCCACATTGGTAAGAATTACGAGAGAAGTGGCTTTGCTACATGTTTTATAAGCTTTGTTAATATGAAAATACGCTAGAGGGTTTTTGTTCAGAGATGCTAGTGTGTTAAGTGTGTTAACATGGGCTAATGTCTCAAATCAAATCATGGAACAATGCATTCATGATAAACAAAATGGTATATTTTGAACCAAAATAATAGACGTTTTTGATAGATTTATAATGAGATTGTGTTTTTATAAATAATTCAAGTTCACATAAGAATGCAAGCTTGCATAACCTTCTTCATGCAATAGTTTTCTTTAATGAATTGTGAGTCAATGCTTTGCCCATGTTCTTGAAACGCATCTAACATGTTGGAAATACATTTTTTTGATTAAAGTTATATATATAATTTACACTCCAACGTGTCATAGCTGCTAGAAACCAAATCTCCGACAAGAAATCCAACATGTCATAGCCGCTAGAAACCAAATCTCTCCAACGGGCTTTGAACACAACCATTAAATCTTGCCATAGAATCAATTATTGATTTCCTCAAAACTACATTCTTTTATGAATAGTGATCTAAACTAACAAGAATTGTTAGACCTTAGACCTATATTAACATTTTTGAAAAGTGGTCTTGATTGATAGGAACTCGGTTTTTTCCCTTTTATACATGCAGATGGAGAGGAATAAAAAAATGAAGCTTCATTGTGGCCCTTGTTAACTAAATTATGTTCTTAATTGGTTGTCTTCAAACCCCTCCCAACAAAGTCTCGAGGTACCAAGAGAGGGGCACCATTGACAAAATCATTCGAAGGATCACATTCTATGGCAACATTCATCAAGGGCAAAGCCTCAAAAGCTTGAGCGTAAGAAGCCATTTTTTCCTTTGCCCTCCAATAGTATGGATTCCTCCTATTGCTCAACCCATTTGTAACACAATGGTTAGACTTGCAACATTTTTCACATAGATAAGACAAGATAAGATACAATTTTTACGTCCATGAGGCTAAACATAGCCTATGGGACAACAAGGCATCTTAAGCTGACTTCAGTAACTCGGTTCGTTTCTTGTGCAAGAACCAATTAATCTTTGTAGGCAATTTGTTGCTTTTACTTCCCAAATTTAGAAGACAATACTATGGAAGCCATTACAAATCCACAATCTTTATATAGTTTGGTAAATAGGACGTGTTTCCTAAATGTAGATATTGTGTTAGTGTCGATGAATTGATCAATAGAGCTAGCAACACCCAAAGATCCCTAATCCCAATATTCTAGTGGCAAGCACACAGAGCCTCACCTACATTGGAAGCTTGTTAATGCATTCCTCATAAAAACCTAGTTCCCCTTTTTTATGAGGAAAAATATCGATTTACCAAAAAAAATATGCAATACTAGAGGATTCAAACACTAACATTATAGGTCAGAGAGATAGTAAGGAACCCATTCCTTATAGCAACGATTTCAAAATGAAGACTTAGATTTTTTAACTAGTAGTAATTAATGTACGGATATATGTTTAACACAAATATGTAGATTCTTGTAATGCCCCATTTTGGTGCTTTAGCCAATTCATGCACATTTTAGCCAATTTACAAGTCTTTTGGGAGGTTAGTAAGGAATCACTTTAGAAGTTACATTGGCGCTTTAATGGAGTTTGTTGTTTTCTAAAGCGACTTTGAGGTTTGCTCGTATATGTTGAGATTTCGATTGTGTTTTATTAGGATGTTTTTCAAAGGTTTTTTGGCTAGCCCTACCACCTTGCAGGAAGATGTTGTACCACCACGATATATTGATATTTTGCAGACAAGGGATCAAAATCATTAAAAACAAACTTGGGCTACCCTCACCAAGATTGGCTAACCTAATTACAATTTTTTGTAAACTGCTCGCAACATATGCCAATTTATTGGAGTAGTTGTACCATTGACAAGGGTCCTTGCCTCAAAAGTTATTCCTAGGGATAAATACGTAGGGCTAGTGACCAATTTTCAACCCTTTGTGGGCGCCTAACACTCAAGTGGCATTTGTAGACACTTTCAGATCGAGAAAGAGGTGTTTTTAGAATTTGGTGATTGTTGGTTGCCATGGAGAGTTTGATGGTATTCGAGATGAGCTTTCAAAGTGTGAAAACCTCAAAGGATTCATGCTAGGTGTCTCGTATTTGAGTTGGGTGGCTAGTTAGGCAATGTTTGTGGTTGTCTAGGCTATAATATTGAGTCTATTTCTTATATTCAGGCCTATACTAGTGATTTTGATTTGTATTTTGGAGTGAAAAACACTTCACATGTTGACTTGCTTGGGTCTCCTTGTGGCTTCATTAGCCAAAAATTACCAATTTTTTTGGGGTGTGCATGATTTAGTTAGGACAAGAGCATGGACAAACAAGTTTGGGAATGAAATTGATACTTCTCGTTCCAAAGATGTTGATGCTCTCCATAAAGAAGAATGTAATGAATAGAAGCAGAAAAGTAAGTATATAACATATTTTTGCGTTCCATCAAATTGACATAAATATAACCCGATCAAAATTGAATTTTAATGTAGTAAAAAAATATTAATTATTCAATAATTTTTTAATTTTGTTAAAAATAGTTATTACCATTTGTTAAGGTTTAAAATTAGATGTTTTAATTTTCATATTTTCTTTTACCATTTTCTACGTATAATTTCTCTTAAAATAAAATATTTGAATCTATCTAATATTTAAGAATCAACATCAAATCAAAGAAAGAACTCAGTCAAATAGAGAAGAATTGGACCTGGGAATTGGTGCCTAGATTGACATACAAGAATATGATAGGCACAAAATGGGTTTATTGAAAAAAGCTAGATGTGAATGGAAAGATTTTGAGGAATAAGGTAAGACTAGTATGCAAAGGTTACTCACAAGTCAAAGGTATTGACTTTGAAGAAACTTATGCCCTTGTTGCTCGGATGTAAGCTATTAGGATGTTCTTGACATTTGCGGCTTTCAAAGGATTCAAGGTTTTTTAGATGGATGTCAAATCTACATTTGTAAATGGAGAACTGAAGGAAGAAGTGTACATTGAGAAACCAAAAGGGTTTAGATTAGAATCAAATCCTAATGCAGTTTGTAGATTAAAGAAGGCACTATATGGATTGAAGAAAACATCTAGGGCTCGGTATGAAAAATTGGATAAATACCTATTCAATCAAAGGATTCAAGAAAAGTTGGACTGGCAACAATCCATATTTCAAGATACTTTTAGATAAAATTTTGATTAGTATGTTGATATCATCTTTGGAGGTGAAGATGATCTATGCAAGAAATTTTCTGAAGAAATGCAAAAGGAATTTGAGATGTCTATGATTGGCGAATTTCATTTCTTTCTTGGATTGCAAGTAATTCAAAATGACATAGGCATTTTAATTTCTCAATCTAAGTATGTGAAGGAGTTACTGACGAGTTTGGCCTCGAGAATTCAAAACTTGTATGTACTCCCATTGTTATTGGTTGTAGGTTGACTAAAGAGGATGATTCATTGAAAGAAGATGCAACTATGTATAAATCAATGATTAGAGGATTGTTGTCCCTGATTGCTACTAAACCAAATATCATGTATGTAGTATGCTTGGCAGTCATATTTCAACAAGAGCCAAAAGAGTCACGTGTTGTGGCAGTAAAAAGGATTTTCAAATATCTAAAAGGAATAGAAGATATGGGATTATGGTATCTGAGAGAATCATATTTTTATCTAACAAATTATACTAATGCAAACTAGGCAGGCTATGTGGAGAATAGAAGTACCAGTTGTGAAGCTTTCTTTCTTGGCTCCTAGTTAGTTTCTTGGTTGAGCAAGAAGTAGGATTATGTAACGCTATCTACTGCTACATCATAATATATTGCAACATCCTAATTTTTGTACTAAGGTGTTATGGATGAAGTAGACCTTGAAGGATATATGAGTTAGTTTTCTGAACCAATTCCTATCATGTGTGATAATACCAATGTTATCAGTATGTTCAAGCATCCAATAATGCATTGCAAAACAAAACATATTGACATCAGATATCACTTTATTAGAGAAAATCTTGAGGAAGGTGCAGTTAAGCTTGAGTATGTGCCCACAAAGGAGCAAATAGTAGACATATTAACTAAACCTTTGTGCAAGGATACTTTTGAGTATCTCAAGGGAAAGATGGGCATTTTCCCTCTTCCCAGTGATTACTAGATGCATCGACGTGTGCATTGGTCTAGTACTTTATATAGCTATATCTTTCTGGACCGATGCTTGGAGGTTTCCTCTCAGGGGGACTTTTCTTGGCCATTTTTCATTGTTGCCAAAGAGGGCGAATATTTTGGTTGTTATGTACTTTGTTATTTATGAATGTTGTCATCAACAACAAAGGGGGAGATTGTTAGAATGTGAAGTTGATGATATCCAATGGTGTTGTCATTGATGTCGACATAATTATCTTGTAGCCTCTTAGTGTATTGGTTACTATGTATTTGACAGATTGATGTATTGATTAATGTGTGCCGATAGTCTAGTGTATCTATTGGTGTATGCATCGATAGTTTTTGGTTAGTGCAATATACATCTTGGTAGATTGTATGTTTTCATTCGATCCTATCTCAGATTCTCATAATGTCTCTTAGCTATTAGCTTCTTAGATAACTTGACTCTATCATTTCCTTCATAAATCTCTTTCATCTATTTCTAAAATTCATAAGTTGTCTTCAAAGAAATAACCTTAGGTAATTCAGTCTTTGATAAAGCACTAGTGATAGCATACCTCACTTTTTCATTCTCTTCATACACTTCAATTTCATCTTGAGTGTTAAGCCCATTCTGCGGAAACACATACTTTGTCTCCACATGCTTCTAGGTCTTGTAACCAACCGAAATCAAATAACCTTTCATATGCTCTTTCCATGAACTGTAGTCTGATACATAAAATATAGGAATGTTTAATTTGTGTGCCATCAGATCTACCTCAAGCAGTTAAGCTCTTCACCAAGGAACCAAGCTCTGATATCGATTGTTGAATAGGCTGAATAATTGGGGGGGGGGGGGGGGTAAATTACTTATTACCACACACTTTATAAAACTTTTTCACTAGCGGTAAACTTATAAACAACAATAATAACAAATTTCAATCTATTGGTTAAGCACATTAAATAGTGATAGTAGAGATAAACATGAAAGCACAAAAACACCAACACAAAGAACACCAAGTTTTACGTGGAAACCCAAACTGGGAAAAACCATAGAGAAGATAATTCTCATAAAATGAAACACCTATTAGGGTGACACCAATTAAGGTAATTTTTACAAAGGATCACTATCAATTTTGCTCACTTCCATTTGGGCTAACTATCTTTAGTCGTGAATATGGCTAATTGCCAATACAAAATAGGATCATTGCCAATACAAATAGGCTCACTGCCAGAATATATGAAAACATATTTAATCCACCACAAAGATCACTGTCACCAACACTATATAATACAAGAATGATATATCAGCATGCTACCAATTTTATCCACGCACATGATCATCAACACATAGTGTTATTCCTATTTGAGCATTAAAGGATTGACATTAGTATCAATCAGTTATTCAGTCGGTAAAGGAGACAAACAGGATAGTCGATCAACCATATCAAGCCTACACATTGAGCAAGACATAAGGCAGATCTCTAAGTTAACTGAACAAGGGTTTGACCGAGTACACTCATCGAGCAACAAACAATTACTGAGTATTGAGCATATTGATCACCGAGCATTCATTTGAACCAAGCACCAATTAATTACCAAATGAAGAATGCAATGATTGCTAAGTAAAACAAGAAATGACATAGTAATCTGAAATGGCACAAACATCTATGCGAATGGTTCACACTGATCAGGAAAATAGTTTACCAAGATCGAGACAAAATTAAATATAGATGTAATCATTAAATTACTAATTATTCCTATGTAATGGTAGATCTAGGTTATTTTGTTCCACCGTTGATCTTAGGTTTTCTAAGATATTGTAAACCCTAATTAGGTCAAGTTAGTTTGATATAAAATATGTAAAGATGTCATTATGAACATGTATCATGAAGGAGTAGTTGCACTAAGGACATCAAGATATTAGACAAAAGGTTTTTGACAGAAGGTTTGAAAGAAGGATTCAATTTTTTTTTTCCAGAACATGCACAAGGCTACCGAGTAGAAAAAAAAGGACACATACATCACTATGAGGTGATATCTATTTAATATTTCATAGATCTGAATCATGCAAATTAAAGTTGCTAATTACAGATACATTTACTGTTACCATTTAACCATTGTAGCAGATCCAAAATCTCTTAACAGAGTGGATATGACAGTTCTTATGTAAATCTCTTAACCGAGTACACACATGTATTGTGTTCTTAAAATCCTCTAACTAGGTAGATCTAGTCGATCTAATTGTTACTCCTAACATGGTAATATCATTAGAAGTGATCACAAATTGTAGCCTTAACCGACATACTTTGTTACTGCAGTAGTAAAGATTTGTGGGTGTCATCCCCACCGTAGTTTTTACCTTCTTACAAGGGTTTTTGCGATACCAGAATATCTGTGTTATGAGTATGAATTTTTATGAATGGTTTATTATTTAGATTACATGCAAATTACATTTTTCAGTTATTTGAATTATGTTTTAGACAATGGATTCAGTTGGTTAAATTATATCTACTACTACAAAGTTTTAGTCTTAAAAGTTTTGAAGGTACCGATTTGCCCCTCCCCTCTCAGTACTTATCTTTCCATAATCCCAACAATTGGTATCAGAGCTAGATCTCTTGTTAAGGAAGTTTAACCATAGAAGAGTAAAGATCTAAGGATGGAAAGATATAAGTTGGATAAGACTATTGAGAATCAAAGATTGCAGGTGCAGATCTTTATTGAGCAAGTCAAAGAAGCCAAAGAAGAATTGAAGAAGTTGCTGATCAGAAGGAAGGATATGGAAATTCAGTATAATGAGACTGATTATCATGAAGAAGAGATAGATGATCAATTTGAGGCATTTGGATTTGGATCTGGTAGCATATCTGATGCATTTGAAGGAACCATATCAGATCTATTTGAAAAGAATCTACATCTTACTGAATAAGTAAAAGCTCTGCAGATTGGTCAAGAGACACAAATGGTTAGGATGATTGATGTCATGAACAATGCTAGGCAAGAAGAACAAGAAAGAAACTTGGCTATTGAAGATAGGAGATAAATGACTTATAAGTTGCAAGAGACGGAATATGAGATACTAAGACTCACCGAGCATCACTTTGAAATCTCTAATCAGATGGTTGTCATAAGTCAGGAAGTCAACTGAGTAGACAGTGAGCTTACAAAGAAACTATAAAACATCAGTGAATTAAGAGAGGAAAATGAAAGATTGAAGAATGAGATGAAAATGCATCAACAACATAATGATATGATCAAGAAAGTTGAAGATAGTACTAAAAGAATGGATGAATTTCTGATTAGTCAGAAAAGACTTGATAACACAATTGGTTTAGGCTACACTGAGTAAGGAGAGTCATCAAGATAAGCTGAACAAAAGAATGCCTACACTAATCAAAGGCCAAATAAGCTATCATGTTATCATTGTGGAAAAATGGGCCACACATCAAATGTTTATAGGAGTAAAGAAAAAGGTATTCCTAAATCCACTCCTAAATTTAATGGTTATTGTTATAATTGTAATAAGTATGGACATCGGGTACATGAATGTAGATCAAAGTTGAATAGGACACCTAAGAAATCTTACATGGAGAAACATTATCAAACTTGCAACATGCATGGACACATATCACAAGAATGTAGGACAACGATGAAGCAAGTCTGGACACTGAAAGAATAGAACAAAACATATCAGCCGAGAAGGCAAGGTAATGCATATACTTGGGATTACAATACATGGGTTAATTGCACAAGATGTGGCAGGTATGGACATATAGCAGGAAATTGCATGAGAAAGAACTGGAGAGGAAGATCACGTAATTGGACAAATAATGGTATGGCATGTTTGCACTGTCACAAGGTTGGTCACCTAAGAAAGGATTGTAGAGAATGAGCACCAAAGATATAAAAAAATACAAATGGAAATACAATTGAAGAAATCATGAGAATAAGAAATCAAATGTGGAGAAAAGGATCAAATGACAATACTGGATCAATCACTGCAGTCATTGACACCTCATCCATTGGATTAGGTGATATCACCACCTCCACCTAAATCAACAAGGTATGTATGGAACTGAATTTCAAATCAGTTATATTTTACAAATAGTTCCTTATATCTAGTGAATGCACACCAAATCAACATGAAATAAGATGCACTATGAGATTACATGTTTAGAACTTAAACTGTGTACAATCGGTAAAAGCATGACTGAGTAAGTATTTGCTAGTCGGTAAATATTGGCAAGGTTAACTGAGACGTGGTATCAACCAAGTAATATTTAAGTTTTAGTTGAGCCAAGGTCTTTTAAAAGTGTAAATCGAGCATAACTACATCTACCGATCTGTGGTAGGTAAAGCATTAATTACAAAAGTTTGAGCGGGAAATGAAATTTGTGGTATACATACACAAAGAACTTAGTTATTTTTCACATAGCGATTATGAAGAACTAGAGCAATTTCAAGCAATATTTGAGCGAAGAGATTCTAGAGCTATCAACAAATATTTAAAGGATTCCTGAGCAAGTTCATCTCGATCAAAAGTAAGTTCCGCATCCATCGAGTTATTTTACAGTATATTTGCGAAGCCCTAAATTTTAGAAACGATGGCATCCTTGTCCAAGGTTATGAAATCCAAGTTTGAGAGTGATAAGAAGGTCAACCTAATTAAGTCCACAACCTATAATGAGCCAAAATACAAGTTACACCCCGAGATTGCATCTCAAATTGACCAAACCGACACATTTTCAAGTATTCCGCCTAGGGTTTTGTTGGTCCAAGATATTTATGCGTACATTCACTGTAAAATTGGTGAAATAGGAGATTTTAAGCTTCAATCCACCTACCAGGAGCTAAGCATGGATGAAAAGATCAAGGATGAACATAAACACTTGGAGGTGAAGGGTTTAATGAACACCCTGTATTTCCTGAGAGAATTCAAAACATAATAGATTAGGGTTGTATTGAGCCGAGTGCATGAAGGGAAGTTATGGCTAGATGAACTGGTAAAAATCACTAAAGGCATTATACATGCAGTCAGCGGTTACCCTGTTATTGATAAAGTGAAAGCCATTAGGAATGCATTGAGGACCGAAAGCAAAAAGTTTACCGGAGCTGAATGAGAAGACAAAGGTATGAGATTCAACACTATTGTTGATCCTAAGATAAGGTTCGAAGCATATGTAGTCGGTTATAAAATATTTCAATCAAGTAGGCCGAACAATGTACCATGTGGAGCTGTTGACATAGCATACAATATTGTAAAGAAAGGTTTCCAATATGACATAGCCGAGCTACTACTAAAACACTTGGAAGAAAATATGAAAACCATAAGGATAACAAAGTCAAATACTTGTAAGTTTGGTTCCCTACTAATTTGTATATTTTTCTATGTGCAAAAATTCTTTCCCTCAGTTGGTAATGTTGACTGGGATGTCAACTGACCTATCATAATGCAAATCAGTGATTTTATTCAAAGTTTGGGTCAAAATTTTGTTAGTGTAATGGATGTTTATTTTGAGCAATTTAAGGAGAGAATGCATCAAAGGAGCAGGATACCAAGTCAGCTTGTAGAACAACATAAGGATGATATCTACTTCTTAGTGACCAACACCACAATAATCAAGGTAGTTGAGCCAAGGACTGCTTGGTTACCCCCTATGGGCTATGGATTAGATATTGATAGAGCTTTCAAGTCAATATAGGCACTATTGGCTGAGCCCAAAGATCCAAAGGCAACTAGGTTCGGTACCTATGAAGAGGCCAAACTAAGAATTAAGATGGATCTAGTCGGAGTGAAGGTAATGGAAATCAAAGAAGATGATGGACACCTTGGCAAAATAGTTTGGTGATGAAGCAAAAGAAGATGATGCATCTGAAGCTAATCCAGTTGAAGAAGAAACTGAGGAAAAATTATTAATTGGGAACAATGAACATGATGAGGAGGAGACCGAGTCTGACAAGGATATTCAAACTACACTAGTCAATGCCACAGGGAAGAGAAAACAAGAAGAAGCACCCACAAGAGAAAGGACAAGGTCCTCAATAGCTGCTTCTCCACCCCCAAAGAAAGGAGTAGTAAAAATCTCAAGGCCAACTCCCACCAAAACTTATCAGAAGAAAAAGAGAGGTGCACAAGTCACCTCTAAGAAACCTAAAAAGAGAAGGTTGATAAGGGCACAAGATGATGTTGATGAAGATGAAGAAGAAGAAAATCAACATAACTTTAAAGTTGTGGTAAATAAAAGCCAATCGGTAGATGAGCTAGTTGAGAACATAAAGGCAATGGGTAGACTTGATCACACTAAAATGAGTTGGTATGTATATATGTCTACCGAGGATCAAGAAAAAGTTGAAGAGGTAGTCATACAAATGATGATAAAGCTCAAGAAAGTTCCTATTAAATTTTCTAAGTATATTCCAAAAGAATTGTATGAGAAAGTGTCAGCCAGGTGGACTTATGCCCTGCACACTGAAAATAAAATGAGGGAACATTCATTGATTTTGGCTATGCCTACTCTATCGGTTCCCGAGATAGAAGAGTTGATGAAACAATACTCAAAATGCTTTCTAATGAAGGGTAGAGCCCTTAACATATTGGCAGACAACCTTGACAAGGTTGATGAAAACATCAAGCTTCTATGGACTATAATTTTAAAAGCCCGAGAAAAAGTAGATCAATTGGCATTGGCAAGAATTCTCTAGAAGAACATAAAGAAAGGAAAAGTAATTCATTCGGATGATGCAGACATAACCACCAAGGAGCCAATTGACTTATCTGACATCGAGGTAGAAGATGGTCCACCATTGCTATTGATTTCTACTCGATCGGATACAAAGAAGAATATAAACAAGATATTCTTGAGCAGTTAGTCACACTAGGGACAAATGATGTTTTAATTGAAGACATCACTAATAGAGATCCCGATGATATCAATAATGATGAAGATATTAACACTACTGTAGACACCACCGAGGAAAATGTCCCTAGTGAGGCAGCAACACGTGAAATTTTGGGTGACTTACCGATATTGGTACAAGCAGTCAAAATTGTAACACAGAAGGAACCCGAAGGCTCAACCCCCGAGAAACCAAAGGATACACTTGAGGGACATAGTACAATTGAGAAGAAATCTTCCAATGAGCTTGAGCATACAATGATAGAAACAAAAGCACCAGAAGAGAATAAACCGGTATAATCAACTACAATAGACACCAAACCAGATGCCCAAGGACAAGCTACCGAGACACCAGTCACTGGGAAAGCTAAGGAAGAAAGTGTGTCTACCAAGATGGAAAATTCAAATTTGGAGACTAAAGCTCTAGTTCCTTAAACAAAATCACCAACACCAAAGAAGAAAAAGAAAAAGAAACATGGTAAGGGTCTTGTCACACTTGATGAGGTTATTGAAATACTTGAATGTGACCCTAGGAAATTAGACCTCAAAGCATTGAGAAGATATGGGGAATTGTGCACAAGGAAGGCTGCACAAGAGAAAATGAAAAAAGAGAATAAAAGTAAACAAATTTCCGGAGGATGTTAGATATATTCTACTACAAATAGTTCCCTATGTCAATGTTGATGAGGCAACTCCCATCATTGACAAACTTGCAGCTCTAACCGGTCACATAAATGCCCTTGATGTAGATGCTGAGAAAAGAATAGAAGAGCGGGAAGAAGCAAAAATACAATTGAAATTGGCAGAGAAAATAAGCCAGGAAGTGGCAATTAATAAGGTCAAGCTCTTAGAGGTTATTACCGAGCTTGAAACCATCATTCAACAAATAATTCAAATTTTGTACAATTTATGCATTGTGGATAAATTCACTACCAAGATTAGTGAAAATCTCAAGAAACTGGATGAAGAAATAAAGGCCAATGCCAATAATTCTCTAACTGAGCCAAATGCTTTTCATAAGCACATTTCAAAGGTTCAAGAACTTCAGTGGCTGAGAATTGATTTGAGGAAGCAAGAAGATACAATAAGTGATCAAATCACCAAGCTTCAAGCTGAGTTGCTTCCACATCTTAAGATCATGGAGCATCATGTTAATAAGGCAAAAGCTTTAGTTACCACCCCCAAAATTTCTAGGCCGGAAAACATTTTTGACATGCATGCACAAGTCAGTTTAGAGCACATTACTCTTGAGAACCTGAAAGAGGAACAGGAAAACCTCTTGGCATCACTCGAGAAAACCCATCAACATATTTTTGATAAATTGTAAGTACATTATTTTTGTTTGGCATTAATTTCAAAAAGAGGAAAGTATATGTATATAAATTATATATATGCCAGTATGTACTTCACATCCAGAGCATGCACAAAGGGGGAGTCAGTATATTTTTGGAGTTTGTATATTTTTTTGGCAGTCGATACATGTACATAAGGTTTTGATACTAATGCCAAAGGGGGATATTGTTATTCCTATTTGAGCATTAAAGGATTGTTATTAGTATCAATCAATTATTCAATTAGTAAAGGAGACAAATAGGACATTTGGTCAATCATATGAAGCCTACACACTGAGCAAGACATAAGGTAGATCTATAAGTTAACCGAACAAAGTTGAAAAGTTTTTCCCAAAACATCTGTGTTATGAGTATGAATTTTCATGAATGGTCTATTGTTTATATTATATGCAAATTACAATTTTTAGTTATTTGAATGTATGTTTTAGACAATGGATTCAATCGGTTAAATGATATCTACTACTACAAAGTTTTAGTCTTAAAAGATTTGAAGGTACTGATTCACCCCTCCCCTCTCAGTACTTATCTTTCCATAATCCCAACACATAGATCTCCTAAAAATAGATTCACACTCACTTTGCATACAATCCATGTATAAGCTACACAAACAAATGAAATCCTCACTCTTCTTATACTACTTGATGCCATCAACCATGTCAGTCAAAACAATTTGAAATAGGTCACACCATGACAATCCTGTGGTGGAAAGGAATGAAATGTGGAAAACCTTTATTATCACACTCACCTTGTGCATGCCAACACACAACACCATCTCAAAAGCCACTGGTTCCAATGGACACAATGAAAAAATTACATAATAATTTATAGGATTGAAACACAAATGAACACTCTCCAAATAGGATTGACCCCAAACAAAGGATCCACCATATGTTGCACACAACGTAGAACCACCAATGAAAAAGGATAAGAATAAACATCTGAAGCACATATTTCAGTGAACACTTCTACTGAAATACACATACTATTGGTACAACTACTGATACCATCAAGACTATCGGTACACATCAACATATCCTCTTTGAGAAACTTGAGTTCTCCTCTCATTTTAAAAAAAGGTAGTTGATTGTTTTTCTAGGAACTCCCAAATTTGATGACCAACAAATTTATTGCACTTGTAACATTTTCCTATGAAGCCACTATATCCTCCTATTTGATTTCTAAATTTTACTCTAGAGTTAGGATTTCTTCCTCTAAAACCTCCTCTTGGATTTGATGTTTGATCTTGTGAGGTTATTTCCTCACCTTGGCTTCTTTATGACTATCTTCTACCAACATATGATCCTCTTCCTTTGAAATTCCTTCTCCTACCTCTATTTTTATTTTCTTTCTTTCTTTTCAACTTCTCCTCAGCCTTCGTGGCTAGTTGATAGAATTTTTCAAGTTTCCTAGGGCTTGTAAGAATCAACTCATCTTTTAGGATATGATTTAGCTAAAAAGGTATCTTGAAACCTTATAAACATCATCCTACGAAAAACTTGATTTGATGCTCAACTTGTAATTTTTTTTTTAATGTATTATTTCACATCCATGTCCTTTTGTTTCAAAATTTTTTTGTTTCCTATACACTTGAGTGGACTAGTCACTGGGTAATAGTTTTCCTTTCAACTTGGAAACCACCCTAGATCCCAAGAAGTGGTCTTATCTTTTCTCTTATTTCTCCTTTTCTCTTTCACATAAACCAACCGTAAGGATGCATGGCCTTTCAACTTAGATCTAGCCAACTTCACGTGCTACTCTTCAGGAACCTCCTCAAGTTCAAAGTAATTTTCTAAAGTTCCCCTATCTAATCAAGGAGTTCCTCACCACTCGAGATGAGTACATACACTAGAATTTACACCTTTACCTTGGGTCCTTCACTATTGACAACCTTCAACGATATTTCCATCCCCACTTCTTCAACATCCCTCTCTTCTAGAGGTCCTTCTAGTGGTTGAGGATTTGCCTCAACCACTGCTTCTTCTTCTTCTTAGTCACTCATGTATCTTGTTACGACTCCCCTTCTTTGGTTACTACCACACACTTTATAAAACCTTTTCATTATTGGTAAAATTATAAAAAACAATAATAACAACTTCTGATCTATTGGTTAAGAACATTAAACAATCATAGCAAAGATAACCATGAAAGCACATAAACACCAACACAAAGAACACCAAGATTTACATGGAAACCCAAAATGGGAAAAACCATAGAGAAGATAATTCTCATGAAATGACACACCTATTATGGTGACCCCAGTTAAGGTAATTTTTACAAAGGATCACTATCAATTTTTCTCACTACTCTTTGGGCTAACTACCATTAGATGTGAATATGGCTAATTGCCAATACAAAATAGGATCATTTCCAATAAAAATAGGCTCACTGCAAGAATATATGAAAACATATTGAATCCACTAAAAAGATCACTGTCACAACCACTATATAATACAATAATGATATATTAG
This sequence comes from Chamaecyparis obtusa, assembly GCA_027943335.1. Lineage (NCBI taxonomy): Eukaryota > Viridiplantae > Streptophyta > Pinopsida > Cupressales > Cupressaceae > Chamaecyparis > Chamaecyparis obtusa. The sequence continues at coordinate 703,240 of BSBK01002666.1, forward strand.
TATGCTACCGATTGCATCCACACACATGATCATCAACACGTAGATCTCCTAAAAATAGATTCACAATCACTTTGCATATAATCCATACATAAGCCACACAAACAATTGAAATCCTCACTCTTATTATACTACTTGATGCCATCAACCATGTCGGTCAAAAAAAATTGGAATAGGTCACACCATGTCAGTCAAATCAGTTATTACCACACACTTTATAAAACCTTTTCACTATCGGTAACATTATAAACAACAATAATAACAACTTTTGATCTATTGGTTAAGAACATTAAACAATCAGAGCATAGATAAACATGAAAGCACAAAAACACCAACACAAAGAACACCAACACAAAGAACACCAAGATTTACGTGGAAACCCAAACTGGGAAAAACCATAGAGAAGATAATTCTCATGAAATGAAATACCTATTAGGGTGATACTAGTTAAGGTGATTTTTACAAAGGATCACTATCAATTTTGCTCACTTCCATTTAGGATAACTACCCTTAGATGTGAATATGGCTAATTGCTAATAAAAAATAGGATCATTGCCAATACAAATAGGCTCACTGCCAGAATATATGAAAACATGTTGAATCCACCACAAAGATCACTTTCACCAACACTATATAATACAAGAATGATATATCAGTATGCTACCAATTGCATCCACACACACGATCATCAACACGTAGATCTCCTAAAAATAGATTCACAATCACTTTGCATACAATCCATGCATAAGCCACACAGAAAACTAAAATCCTTTCTTCTTATACTACTTTATGCCATCAACCATGTCGGTCAAAACAATTTGAAATAGGTCATACCATGACATTCCCGTGGTGGTAAGGAATGAAATGTGGACAACCTCTATCATCAAACTCGCCTTGTGCATGCCAACATGCAACACTATCTCAAAAGCCATCGGTTCCAATGGACATAATGAAAAAATTACATAATAACTTCTAGGATTGAAACACATATGAACACTCGCCAAATAGGATTGATCCCAAACAAATGATCCACCATATGTTGCACACAACATAGATCCACCACCGAAAAAGGATAAGGATAAACATCTGAAGCACATCTTTCGGTGAACACTTCTACTAAAATACACATACTATCGGTACAACTATTGATACCATCAAGACTATTAGTACACATCAACATGTCCTCGAGAAACTTGAGTTTTCCTCTCATTTTTAAAAGAGGTAGTTGATTGTTCTTCTATGAACTCCCAAACTTGACAACCAGCAAATTTATTGCACTTGTAACATTTTTCTATGAAGCTACTAGATCCTCCTATTTGGTTTCTAAATTTGCCTCTAGAGTTAGGATTTATTCCTCTAAAACCTCCTCTTGGACTTGATGTTTGATCTTGTGAGGTTCTTTCCTCACCATGGCTTCTTTATGACTGTCCTCTACCAATATATGATCCTATTCCTTTGAAATTCCTTCTCCTACCTCTATTTTTCTTTTCTTTCCTTCTTTTCAACTTCTCCTTAGCGTTCGTGGCTACTTGATATCATTTTTCAAGTTTCCTAGGGCTTGTAAGACTCAAATAATCTTGTAGGCTATTCTTTAGCCAAAAAGGAATCTTGAAACCTTATAAACATAATCTTGTATGCACCCTAAAATGGTCGCCTAGACTTTGGGCCCCCATTCAACAATTTATCAAATCCCTGAATCAATATTTTCAAAAATCAACATTTTTCAATTATATCAATTTCCTTGATCAAGTCCTATTTTATCATTTTTGATTATTTGCCTTGGGCTAACCATTTTATCCTAAAGTCTTTATTTATTAAAAGGAATATTTCCTCCCCTTTTATTAAATAAAAATCCCCCACTTTTCCTCTTATCCTAAGTTGCACAAATAAAGCATTGTACTTATTTTATAAAAAGAAGAAAAAACACTTTTTGTCTCATATGGACACAAAAGTTAACTCTTATTTTCTCATTGGAGGATATTTGTGCACATGGATTGCTCCTCTTTCAAGCTCCACCCTTGATTAAATCTTTTGCTTCTTAATCTCCATGGTCCATTCTTTCTCATTTCCTATAAAAGAAGAGCTCTCTTCCTCATTTGCATATCAATCTTTTTATGCTAATGTTATGCTGCAGGTTTTCTAGGTCACTTTGGAGCTTTTGAAAATTTGGAGCATTCTTGGCTTTTGCATCTATATTTCATTCCTAGTTTCATTCATGCATAGTAGCTTCATGTTTATGCTTTCATAGTTTAGATTTCATTTTAAGCTTTAGAATAACTCATCTAGCTTAACTAGGAAGGTTTGGTAGTACTTGTACTTTCCTTTTCATAGCATAGCTTGTACTTTCATTTCCATAGCTTAGCTTGCATCTCTCATTTCTAGCTTGCATATTCATCTTAATCTAGTTTGCATTTGCATTTCATAGTGATTCTTGGGGATATTGGCATTCTTGCCCTTATCTTCATTTGAATCTCTCATTGTGTGGTTGACTAGCAAGGTCATAAGCTTAATAGCTCTAGCTGAGAGAAAACTTCAAATAATCTTGAAAATCCATGCATAAAGAGCTCTAGGTTAGTTTCTAAGGTCTCCCATTCATGGATTCCCTTGGATATAATGACTTAGAGAAGTGCACCATTTGAGTGTGTACATTTTTTGGCGCCCACCGTGGGGCAGAACATTATTGTTTTGTCCTTCATTTCATGCATTTTTGGAAATTTTTCGTCATAGTTTAGTGTCATTTTTGGGTCTTTGTTTTTCTGTCTCAGAGTGTCGTGCGACAATTTTCCAGTGTCGTGCCACAGTTTCTTGTATAGCAGGGCGACACTTTACCAGTTAAAAGTGTCGCACTGTTTGATAGATAATATCACACTTTTTAGTATATTCTGTCGCCTGCAGGTCAATGAACTATCGCACAGAGATAAAATGTCACCCCCGTATATAGCGAAGTGTCACGCAACATTTTTGGTGACTGTACTGTTGCTTGTACCTGACAGTGAATTGTTTTTTGGTTCTTTTTTGCCGAATTTGGATCTAGTTAGCTTGCTGGTTTAGTTTACTGTGGTTAGATAGGTTTAATTTGCAGATTTCATTTAGATTTTGGATTTTGCTAACCTTGTGGGCCTAACAAGTTGTGCTTGTAGGTGTTCTCATTGCTTGAAATATTTTGTCAAAAGAACGCATGTCAAAGCTTCAAATGCACAAGGGCTACTAACGGTTTTTGTAGGGCTGCCTAAAGCATAAAAACCCAATCAAGTGCTTGTTGTTTATTTCATTTTCAAGTGTGGCAATTACTAGTTGTTTCATTTCATAGGAACATAATATCTTGTTGTAGGAATTCTTGGGTGGTAGGAGAAGTATGCTCTTCACCCTTGTGGTGAACCAAAAAATCTTGACCCATCTTTGGATTTTGAAAGCAAGAGGGTAATTGAACATTTTCTTGGTGTGTTTGGGAGAAAGCTTTGGGATAAGGGAGTATGCTCTTCACCCTTGTGGTGAAACAAAATCCTTGAATCTCATAAGTTGATCCATTCTTTGTTTAGATCTTTAGAATCCTTTAGTGGGCCTACTCTTGAGCAATCAAGAGGGATGACCCAAGTGGGGACAAGCTTATTGCCGGCTATTCCAACCCACTATAGACTCAAGGCTATCAAGGACACAAAACCTTGGTAGACGTAGTGCTTGTCTTCGCTTGATGTGAGTACTTGTGGGATTGTGACCATGAGGAAAATATTGAGCAAGAATGCTTAAGGTACTCTTGATGCCGTGAGGTCCGTTACTTGCCGCAAGGTAAGGAGTCCCTTTGGGGAGTAAGAGGGGTACTACGAATGGAAGCCCTTATTAAGAACCATAGATAGAGGCCACCCTATTTTTCTGCTTAGCTTCTTGGTGCAAGGATTGATCCAAGTGGAATAACCTAGATCACCCCAAGATTACTCACCATCTGTGTTCCTTTGGTTGTGTCATTGGCACTTCCATGACAAAGACAATATCTATTGTGGGTAACCACTTTGTGTGAGGCAATGGGACATAAAGTGTGGGCCAAGTTGTTAAGTATTGAGCTGTTGTCCTTTTAGGCTAAAAAGTGCTTGAAGTGTTTTCGTTGTGATATACCCGTGTAAATGTTCTTGAACAACAAACATCACGGTAGCATTCATAGGATTTTATTGCTTTGCTATCACAAGTGCTTGTCTTGGCAAGGTTGCTTTTGCCCTTGTTTCAAGTGTTTTATGACATGTTTGATCACCTACTATTTGCAAACCTATCAATTTACTACTGTCACTGTGATTGAGATTGAAAAAATCAACCCTCAAACTGAAATTTTGAACAAACAATCATTAAAATTGAGATTTTGCACTTCAATGGTCAAAGAGTCATATGACCCTGGAACAGTATCACCCCTTTTATTGAGAAGTATCATGCTACAGTTCGCTATTGGAAGACTGTCGCACTGTTTGCTGGAAATCGTCACCCGGGTCACCTAGAAACTGTCATCCCACTTAGAGTGAAGTATCGCCCGCTGAGAAAGTGTCACCTTGTCTGCCTGGATACTATCGCCCAAATTTTTTTTGTGGTCTACCTCATTCAAGCAATTTTCAGTCTCCTCTTTGTTGACCAAATTTTAGTAAGTTTCGTACCCTGCACCTGAAAGCTTGTTTGTGCCTCAGGTTTTTGGCTTTAGACATCTTGAGTTAGTAATCTTTGACTTCACCAAAAAATTTGCTTGTCATTAGTAAGTTAGAAATCATCCTTGTTGACAAGATTCACCTTTAGATTCCTTGATTGCACAATTGGAGAGTTTGAGTACTCTTTTATCCAAATCCATTTTCATATAAATTCAATTTCAATATATTTTGGTTAAATCATCCTCCTGATCCATATGTGCTAGGATATTGGAATCCTTTTGTTATGCACCACTGTGGCAGTGTTGATTTATACCTTTTTTAAGCTTTCTATCTCACCATATCTCTTTTTGGACAATTGAATATTTTCACTATCCTAGTTTGACAATTAGCGATTCGTAAGGTCATTTTCTCACTAAGGATCTTTTCTTTCATGCCGATTACAACAAGATACCAAGTGGGTAAAGGAAAACAACCTCAAGTAGTTTTTGAACAATTACCTTTAGTTCAAACTCATCAAAGGTGAAAGGGGAAGGAACCCGCCTTCGATCAATCTCCTCGGAGTGCTTCAGAAGTTTGGTTTGAACCTAAGAGTAGCCTTAATGAGTTGAGTACTTTTGTACCATCCTCTCAATCAAATATGGACATGAGCTACACTTTGACTAGGAGACAAAGAGAAGCAATAGATCAAACTCTTGAGGACATTTTTCAGAGACATAGGAGTAATATGTCATTCAATGATGACAATCAACCTGAATCACTGTTAGCTTGTGGTGACTAATCAGGAAAGTACTATCCAGGAAAGTACTGTACATTTTTCCTCCCAACCTCGTCGAGGTTCAGGGCCGGGCTGGGCCCCGAGCGGGGGTTTGGGGGCGGCAGCCCCCAAGAGCAGGGGTTCAGGGGCGCAGCCCCCGAGGAAATTTTTTTTGAGGCTGACTACTTTTTTTCGGTTATTTGGGCCGACTACTTATAACTCATTCTAACCCTAAAGTGGAAAAAATATTGTATAATATGGCTTAGGGTTAGGGATTTTTCATGATGTATGATTTTAGTACTTGCGGCAGAATTGGGCTGTAAGGGATTACGGATTGTAATCAGGTTGTAATCACTGGATAATAATAATATTGGACTCGCTATTGGTGGACGTAGCCTAGGGATTGGGTGAACCACGTTAAATCTATGTGTCTTGTGTTCTATTCTGTGTGGTTTATTATTTTCTGATATTAGTTATATTTGCACATAATTGTTATTTCTGCCTTGTTAATCCTAACAAGTGGTATCAGAGCGAGGTTATTTCATTCGTTCTTTCATCTATTCTCTGAAGCAGGTCTCACGAGTTAGTGGGAGAGTCTTTCGGTTAAGTGGGAGAAATGGCAGACGAGGGTAGGCTGAAGGTTGATAAGTTTAATGGGCAGAACTTCCAGTTATGGAAGATGCAAATGGAGGATTATCTCTATCAGAAGGATCTATGGCAGCCATTAGAGGGAGTAGCCAAGAAAGAGCAATCAATGTCTCAGGAAGATTGGGATATTTTGGATAGGAAGGCACTGGGGAGTATTCATCTATGCCTAGCACAATCGGTGGCATTCAATATTACTGAAGCAAAGACAACTAAAGATCTGATGGAAACCCTAGCGAAGTTGTATGAAAAGCCTTCAGCTTCAAACAAGGTATTTCTTATGAAGCGTTTATTTAATATGAAAATGGTAGAAGGTGGATCAGTTACTGATCATTTGAATGAGTTTAATATAGTTACAAGTCAATTAACCTCAGTTAAAATTACTTTTGATGAAGAGGTTAGGGCTCTCTTGATTTTGTGTTCTTTGCCAGAAAGCTGGAATGGCTTGGTAATGGCTGTTAGTAATTCTGTTTCTGGTTCTAATACACTAAAGTATGATGATGTTATTGGTGTTATATTGAGTGAGGAAATTCATAGGAAAAGCTCAGGGGCATCCACATCAGGTAGTGTATTGAACATAGAAAGCAGAGGCAGAAAAAGAGATAGAGGAAACAACTCTGGAAATCGTGGAAAATCAAGAGGAAAATCAAAGGGAAAGAGGTCCGAATCTAAAGGGCCAAATGAATGCTGGTACTGTGGAAAACCAGGTCATAAGAAGAAAGATTGTTGGTCTCAGAAGAAAGATCAAGGAGACAAAAATGATGGAAATAAGGAGGCAAATGTGGTAAGTAACAAATCTGAGGAGGATGCTTTGCTCTTGTCCTTAGAAAGTATTGATGATTCATGGGTTTTAGATTCTGGGGCTTCATTTCATGCTACACCCCATAGAAGTTATTTTGTTGATTATGTCCAAGGGGATTTTGGGCTAGTTTATTTGGGAGATAATGAACCCTGTCAGATTGTTGGAAAGGAAAAAATTAAGATTAAGTTGTAGAATGGGAATCATTGGCTACTACAAGAGGTAAGACATGTTCCAAGGCTGAGTAGGAATTTAATTTCAGCAGGGCAACTGGGTGATGAGGGTTGCACAGTTACTTTTAATGATAAAAATTGGAAGGTTTCAAAAGGTTCCTTAGTAGTAGCAAAAGGTGTGAAAGTAGGCACCTTAAATCTTTGTACAGGTCATACTATTCCTTCTACTTTAATTGTTTCAGAAGATAATGAATGTTCAGGAACAGTGGCTGCAGTTGAGCAGGAAGAACATCAAACTGTTGCTGTAGATTCTGACACAGCACTGTGGCACAACAGACTCGGGCACATGAGTGAAAAAGGTATGAAATTACTTCATTCAAAGAAAGTTTTACCTGGTCTGAAATGTGTCAATATGGATTTCTGTGAAAGTTGTGTTTATGGAAAACAAAAGAGAGTTAGTTTTATGAAGAGTGGGAAGGAAAAGAAAAATGAGAGATTAGAGCTTGTGCATACAGATGTATGGGGACCAGCTCAGGTATCTTCCCTTGGTGGCTCTCTATATTATGTTACATTTATATATGATGCAACAAGAAAAGTATGGATTTATTTCCTTAGACAGAAATCTGATGTATTTCAAACTTTTAAGAAATTGGAAATGCTTGGTTGAGAATGAGACTGGTAAAAAGTTAAAATGTCTCAGATCTGATAATGGTGGTGAGTATTGCAGCACAGAATTTGAAGAATATTGTTCCTCTAATGGTATTCGTAGGCAGAAAACTGTGCCAAGGACTCCACAAGAAAATGGAGTGGCTGAACGCATGAACAGGACAATAATGGAGCGTGCAAGGAGTATGAGGTTGCATGCTAGGCTGCCCAAAAATATGTGGGCAGAGGCAGTGAACACTGCTGTTTATTTAATCAATAGAGGCCCCTCTACTCCTTTGGACTGTGGTATTCCAGAGGAAGCATGGAGTGGTAAGAAGGTGAGTTATTCTTTTCTCAAAACCTTTGGTTGTGAAGCTTTTGCACTTATAGATTCTGAAAATAGAACCAAGCTGGAAGCTAAGTCAAAGAAATGTGTATTTGTTGCGTATGGAATTGATGAATTTGGTTATAGGCTTTGGGATTTTGAAAATCATAAAATTGTAAGAAGCAGGGATGTCATATTCAATGAGAAAGTATTGTACAAAAATTTGTTGCTGCAGCATGAGAAGAAAGAAAATGACTATGTAGTACTGGATGATACTCCACAAGTTCATGTTCCAGTAGTTCCTTATGCTCCGCAACAACAGCAACAACAAATACCACACACCCTAGTGAGTGTTAGACGGTCAACAAGGCTAAGTAGACCTCCAGAAAGATTTTCTCCATCTTTGTATTCTATTTTGTTAACAGATGCTGGTGAACCTGAATGTTATAATGAAGCTGTGTAGGTGGATACAAAGCTTCAGTGGGAGTCTACAATGACAGATGAAATGGACTCTTTGCTGAAAAATCAGACATGGGATTTATGTAAGTTACCTGCAAGTAAAAGGGCTTTACCGAATAAATGGGTTTACAGGATAAAAGAAGAGGATGGAGGTACAAAAAGATTTAAAGCCAGATTAGTCGTAAAAGGATTTGCACAGAAACATGGTATTGATTTTGATGAGATATTTTCTCCAGTTGTTAAAATGACTTCTATTCGTACTATTTTAAGTATTGTGGCTACTGAAGATTTGCATTTAGAGAAGCTTGATGTTAAAACAACCTTTCTTCATGGTGATTTGGATGAAGAAATATATATGGTTCAGCCACAAGGATTTGAGGTCAAGGGTAAGGAGAATTTGGTGTGCAGATTGCAGAAAAGTTTATATGGCTTGAAGCAAGCACCTCGGCAATGGTATATTAAATTTGACACTTTTATGAATGGGCATGGATATAGTCGGTGTCATTCTGACCATTGTGTTTATTTTAAGAGGTTGGATGATGACAGCTACATTATTTTATGTTTATATGTTGATGATATGCTTGTAGCTGGGTCTAACATGGATCACATTAAGGGGTTGAAACAACAGTTAGCAAAATCTTTTGCTATGAAGGATTTGGGGGCAGCAAAACAAATCCTTGGTATGAAAATTTGTAGAGATAGGAAAAATAGGAAATTGTCTCTATCTCAGGCTGATTATATTGAGAAGGTGTTGCAACGTTTCTCTATGGAAAATGCTAAAGCTGTCAGCACACCTTTGCCTGGTCATTTGAAATTGACTAAGGATATGTGTCCCAAGACACCAGAAGAAGAGACTAAAATGTCTAAGGTACCTTATGCTTCAGCTGTAGGGAGCTTAATGTATGCTATGGTATGTACTAGGCCAGTTATTGCACACGCAGTGGGAGTCGTTAGCCGTTATATGAGTAACCCTGGTATTGAGCATTGGAATGCAGTCAAATGGATTCTCAGATATTTGAGAGGCACATCCAGTAAGTGTTTACACTTTGGGGGTTCTACTACTACTGTACAAGGCTATGTTGACTCAGATTTGGCAGGAGATATAGATAGTAGGCGGAGTACTACAGGTTATATATTTACTATTGGTGGGATAGCAGTGAGTTGGATTTCTCGACTACAAAAGGTGGTTTCTTTATCCACTACAGAGGCAGAGTATGTTGCTGCTACAGAGGCAGCCAAGGAGATGATATGGCTACAATTCTTCATGGAAGAATTGGGACATCCACAAAAGGATAATTTTCTACATACAGATAGCCAAAGTGCCATTCATCTTGCAAAGAATTCTGCTTTGCACTCAAAGACAAAACACATACAGTTGCGGTACCATTTCATTCGATCAGTTTTGGATGATGGACAGTTAAGGCTGGAAAAGATTCATACTGATGATAATCCAGCAGATATGTTTACAAAGGTAGTAACAAGGGATAAGTTGAACTCATGTTCAGCTTCAGTTGGTCTTCTAGACTGAACAAAATAAAGGAACAACTGAGTCCAAGGTGGTTCAATCCAGTGGAAGCCTCATGTGGGTAGTGGTATTGCTACAGGATCAGTCTCCAAGTGGGAGGTTTTTTAGTATAGTGTGGATACTGATCAGTCACCAAGTGGGAGATTGTTAGCTTGTGGTGACTAATCAGGAAAGTACTATCCAGGAAAGTACTATACATTTTTCCTCCCGACCTCACCGGGGTTTGGGGTCGGGCCGGGCCCCGAGCGGGGGTTTGGGGGCGGTAGCCCCCAAGAGCAGGGGTTCGGGGGCGTAGCCCCCGAGGAATTTTTTTTTGAGGCCGACTACTTTTTTTCAGTTATTTGGGCCGACTACTTATAACTCATTCTAACCCTAAAGCGGGAAAAATATTGTATAATATGGCTTAGGGTTAGGGATTTTTCATGATGTATGATTTTAGTACTTGCGGCAGAATTGGGCTGTAAGGGATTATGGATTGTAATCAGGTTGTAATCACTGGATAATAATAATATTGGACTTGCTGTTGGTGGACGTAGCCCAGGGATTGGGTGAACCACGTTAAATCTGTGTGTCTTGTGTTCTATTCTGTGTGGTTTATTATTTTTTGATATTAGTTATATTTGCACATAATTGTTATTTCTGCCTTGTTAATCCTAACAATCACCTCCTATTAATTCAAGATATCTAGATGCACATCAATGAGCTGAAAAACACTATGCACAAGCTCATCAAGATGCACGGTCACAACATGAGGACCAAAACAACCAATCTTGTGATGCTCATGTGAACATAGCTAACTTGTTCAACCATTCAAGACCAAGCTCTCCACTAAAAACAACCGCAAGATATACAAGTGAGAGGCTAAAAAGTATTGAGTGAGAAAAACAAGCCTTCTTAAATGAACAAGTTGCAAAAGAAGAAAGATTTAGGCTCCTAGAGGAGGAGCAATGAGCCTTGTTGGACATAGAGAGGAGGGCCGCACAAAAAGAGAAAGATAGGCTCCTAGCCCAACAAATTAATGCACAATTCAATAATAAGGGTATCAACAGTGGGACCAACTCCCCACCATATACTCCCTTAGGCAGCCCACGAGGCAAAAAATATTCAAGGTCACCATCAAGATCTCCTAGTCCTAGAGGAAGGATTTTACAACATGCTCACCATAGGAGACAGACGCCCCCTAGGAACTCAAGACAACCCTCCCAACGAGCTCATCATGGCTCTCAACATGGAGGAACTAGTGCAAATTATGAAGCTCAAGACTTTATGAGAGTGCAACAAGAACCACTTTTCCAACAATATGTGGAGAAATATGTTGAGCAAAATAAAGATAAGTTCCTAGAGAGCCTAATCAACAAGGGTGAGAGGGTTCCTTATAACTTTGATGTGGATAGGAAAATAAAGAAATAGAGTCCCTCACAAGAAGAAGAAATTAAGCAAATCAAGAAGATGATGGCTCCTAAGAGTTCCTTCAACCTTGATTCTATTTGTCCTAATCCTTTTGATAAGAGCGCGAGAATGATGGATTTTCCTAGGAAAATTGAGTTTCCCCAATATGAAAAATATGATGGTAATGGTGACCCACATGATCATGTGCGCCAGTTTTATACCATGAGTTTTGAATTCCACCATGAGGATTCCTATTTGATGAGACTATTCCCAAGGAGTCTAAAAGGTCTAGCTATGGAGTGGTTTACCAACATAACCCCTCCCGTCAAAACTTTTAAAGAATTGGTTCATAGATTTGTGCAACATTTTGCCTACAACTTATCAAGATCAGTCACCATGCTCAATTTGTGTAATTTGAAACAGAATCAAGGGGAATCTTTTGTTACATTTTTACAAAGGTGGAGACGATTATGCTCCCGATATTCTAGGACAATTCCTGAATAGGAGAGAATTGATATCATTGTGAGCAATTTAGTACCTGAGATGCGATATGAGGTTTAGAAGATGGTCTTTGATTCATTTGACACCATGGTCAAAACCGCATGTAGAATAGAGGATGTCTTAAAAGAGCAAGGTATTTTGGCTAAACAACATAATAACAATAGTCAAAATAATAACAACCATCATAAGGACAAAGGCAAGAACTCACATTGGAATAAAAATAAGCAAGTAGTCAATGATGGAGTTGTTGAATCTAACCAACCAAAGGATCAAGGTGTCCTTCATTTATCTAGTGTAGTTCAAGCTATGAAGCTTAATACATCCTCTAACCAACAAGAGAATAAACAAAGATATCAAGAAAGACCTAAAAAGGAGAGGCGACAATTCTCTAAGCTTGGAGATTCTTATGAAGATGTTTTCAAAATGCTTATTGATAACAATATTGCAAAACCACAAGATCCAACAAAATTTCACATACCTGACATTAAGCCATATTGGTGGAATGAAAAAGCTTACTGCATATTTCATAATGGCATTGGGCACGACATAGAGCACTGCTGGAAACTTAAACATCTCATCCAAGATCTTATTGAAAATGGTAAACTTTAGATTGATGGGCCAAAGACCAATGTAGATCATAAAGCGTTTAAGGAACCTTTGCCTAAATATGATAAGGGGGAGACCTCTAAACCCAAAGATGGCAAAGCTGCAATCAACTACACCTATACATTTGCAGAGAATGTTATCAATATGCTTGAAGCTATGGATGAAAATGTCAACATGATGTAAAGCAAAGATTCTCATAGTCATGATGTGGACTCTCCTATATTTGATAACGAACCCGTGGTGGTGCTTAGAGGTTCTCACTTTCAAAGGTCATCTCAAGCTCTTAATGCTGTCACTAGAAGCCAAGGTCAAGGTCCTGTGGTCATTAGAGGTCTTAATTCTAACCAATCTAGAAAACCAAAGTAGGTGACATCCAAGAATGTCACCACCAAGTCAGCGGTTAATCCAGAAATGAGCTACAATCTTGTTGATTAGTTACAAAGAGCACCAGCTCAAATCTCAATTTTTGAGCTCCTAGAGTTGTCTCCAAGACATAAGCGTTTCCTTGAAGATGCTTTGCGTACAACCAATGTCCCTAACAACATAGACATTGATCAATTCAAAAATATGGTAAATCACCTTGCCAGCCCACATTACCTCACATTCTCAGAAGAAGATGACAAAGCCTTGAGCCATCCACATAATCTTGCCCTCCACATTGAAGTCATGATTCACAAGACCCATGTCAGGTGTGTGTTGATTAATGGGGGTGCTGGGATCAATATTTGTTCCTTGAGTTTGTTGAAAATACTGGGTTACTCAGAGCAAGTTATTGATACTTGTAAGAAAATAACCATCAAAGCCTATGATGAGGTAGAGAGAAGCTCTAAAGGCTTGGCCATCCTTCCTGTCAGGATTGGCCCCGTTGAAAAGGACATCTTATTTCAGATTGTTGATGCTAGTCCTTTAGCCTATAATATTCTGCTTGGTAGACCATGGATCCATGACATGCAAGAGGTGCCATCCACCTACCACCAATGTGTCAAGTTCCCCTATAATGGAGTAGAGGTTTGTATACCTGGGGATAGCACCTTATCTGTTAATGCAATTTCAACAGGGACTCATTTTCCTCTTAATTGAGAAGCATAAAATTTGATTCAACTTTGGCACAATGTCAGAATAAGTTCAAAACCATAGACCTTGGTATGGGGGGTTATCACATTGACTCCTTTACAAAGCTGCCAGTCTCACCTAGGTCCTATGGTAAACCTTCACAGGAGATGCATCCCTCATCCTCAGCAATGAATCTGTTTGATACATTCACAGAGTCTTCAATACCCATTCAGGATGAAAAAGAGGAAGTAGCTGTTAGAGATTGGATTTACAAAGAGGAAAAATACAAGCACAATGATAATTTTTCTCCATCTCCTAAGACTTATGGGAGGGGATATACTTTGGTCAAAAATATGGGTTACCCAAGCCATGGCCCTCTCAGTCATAGACTAGATGCTAAGGCTGAACCACTCAATCATGCTCTTTTTGGGCACAGATCTAAGACTACAATTGGCCTAGGTTTTGAGAGTCAGAACAAGAAAGTTGCCCCTATCCTAGGTACAATAGATAGTGATGATGAATACATACCCAATGTGCAAAATCAACAAGATAGGTGTGAAGATTGGGTTCCTTCCACCAATCTCCTTTGGGGAGATTTAGATACTACAGTTGATAATCCAACAGTCTCAAAATTAGAACAAGAACAATCCACTATTGAAGGCAATGTTGAGGATCCTATTCAACACACAAATGGCATTCAAGAGGGTGCTACCCTTGGTGACATCAATGCTTCTACTTCAAGACCTAACAAATATGGTTGGTGTAAGCATCCTAGTCGGGATTCAGATATAGACTCACATGAGTATGAGTGGGAGACTCTTTCTAATTGTTCTATAGTTGACATGGACATTGCTGTTGTCCATACATATAGTTACCAGTCCAAGGTAGCTAACGAGTCTAGTGTAGGACTAGAGAATTGGAATCCACAAGTCACTTTAGTGGATGATGCTTCATTTAGTAGGATAAGTCCTGATTTGGGTGCCTTAGAGGGATACTTGATGGATCCTAACTCTGCAATCACCAGAGATGATACCATTCACATACACAATATTGAACTAGTCATTGACCTACCCCTTGCCAATCCTCACTGAATTGATTGGTCTCGGTGCTATCAAGATCCTCAGCTCCTAACCTTTTCAAATGATTATGAGATAGCCTGTTACCTAAATGCCCTTGAACCTGTAGTCTCTTCCACCAGTGAACTAACTACAAGTATGATAGAGCCAGATATCAAGTACCTCAGTCAAAAAATAAAAAGAAAAGAAACAAAAAATAGGAGTTCTGATGGTGAAAACCACTATGTGGCGGTGTCAAAACCAAAAAAAGTAAAAATAAAAGATGTATCCGAAGGTGAAAACCTCCTTGAGGTGCCTAAGGATGGGGTACTTGATAATATTCCAAGCTATTTTTAGGATAGGTCTTCAGTACTTGTTGAGCCTACACAATCAGTCAATTTGAATACACTAGAGGCTCCACAAATAATTCATTTGGCTCAATCATTGTCAACATAAGAAAAGGAGACATATACCAAATTCTTACAAAGAAAAAAGATCAATTTTGCTTGGAACTATTCAAACATGCCAGGATTGGACACTAGTCTCATTATGCATCATTTGTCAATAGCTCTCCTTGTCAAAGCTGAATTAGAGAAGCTCCTCAACGCATGATTTATCAGAGCTATTGATTATGCCAAATGGATATCCAATATTGTGCCAGTTTCAAAACATGACAAGTCCATTCGTGTGTGCAAAGACTTTAGAGATCTTAATAAAGCATGCCCAAAGGATGATTTTCCACTCCCTAATATAGACATGATAGTGGACATGACCGCAGGCTATGAGATCTATTCTTTGATGGATGGTTTTTCTAGGTATAATCAAATCAAAATAGCTCCTGAAGACCAAGAGAAAACTGCATTCACTTGTGCATGGGGAACCTATTGTTGGAACGTCATGCCATTTGGATTAAAAAATGCCAAAGCTACATATCAAAGAGCTATGACTACTATTTTCCATGACATGATGCATAAGAATATGGAAGACTATGTGGATGAAACCTTGGCAAAATCCAAGAAAAGGGATACACACCCTGCCAATTTGGAAGTAATTATAGATTGTATGGAACAGTTTCAACTTAGATTAAATCCCAAAAAGTGCGCATTTGGAGTTACCTCTGGAAAACTCTTAGGATTTATCATTTTAGTTAAAGGAATAGAGGTGGACCCAAAAAAAGTTCAAGAAATAATGGATATGCCACCTCCTAAAAACATCAGTCAAATGAGGAGTCTTCACGGACATCTTCAATCTATAAGGAGGTTTATTTCACAACTGGCTGATAGAGCTCAAACCTTTAATAAGACTTTGCATAAAGGGTTTAAATGTGTTTGGAATGAGGAATGTCAGAAAAGCATGGATCAAATCAAACATTACTTGGCTAATCCTCCAATCTTAATGCCTCCTATCCCAGGAAAACCACTTATATTATATGTCTCAGTAAAAGAATCTTCCCTGGGGGCATTATTGGCTCAACTTGATGATACTGGAAAAGAAAGGGCCATTTATTACATCAACTGAACACTTGTTTCATATGAGGTCAACTACACTAGTATTGAAAAATCTTGCCTAGCGATGGTGTTTGCTTCCCAAAAGTTGTGACATTACATGCTTGCACATACAATAGACCTCATTGCAAAAATTGATCCTCTAAAATACTTGCTCGGTAAGGCTACTCTCACAAGTAGACTTGCTAAATGGATGATGATTCTTTTAGAATTTGACATAGAGTATGTTGAGCGTAAGGCTATAAAAAGACAAGCTATCACTGATCAATTAGCTGATTTTCCAATTCAAGACAAGGTACCCATTCAAGTTGAATTTCTAGATGAGCACATCATGTATATGACTACAAGAACCTAGAAGATATTCTTTGATGGTTCTTTCATGCAAAATGGTTCAGGTGCTGGAGTATTGTTTGTCTCTCCTCATGGATATACTATTCCTAAGTCCTATAGGTTATTGTTCCCATGCACAAACAACATTGGTGAGTATGAAGCCTTGACAAATGGATTGAAAATGGCTATAGAATGGGGAATTACAGAGCTTCACATTTATGGGGATTCACAATTGATTATCAACTAAGTTAATGAAGAATATCAAACAAAGGATGACAAACTGATACCCTATAAAAAGATGGTTGATTCATTGCGCCGATAATTTACCTTTGTTACATTTCAAAAAATCCCTAGAGTAGAGAATAAGGTAGCTGATGCTATGGCTACATTAGCTTCACTTCTTCAGTTAGAACAACATGAGTCCAGATTTGAATTCTTGGTGGAAGAGCTACGTTACCCTATTTTTGACTCCTTAGAAAGCCATGTCATTTGTACCTTGGTTAGCCATGAATCATCTCGCTATGGTGCCATTTATTCATATCTTCATGATGGTACTATTCCCTAAACCTTCAATCATTCTGAAAGAAGAAACCTTGTTCATAATGCCTCTCGCCACACCCTGATCTCCGATGATCTGTATAGGAGGGGTATAGATGGGACACTTCTTAGGTGTTTAGAAAAGGATGAGTCCAACCAAGCGTTAGTTGAAATTTATGAGGGCATTTGTGGAGGACATTCTAATGGTCTAGCCATGGCTCGAAGGTTGCTTAGGGTGGGGTACTATTGGCCTACCATGCAGACAAATGTAGTAGCTTTTGCTAAATCTTGTGAAAAGTGTCAGAAACATGGAAACCTGATACATGCTTTGGGTAGGGAGCTTATTCCTTCTATTTCTCATTGGCCATTTCAGCGCTGGGCCTTTGACCTTGTTGGGAAGATTCATCCCAACTCATCAGGTGGACACAAATTCATTATTACTGCTACTGATTACTTTACCAAATGGGTAGAAGTTGTCGCACTTTCTGTTGCCTCAGACAAGATAGTTTCTTTGTTTATTCTGAATCATATCATCTGTCAGTATGGAGTGCCTTTTGAGATAATTACTGACAATGGGGGTCAGTTTAAAAATAAGGACCTTAAGCATCTCTGCAAGAAATTTAAGATAAAATAGCATTGGTCCTCCATTTACTTCCCACAAGGAAATGGAAAAGCAGAGGCTTCGAATAAGACCATTCTCAAGATTCTCCATAGAATAGTTCACAAGAATGGTAGAG
The DNA here is from genome assembly GCA_027943335.1 of Chamaecyparis obtusa. Classification (NCBI taxonomy): domain Eukaryota; kingdom Viridiplantae; phylum Streptophyta; class Pinopsida; order Cupressales; family Cupressaceae; genus Chamaecyparis; species Chamaecyparis obtusa. The sequence goes on from BSBK01002666.1 coordinate 720,897, forward strand.
ATTGGCACCTACAGATAAATCTGGCCTTGTGGGCTATAAAATGAGTATTCGTACTCCAACAGGGGCTACACCTTTTGCCCTCACCTATGGTGCTGAAGCAGTGTTACCTTTAGAGGTAGATATCCCTTCACCTAGAGTCTCTCTCAAAGGTTTAGTGATAGATGAAGACTACTACGCCATGAGGTTGCAAGAACTAGAACTTCTAGATGAAAAGTGAAAAGCATCTTTTGATCACATGAGAGTCTACCAAAAGCGTATGTCCAAAGCATTCAACAAGAAGGTTCGCCCTAGGGAATTTCAAGTGGGGGATCTTGTTTTGCGAGAAAACCCTAAGAACCAACAAAATAGAGAGCAAAAAGGGAAGTTTGAACCTAATTGGCTTGGACCATACATCATTACTGCAACTTTTGGTATAGGTGCTTATTTACTATCTGATCCAAAGGGGGAACATCTCCCTGATCCTATCAATGTTTTGCACCTCAAGAAGTTCTATCCATGATGCCTATTCTGTCTGGGGGCATCCTTTGTACATATCTTATTGAACCTGAAAAAATCCAAAAAAAAATTTCATATATGATGCTGAAAAAATCTTAAAAAGCATATAAAGTCTTGAAAAAATACAAAAAAAAAAAAAAATATAAAAAAATTCAAAAAAATAGAAAAAGTGCCTTGGTGAAAACCTAGAAACAGGCGCCTTGGTAGCAAAAATAAAAAAAAATTAAAAAATCAAAAAATTTCCAAGTGGTGAAAACCTAGAAACAGGTGCTACTTGAGGCCTTTGCACCCTTGTCTTTTAGCATGTGATCTTGACACTTTGCCTTTCTCCATCATTCCTTGACCTTGTTGCCTTGGTTTGGAATTGGTCTTTGTCTTGTCTAGGGGGCATAACTGTGCTAGCTTTGGTCTCTAGGATGTGTTGGTCTTTAGGACATCCTTGCACATGGTGTTTTTTAACACCACCCCAAACTGTGTTTTTCAACACTACCCTAGCATCAAGTGTTTCTCAACACTTATCAGATATCTTACCCATAGTCTAGCATGATATGATATCTCTCACTGGTAAATGTGATACTCAAAGATTGATTTTATGACCTACACACACACACTTAAACACTTGACTCGCTGAGACTTGTTTGACTTTATCTCTTTGTGTGCTGTCTATGATGATTTCTTTGAATGAGTGTTCTCTCCCTATGATAGTTTTCGATGATGTATAGCTAGAAGACTGAGGGTATGAGGACATGTTTTATTGCTTTTTCTGCTTGTGGATATATTTTGTTGGTCCTAATTGTCATTAGCATTTATGCTTGATCCACTTGACAGTAGACCTACAGGGTATTATCCTTGACTGTTTGTGCGAGTGCATGCTTATAGCCATCTTGACTTTCTTATGTCCTGATGCAAGCATAATCTCGCTATAGAAAACTTAAGTAATCTCACTACACTAGTCATCTTGACCTATATGTCTTTGGTGCTTAGGTGGGATTTCCACATTCCTATCTGATATAGATCATATTTAGATCCACATAGTTATACTAGTGTGTATTGTATGATCTTATGACGCTACCAATAAAGCTTGATGATGATTATTAGATGTCTATTGGTGTTGTGACCTTGCAAGTCAACCACTTTCATAGTAGCTTGCATTTTTAGGTTCATGATAGTTAGTTTTGCATCTTGCATATGAAGAGAGCTCTCTTCATCTTTTGAGGACCTATCGGTCAACTGCACTCACCTCTCCTTTTCTTGATCACGTCTTTCACTCCTTGACTTTAACATCACATCCTTTTTCCTGTCATCATAAGGGGTTAATCTTATCATCATATCTATATAAAAAAAAAGATCATTTTCAGAAATATAAGTCTACATCATACACATGAGAATTAAAACATACATCTATGAGAGAGAATATACATGAGCATATATATCATACATTTTGAGGAATATGACAAGACAATGTAAAAACAAACTGATACATCCATCACAAGTGAGATAATAACAAAGATACATCGCAAATCCAGTAATCTCATATATGAATGTCATAGTACAATATACAAAATGAGATCCCAAAATTTGGATCAAAGTCTCATGATATGTGTCAAACATCTAAAAACCTAAGCCCTAAACCTAGGACTCGTTGCCACCATCACGTGGACCTGGTGGTGGAGGAGGTGGTGCCATGTCTGGTGCTACATCAAATCTACCCACTATTGCTGAGTAAGGAGCTCTCTGACCCACTGGTACTACCTGTATGTACAACCTGTGATAGTACACAGCTCGCACTGCCTCTCTCCAGATCTCTACAATGGTAGCCTGTAGTGCTCTCTCTCGTCGCTCTATCTCAGCCCTCTGATCTATGAGCTACTACTCCCTAACTACTATAGTGATCCTGAGTTTCTGCATCTCAGCCTCTAGAGCTTGTATCCTGGCTCTCAGGTCCTCTCCTCCTGCAGGTGGATTCTGCCTAGCCTCTACTTATCAATAAGCTAGTCTCGCCTCATCCTCAGGGGTCATTGATCTCCATCCCTGTGACCATTTCTGGCCACCTAATTTGGATCCCTCACCTATCTCCCTCACTCTCCCTCTCCCTCTCCCTCCATCCCCTCTGTCTCCTCCATCATCTCCATCATCCCCCTGTGCTCCTGGCTAAATATCTGGTATAGTGAATCTAGGGAATGGAGCTCTACGCCTCTTTGCCTTGTAAGTTGCGTCTGCATCTACATCCACCATGTCTGGAAGGTACTCCCATGGCTCCTAACATATTGTAGCTATATCTTGTACTGCCTACAGGTAATCCAACATCAACAGCCAACCATGGCTCTCCTCATCCTGAAACTGAGCATATGTGGTGGTCTCTGTAGGCACCCTCTACTGGCATCCGAACTGTCTCCACACCTGAGTAATGAAAAATATCTTGACAATGTCAAAATGATGACCTACCAGTGGCCAACTACAAAGCATGTAATCTAGCTCCCATCTATCACCCCACTGCTCGCATGCCCTATAAGGTTTGCATATGAATGAGGTAAGCTCATCCAGCACTCTCCTGTAATAAGTAACATCCCCACTATGTGCCTTAGAGATGAAACTGGCATATCTATACATATAGGGATACCTATGCTCCCTAGGCTACACTCATGGATGCACTACAACAATGTGCTCCCATGCCCATATCTAAGCAAGTATGGCCCACATGCCCAAGTCCTGCCATCCTGATAGATGATCTCATGTAACTCTTGGTACATGTCAGCTAGAATAGCTGGACCCCATGCCATCCGTCATGGACGTGCCACCAGATCTAATAGAAACCTACCCCATCCCAGTGGGAAACCCTTCTGACTCCTGTCAGCAATAAGGGCCTGTCTAATAATAGATGCAATAATGCAAGGCACTGGGAAGTCCTTGCCAAAATCATCCATCAACCGATCCCAGCTGATGTGTCTATCTAGGATGGTGACATCCTAGAACATGCCTGGGACAGCCTACCACCCCTCGATAGGATCCTAATCATAGTATACCAGTGCAATCAAACAATCATGTCAGTTTCTATTATATGGAAACTTTACATCTATGGCTATCTTTAAACATGATTATACTTACAGGCTCGCCATGGCTAGGCACTCGAAGAATTTGATAGACGTCCTCCAGTTAGATAGATGCCTCTCTAGTAGGAAAATGAAATGTGTTGTGCTCGCTGTGCCACCTCTTGGCAAGCGTAGTCAACAACCCATGGTCAACTTGGATATGGGGCATCTATAGTAAGTACCAGAAGCCCATAGCCCTCAAATCCACCTTGCTCGAATCATCTAGATCTTGGACAAATCATAACCCCATCACCTTCAATGCTTTGATGTGTAGCACCAAAAAGTGCTCCTGCAAAACCATTAACCCCAGCCAGATGTCAGCACATATCATGATGGATGTCTAAAAATTAGTACAAAACATCTTAAAAAGTAAACATTGTCAGGACCCATGTTATTTGGCTCAAAAACATTAAAACATGTCAAATTTTTATAACTAGGCGACACTATTTTTTGATTAAGTGTCGTATGACACTTTGTCCTATAGAAATGTGATGATATCCATTTGTGCGATACTTCGCATAGTGTCGTGCGACATTTCATCCCGTGTCGTGTGACACTTTATTCAATGCTCGTGCGACACTATTTTGACCCACGAAGTGTCGCACGATACTTATCATCAAAAGGTGTGACACTTATAAAGGGTCGTATGAAATTTTACTTGAATTCAAAATTCAAAATTTAAAAAACATGTTTTAATGCATTAAATGCTCATAAATGACCCAAAAAAGTGAGTTTTTCTAAAAACATACCGGGGCAGCATAGTGCGGAGATCAGTTGTGCAACCGGGCGTGCTCAAATCGATGCCTATGGATTGGGATCATTGCTTGCTGGGCCATTTTCTCTCTCTAAGCTCTCAAAATTCTCAAGTCGCTAAAAGACAAATGATTTTGAAAATGACCTTTTTACCCCTTATATAGCATTTTGACTTTTTGACCTAATTTTCAAAACACCTTAGAATTGTGCAAAAATTGCACCCCTAGCTAATTTCGACATCCTAGATCCATTTTCAGACTCAAAATCAAAATCCAAGTTCATCTTGATAGTCAAAATTGTATTTCAAAATTTTTCCCTCTTTTGCGCAGTTGGCTAACCAGTTGAGGCCTGATCCTTCGATCTTTGCTGGGGCATCTTTATTTCTTCACCCCCATCTCTTTCAAACTCCTAGTCTATCATTCATTTTCACTCACTTTATCTTTCCCAATCAAACCTAGTCAAATTGGGGCATGTCTTCACTGCTTGATGGTTATCCTATCGTCCTTTGCCTTCGATTATGATTTCTAGTGCTTTGATCAAGTTTATCAATTTTGTTGTTCTCCTCTACCTGATTTTGATTTTGATTCCAAGGGGGTAGTACCTATCAGCTTTAATCTTTGATTCAACTATATCATTCAGTTCAGCCTAAGATTCTTATTTTGAGACTTGATTATCACTTAACAACAATGGTGTTGATCTTGTCTTTTGATTCTTATCTCTTATTTTTAGACTTGATTATCACTTAACACCAACGGTGTTGATCTTTTCTTTCAATTTTAGACCTGACTATCACTTAATAGCAATGGTGTTGGTCTTGTCTTTCAACTATTTTATTTTTGTCCTGGCATGTTCCTAGAATGATCACACGTCTGGATTGTTTTGTGATCCCAAATCGATCTCACATTTCAATTCTTCTTTGACCACATGTGTTCCCAGAATGATCACACATTAGTCAAAGAGGGGAAAATGTATGCACCCTAAAATGGTCGCCTAGACTTTGGGCCCCCATTCAATAATTTATCAAATCCCTGAATCAATATTTTCAAAAATCAGTATTTTTCAATTATATCAATTTCCTTGATCAAGTCCTATTTTATCATTTTTGATTATTTGCCTTGGGCTAACCATTTTATCCTAAAGTCTTTATTTATTAAAAGGAATATTTCCTCCCCTTTTATTAAATAAAAATCCCCCACTTTTCCTCTTATCCTAAGTTGCACAAACAAAACATTGTTCTTATTTTATAAAAAGAAGAAAAAGCACTTTTTGTCTCATATGGACACAAAAGTCAACTCTTATTTTCTCATTGGAGGATATTTGTGCACATGGATTGCTCCTCTTTCAAGCTCCACCCTTGATTAAATCTTTTGCCTCTTAATCTCCATGGTCCATTCTTTCTCATTTCCTATAAAAGAAGAGCTCTCTTCCCCATTTGCATATCAATCTTTTTATGCTAATGTTATGCTAGGGGTTTTCTAGGTCACTTTGGAGCTTTTGAAGATTTGGAGCATTCTTGGCTTTTGCATCTACATTTCATTCCTAGTTTCAATCATGCATAGTAGCTTCATGTTTATGCTTTCATAGTTTAGATTTTATTTCAAGCTTTAGAATAACTCATCTAGCTTAACTAGGAAGGTTTGGTAATACTTGTACTTTCCTTTTCATAGCATAGCTTGTACTTTCATTTCCATAGCTTAGCTTGCATCTCTCATTTCTAGCTTGCATATTCATCTTAATCTAGTTTGCATTTGCATTTCATAGTGATTCTTGGGGATATTGGCATTCTTGCCCTTATCTTCATTTGAATCTCTCATTGTGTGGTTGACTAGCAAGGTCATAAGCTTAATAGCTCTAGCTGAGAGCAAACTTCAAATAATCTTGCAACTCCATGCATAGAGAGCTCTAGGTCAGTTTCTAAGGTTTCCCATTCATGAATCCCTTGGATATAATGACTTAGAGAAGTGCACCATTTGAGTGTGTACACATCCTACATAAGACTTGATTTGAAGCTCAACTTGTAAATTGTTTTCAATGTATTCTTTCACATCCATGTCCTTTTGTTTCAAATTTTGTAGTTTCCTATACAATTGAGTGGTGTAGTCATTGGGTAATAATTTTCCTTTCAACTTGGAAACTACCCTAGATCCTAAGAAGTGGTCTTAGCTTTTCTCTTCTTTTTCCTTTTCTCTTTCACATAATCCAACCGCAAGGATGCATGGCCCTTCAACTTAGTTCTAGCCAACTTCACGTGCTACTCTTCAGGAACCTCCTCAAGCTCAATGTACTTGTCTAAATCCCCTATCTAATCAAGGAGTTCCTCACCACTCAAAATGTTTACATACACTAGAAGTTCCACCTTAACCTTGGGTCCTTCACTCTTGACAACTTTCAACAATCTTTCCATCCCCAATTCTTCAATTTATCCCTCTCTTCTAGAGGTCCTTGTAGTGGATTGGCCTCAACCACTACTTCTTCTTCTTGGTCACTCATGTATCTTGTTACCACTCCCATTCTTTGGTTGTATTTCACTACCACAAGTCTTTTTTTAGGCCAATCCTCATATTTCTCATCTCCCTAGAAAAGGTTTCCCAAAGTTGTGTGGTGATCCTTTCTGCCACCCTCTCAACTTCTCTTGAGGCATCTTCCCTTTCTTGATCCTTGATACTAGTTTCATTTAAGCTATATTGATGATATTTGGTGTCTTTATTAGCTTTGATACCAATAATGATGCATAGGAAGGATTACATCAATCAAACATACACTCTCTACTCAAATACATTCAAGCTCTATTCCAATTACACCACTTAGATGCTTTATTCTTTGACCTATTTTCTAAACAAAATAAAAAATTGTCGAAGGAAATACATTCTTGGAATTCCTTTGGCCTCCAACCATGTCACTTGATGACATACAATTCATCAATGCATCAAATAACTCAAATGATACAATTGTTCCATAAGCCCTCCTTTAACTAGGTTTTTTTTATGACATATACCCTGCACAATGAGATCAAAAAAACTAAATAGCTTGGATAAAACAAATTATATAGAGTTATCCTTTGGAGAGCATGTGGGAAGTGGTGGTAAAAATGTTTCCATAAAGTTTCATAAAATTTCAACTGCGGAAACTCATGAATTAATTTCACTTGCTGAACCCTAGGTATGGTTTAGGACAATCAATGAAGAAAATGCAATAAATTGCTGAAATAATAATAAAAATACATGAATCCAACTAAATCTTGAGTCTAAAAGCCATTATAAAATTCTCCTAACATTTATAGGTCCATACTAGACCATACAAGGTTGTAGAACATGCATTTCAGGCAGTTTACTAGAAAAAATAGGTACAAAGGTCTTACAATTCTTATTGTAAAACAAGGTCTTTTTGCATTTATAACTTCCATCCTCTTTCCTTATCATTAATGCAAACATTTTTCATCATTTATAACTCATCCAACTGATTACATCCAAAAGATGCACTTTTGACATGATAATTTTGCAACTTTTGAATGACAATTTTTGCAACTTTTTGACCCCTAACTAAACCACAAAACATGAAAGTGTAACCACATGGTCTAACATGATATTATTTGCACAAAAAAGTTCAAATCCAAGGTAACCTTACAACCCAAAAATTTTTACTAGGAAATTCAAATTGGTTTTGGTGAGAAATAATGAAATTTGAATTTCTAGATTTTATTCACCTAACCTACCCCTTGAAATTGATGTTACTAATCTCCTATGAACTAGTTCAATCTAGAATATGGACCTTAACAATAAAATGAATGAAATTTTCATCAACAACGGATTCTCATGCATCATTGATGCAAGAAAAATGATATGATAACAAGATCACAAGAGTTCTCCAAAGCCACAATTAGTTGATTTGATATTGCATTGGGCTTAAATGAAGAAGAAATATGTTTTTGTATAGAAGTACTCAAAAGAATCAAGGTTGAAGATTAAGAGGTTGAAAGATTAATGACCAAGATAAGAGAGAAGGTATGAATGAATAAGATTATTAGGTTGAATTAAGAGGAAGGGATGAGATTAAGTGGTAGGTAAGAGATAGGCAGAGATGTTGACTTTTGGTAACACATCTTTATATTCAATGACGTGTGAAAGAAAAAGGTGAATGAAGAGATGAATGAAATTTGTCACATGCCTATGAATTTAGATTGCGATCCATGCAAACAAGATAAATTACTAAGATTAGAAATAAAAGGATAATGAAGTAATTAATTAAATAAAAAATATTCATTTAATTATTAGTAGAAAGGATAGAAAAAATTAGGTAATTAATTAAATGTTCATTTAATCATGGGAAAGAAAAGACTAACACATTAAATAAATAAATAAAAATAATCATTTAAATAATGGAGGAAACGACTGATAAAAAATAAAATAAAATAATTTATTTAATAGAGAAACATGATAAAATAATTAAATAAATAATTTTTTAATCCAATTGAGGATAATTTCATGTGTCTACAATAATAAAAGTAAATGTAGAAACTATAAAAATATCAAGTATAAATCCTAAAAATGTAAACAAGTGTAGTTTGTATTATTTTATTTTGTTTCCATGCTAAATTAGAACTCAAAATGCCCAAGAGATAGATGTGGAAAAGATAAAAAAAATCTTGAAGGAAAAAGATTGATGCCATTAACAATATGAGAAAAAATAATGGGCTTAACAATCAATTTTCTTCTCAGACCCCTCTATCTGATAATGATAAGACTAAGGCAATGGATGGGGCTAAATCCACCACTTCTCCTAATCTGATTCATGATGTAAGGGCTAAGAAACCTTTACCAAATTCAGACTATGACCTTGGTCCCTCTCATCATACTTTGGATAGTGACAAACATTGTCAAGACTCACCACTTGGTATGCTTGATGAAGGGTCCCCCAACCCTAACAATGTGACTCAGATTGATAACAAAGATGGATCTCCCTCCATCCAAGACTCTGGACTTAACTCTAAGATAGAGAATTTTGAAATTAGTCTTGAGAAGGGGGTGGATTCAAGTATGAATTGGGCTATTATTCCATTTGTTCCTTTCTCTCTATCAAGGTGTTTGAAGCCTATGGATGCCACTCCTATGGATAGTGGTAACACTAAATCTAAGACTAATAAAAATAAAATAATTATAAGGGATAAAAAATCCTCTGTTGGTGTAGGACATGTCTTTATAATTTAAAAAAGGAGAGGTAGACCTAAGTATGCTACTTATTCTAAGAACTATTTTAGGGGATTCGCTAGCCAACTACCTAAGTGCTACCAATATTTCTAGGGCCCAATAGAGATTGGCTCATAAAAAAATGTCATGGAACTGAAATGTGTGTCAGGGGACATATAGGGGTTAGAGTCCCCTGACAGGAAGTATGCAGTCAACAAATTTTTGAAATCTTGTAAGAATCTTGATATACTACTCTTACAAGAACTTAAGCCTGCCAATTTCACCTTGGAAGACAACCTCAGATGTATTTGGAGGGATGCAATCTTCTTTAAAACCAATCATTGTAAAGGAAAATGGGGAGCTACTATTTTACTCAGCCACTTATGAAGGTATAAAATTTGTTATTGGGGATGTTCCCCTTGTTAAAAAGTGGTTTGGGCTATGGTGAAGATCAAGGATCAATCAATGGGAATTTTTTCTATATATGCATCCAATGACTAAGGAGATAATTGATCTTTTGGAATGGATGACCCAATTGGAAGATATTCCATGGATTTTGGGAGGTGATTTCAACATGATTGATAATCCATAGGATAAATATGGAGGGTTAAAGTTTAAATGGAAAGGTGAGTAGAGGTTCTTTTGGAGCAAGGTAGTTAATAATTTACATGTGTTTGACCCCATGGGTGGCAAGAAAAAAGACCTTAAATGTCTCTGTTACACATGGTTTAATTATCAACAAGGTAGTAAAAGGATATATAGTAGATTAGATAAGGTATATGCCAATCAATATGTCTTTTAGTTTTCAACTGAACCTAGTGGTGAGTGGGTGAAATTTATCCCTTACACCTTTTCTGATCATCATCCCATAGACACCACCATTGTCCTTGGATCACCTACTAGTAAACCAAGATATCCTAGGGATGCTTTTTCTTTCAATACTTCCTTACTATAGGATGAGGACTTGATGTAAGCAGTTAGTATCATTAGATTTATCAACAAGTGCAACCCCATGCAATATAATGCTAGATAGAAATGGAATCAGAATGTTGAAACTTGGAAAGGTTTGTTTCATACTATGGGTAGAAAGAAAGAAAAAGAGATGAGAAGGATTGAAATAAACCTCCATAACCATTTGGTACTTGTAGAGGAATCCTTGAAAGTTGATCCATCCAATAGTGTTGCCAATGAAACTCTTTGTCAAGACAAAAATAATTTAAGGAAGATTCAACAGTCTAAAATGTAAGGCATGAGAACTAGAGCAAGACTCAACTGGTTGGAGAATAGTGATAAAGGATCAAAGTGTTTCTTTCAATTTTTGAAATACAAGAAAGAAAATGATTCGATTGAATGCATTAAGGATGATAGTGATGAAGGGTAGGTATGGAAGATCCAATAATGGATGGTCCAAGCCTACACTACCAATTATAACAACAAAAAGCACAACAGAATACAATAATATAATATTTCAAAATAAAAATTTATTCAACATGCCTAGCTGTGAGGCCTTTTGAGTTTCATCCTTATACAATAAAATTTCAAAGTATCTCAACAATCTCCTAGCTAGTCCAGCTCTGAAACACACACTAATACATTTGGGGTGAAATTGCGACAACAATTTGCAACGGCGGGCAAATGTTATGTCTTTTTGGCTTTTTTTTTTTCAATTATACCCCGACAACATCGCAATTGCGACGTTAACAGGATATAAGAAAAAAAAAGAAAAGAAAATGTTGGTAATTTCTATAATAGTGCCGAGAGGGATTTTTGCAGCCGTTGGATGAGGAGATCTCTACGGCTAGGCATCTCTGCGGTGAAAGGGATCTACTGGATTGTACATTCAGAATCCAAAAGGCTAAGAAAGGTATGATTTTAAACTTCACTTCCTCCTCATTTTGTGTCGCCCTCTCTTCCCTTTATCATGCAAACCTTATATTTAAGGATATGCAACATGATCTCATTTAACAAGAAAAATGTTTCTGCTATTTCTTCTCAGAAACCCTTCTTCAAACCCTAATTTACCATCGGGTAGTTTTGGCTGGCTGCTACTAGGTGAGAGTCTACTATTTATAGCTTTCCAAAGGGCCAATGCATTTCATGAATTTTTGGAGCAGAGGATGAAGGTCCATGGAGGAGATATCTTTAAAACCCACTTGCTCAGATCCCCTAGAACTGTATTGTGCAGTCTTACGAGATATCATGTATGCTATGTGACAATTGCAAGTATGCTCATGTCTATTGCTGTGTATTTTCTTTAGAAGATTCATTTTGATATGTATACGGAGGCAAGTTTTTGTAAATTTTGTTTCATAATGCGTCTGATCATATCAATGGGTCAACAAGTTTTTGAGTTACAATTCATACTCTAGCACCATTTTATATCATTGAACTGTTGTGGGATAGGATGCCATTTTGTTAAGCAAGTCATCATGGCATTGAAATTGATGCGTTGCTCCTCCTTATTCAATAATCTACAATCTAAGTGACCAACAGTTCAACCCAAACTGAACTATTGGTCATATTGAAAGAACTTTTCCTGCCTATACAATTTTTCTCATCAATCACTGCTTTATACTTTATTCTGCTCACTGGTCCATTAAATTGAATTGCATATTCATGTTCTAAGATAACCCAGCTTGTAGAATCATAGATAGATAAAGGGATTTTACAAGGCATGGACAATCATGTTGCTAATGGAGACTCTCTCCCACAGGGTAGAATGAGATGAAATTCATTTTTTACAGTGAAATCCTAACCGCATATTTTCTGTAGCAGATTCATTTTGATATGTATACGGAGGTGGAGATTTTTTAAATTGTGTTTCATAATGCATCTGATCAGATCAATGGGTCAACAAGTTTTTGAGTTCCAATTCATATTCTGGCACCATTTTCTATCATTGAACTGTTGTGGGACATGATGTCATTTTGTTAAGGATTTCTATCTTCTTCATTTTTCCCTTCTCCCACAACCCCACAAATTTGGTTTCCAAATTCACTTCTACCAAAATGGATTTTATTTTATATAGCGTATAATCCCATAAATTAACAGATGTTTTATGATGTATAATCCTAGAAACTCAGAAATCTTTTATGGCATAAGCCTACAAACTCTTGTTGAATTTATCATTGGTGACACTTTTATGGGTAGTGAGATTGCAAGCTAGCCAAAGGGCTTGAAATGCTTGTGAGCGTTAGCTCTTTAGATAGGGCTCTACCTCATAATTATGCACATAGCAGTACATTTGTAGTATAGTCAACAAAAGCACAAAAAACCCAACCAACAAAACCACCACCTTTGATGGACTTGACAAGTACTCCCAATAAAGTTCAGACAATTGAGTCTTAATCTTGATTTTATAGTAATTTTTTATGAGCACTTCTTTGATTTACTTACTAGGTTCTATGTCCCTTATTCTTGTCATAATAAACACATTTCTTATCCCTATTTTGGTTTTTATTACCATCTAGATTGAAGTGTTTGGAGTACTTCAGACTATAGGCTAAATCGTAAAATCTCTCAAAAACTTAAAATTCTAGACACTATACTTTTTGCATGTTTGATCAGTCAAAATTTGGGATTAATTACTCCAAATGGTAACTATTAATTAGTTCATGATTTACTCTAGTTCTTGGAACTCTAGTATATTGATTACTTAATTTCAAATATACCAACACTTTGGTTTTTGCATGTGTACCCATTGATATTTTAAAGGTGTGTATTCACACATCTTTGAAGGAATGATGTTTTCTCTACATTATGGATTTGTTATCCATGCAAGAAATCTTTTGCCAGAGTTGGGATGTTAATTATTTTTTACTTATTTTTCATGAAATATGTTGTAAATGTTAATGGGATTTTTTTATGCTATATTATTAGCTGAATAAACAATTTCTTAAGGTAGTCATTAAGTTTGTAATTGTAGTTTCATGAAATTACACCTTTGACTTGTAATATTTTTTGCATGTAATATATGAATTCACTATTGATTCCAAGTGCATTAAGGGAGGATGAAATCGATATTGTCAAGGTGCATAAAGGGGGGATAAAGCCAATATTAATTTTAGGTGAGGTTAATAAACTATACTAAGGCAATGACCCATAAATTCTTAGTTATATTTGGATTCATATTTTGTTTTTATTCAGATTCATATTTTGCTTTTCCTTTTTATTTTTCCATTTAATTATTCTAATCAAACATACAGGTCAATAATATAGGTTAATTATATGTTGTTGGAAATATGAATTATACATGCTATCTTTGAAGAAATAGATAAATCAATGTGATTCATACAAAAAAATAGATTGGTACAAACACACACACACACACACACACACACATATAGATATAGATATATATCTATGTTTATATATGTGTGTGTGTGTGTGCCAATCTATTTTTTTGTATGAATCACATTGATTGATCTATTTCTTCAAAGATAGCATGTATAATACATATTTTCAACAGCATATAATTAACCTATATATATATATGTGTGTGTGTGTGTGTGTGTGTGTGGAAATATATATTCATGTATTTATACATACACACACACACACACACATGCATGTGTATATATATTATAAACAGACTGGTTAATATTTTTGTACATGTGCATATATATGGATGCATGTGTGTAAAATTGGATGTATATGTAAGTAGATACATAATAGATAGACATATGGAGCATGCATACATATTTGGACCAAAAACTTGGAGTAATATTTAAATATATAGATATGGACCAAGCATTGTATTGGCAAAATATAATGTTCAAGTTACATTGTAATGAGAAGAGCAAAATGCATGGCATGATGAATCATCTACCCGCCTTACAAAAAAATACAAATTTCTAGGACCTCTATAAGTAAATAGGGGAATGGTTTTTCTTCTACAAAATATAAAAAAACAATTTTTGTCAAATAATCATACTAGTTTTGATGGAAAATTTTACTACACCATCCATGGGGGAAGCATGGAGCAATGACCATCCGTAGCAGTGGCTGCAATGTCAGAACTTGATCCTGCACTTATTTTCTCCTTGGAAGGTGTTATGGGAATTTGCAATTGGTCTATAGAAACCTGAGTGTTGATTGTGATACAGAGTGGCATGCAGATGTGGTGGAAATAGTATAGATGTTTCTTCAACAATGCACTTTCCTTACTAACCCTTTAGGCCTATTAGAGGCTAAATACCCAAAATGACTCAACTTGGCTTCCAAACGGACAAGATAGATTTAGATGAAGTTCACAACACATATTCAATGGGATTCAACCAATTTTGTGGACCAAAGCAATACCCATTTGACAGAACTCTTCAAATCCCCTTCTAGCCCTGTGAACCCCAATTAGTCCTCCTCAACCAGTTTTCCACCTTTTTCCCTGACTTCTTCCAAACAAGTAGACAAAAAAATTATATTTTGGGATACCCTTTTCAGGGATGCAAAACATATGTCAAATTTAAACCCAACTCCTTTGGACCAGTTTGTACTTCCTTCACAATGTGGCCTTCAAATGGCATCAAAATTAAACAAATAACAAAGAAACTATGTTTTATCTCACTCTTCACCACTCCAAATTCTCAGCACAATCATATTATAGCATAAAAATACTAGATCCAAATGATTTCAGTCACATTCATCAAGAATCATTCAACTCACCTTTATAGGCTCTCCAAACCCTTGTTTCATGAGGGTTTCACCAAAATCCTATCTCCACTCACCTTGGAGATCAAAATATTTTTCAAACACCTTTAGATCAACACCCTAGGGTCTTCCAAGTCATCACACAACCCTCTTCTTCAGGTAAATCTTCTGCTGCTACATGTTAGCCATCAATTTCCTCTTGGAACACTCCCTTGTCTTCAACATTCTCGCTGTCCTTTTAGTATTTTTGCATCATAAACTCTTAGGATGATATTTTACATGTTAGAAAACATTCCTCTCATGCCTCCTGGGCCCTAGAAGATCATGAGAGGCTCATTATTCACTAAGAAATCAAAACTGTGCCCAAAACTATGAGAAATCTGTCTGTTACAGTGTTAGTGGCATGTGAAATCCTTCAAAACAATCTGAAATCTATATAACAGTGAACCATGTAACAATAAGAACCCTCCTAATTCATATTCATGACAAGAAAAACCAAATAAAAGTTCAAGATACCAATGAAATAGTGCAAAATGGAATGTTATTATTCACTGTTTGAGACAGTCCGTACAAATAAGTAATTGTCCTCCTTCAATCTACCCGTACAATGGTCCTTTGGGTATTTATTAATCTTCCCCCCACCTGCCTCAACCAACTTTAGGTAGTTGGGAGGCTTAATTAAGCTTAAAATAAACTAATACTACTTTCCATCCAAAATACTCATGTAGCTGTTACATACAAGGTTTGAATTTTTTATAAGCAACAAACTATGTTTAAATGAACTTATTGAACAATTTAACTTATGCAATGACTTGAGACTATTATAACATCCTACTAGACCCTACCTAATGACTTCTCTATCCTAAACATCCTCTAGATCCTCTTCCAGGGATCAATTACAACTTTTGCAATATGAATTTTAACAAGACATCATCCAACATTGTAACTTTTTGTCCTTTCAAATGCCATGATTGGCTTTAGGATTGACCAATTGATGACATGAGATGCTCCATGATCTCTTTGATGGCCTAGATCTCCACTATGCCCATGAAGAGCATATGATTCCCCTGCATCAAATTCACCACCTTGAAAGTTGTTCTTGTCCCAAGAACATTGTCTTGCATTGATGACTACTCTTTCTCCATGTCTCTGCACTTGATGCTTGGGAATGAAGTCCCCTAATGTAAAATTCCCTCTCTTCCTAGTACCTACATGCAAAAACTTCAAACATGGGTTGGCCTTTATAATCTCTGCCTTTGAGCCAGTCACCCCTGCTGTTTCAGTTATATTCATTACTGTCTGAACAATCCTCTTTTCTGCCTGCCTATGACAGTGCCTTAACTATCCTTTCACCTGATGTTTCTTCATCTCCTTACTATCCTTATCATGTCCTTAGATAGGATAGTACCAATCACCCACCATTACTCCTTCACCACCTTGAAATTCTGCCCTTACCCTTGTCACAAAATTCAGTATTTTCTATCTTTTACCCTTCATCACTTCTTGCTGTCTTATCTTTGTTCTATCCTCTGTCTGACCAATATCAAGTCCTTTAATACTTCCTATGAGAAGAGACTCATGCCCTTTGCAAGGTAATGGTGTCAATTTAATCTTTTTTCCATTACTCCATAAGGTATAAACATTGGTGTAGCAGTCATGTGCAACTCGCCTAGAGACTTGCCAAGTTCTACCTAGGATGACATGTGCACAGTTCATATTGACAACATCACATGGTACTTGATCAGTGTACTCACCTATTGAAAAGGTTACCATGGTCTGATGATGCATTATGAAATTTTGATTGTCTTCCACCCATGTAGCATAGTATGGCTTAGGATGGTGTTGAATAGGCAACTTCAATGCATTGACAACATCCCATGAAATTAAATTGCTGCAAGTACCTGAATCTATGACTAATTTATAAACTTCACCTTGTATCAAACAATTTTTCCTAAAAATACTTACTTGTGGTGTCCATTCCTTGCCTCTCCTAAACATTAAGAATTCTCCTATCTCAGGGTCTGCATTACCTTTTGGCATTTCTTCCTTGTTGTCTTCCTGGACCAGGTGTACCCTCTTCTCTTTGTTAGGACACTGGTAGGATTGATGCCCCACCTTTCCACATGTGAAGCATGTACCTGTAAACAAACCAATCCCCCTTTCTTTTCCACTCCTACCACCTCTCTGATTTTGTCCTCCTCTAGAATCAGAACTAGGAC
The DNA here is from genome assembly GCA_027943335.1 of Chamaecyparis obtusa. Lineage (NCBI taxonomy): Eukaryota > Viridiplantae > Streptophyta > Pinopsida > Cupressales > Cupressaceae > Chamaecyparis > Chamaecyparis obtusa. The sequence continues at coordinate 738,282 of BSBK01002666.1, forward strand.
CTTTGTCCTTCTCCTCCCAAACTTGAGTTGTTCTTCCTCTTCCTCTCATGGAAGATCCTCCCCTAGCATTATGTCTTTCACTTCTCCTTTTCAGTTTCTCCTCTATCCTTAAAGCAATCTGATAACACTCTTTCACACTCCTGGGATTTGTAGCAGTAAACTCATCTTGAATGGCAAACTTCAAACCTCCTAAATATCTTGCAACCTTGACAACTTCTTCTTTATCCAAACCTGATCTCATGCTCAGTTTGTAGAACTCATCTGTGTATGCCTTTACATCCAAGTCCTTTTTCTTTAGCCCTGCATCTTCTTATGCATTTGAACTTCAAAATCTTTAGGAAGGAAATTACTTTTCATTTTTAAACCATTCTATCCCAAGAAGTGATTTTAGACTTACCTTTTTTCCTTCTTTCAGCCTCCTCATGATCCCACCATAGGAGTGCATGCCCTTTCAGTTTGGTCTTTACCAACTTGACCCTCTATCCCTTAGGTATATCATCACTTTCAAAATAAGCATCCATAGATGCAATCCAGTATAGTAGGTCCTCTTCTTTCAGACTTCCATCGTACATTGGAATGTCTTTCCTTACCTTGTAGCTATCTCCTTTCATAGCTTTTAGGATCCTGAGTGTCCTTTGCTCTTCAGGATCAACCTGTTGTTCCTCTTGCACTTCTTCATTGTTCTCTTCTTCTTCTTCTTTAGTATCTTCATCATCATTTATTTCTCTTCTCTAATTTGATTCAATTGTCTCTAACCTTGCCAATAATACATTGTATGAGTCTTGCAACTTAGCATTCTTTTCCTCTAACTCTTGAACCTTTCTCTCCCAACCTGCATTCCTGGGAGCCATTATATCAAACAAATCAATTAAAATACAAGATACCTCTACTAGCCAATACCTTTTCCTCACCAAGAATCCTTCTAACACCTTAAGTACACCTTTCAACTTTGGTACACACAAGGAGGAATTAAACACTCCAAGGTTTCAACAATGGAACCAGTATACAAAAGACACCAAAAGACTTTAATGATGATGAAAACTTAACCTTCCAATACCCAAGGAGATCTTTCTGATGCTCTAATACCACCTAATGTAGAGTGGCATGCAGATGTGGTGGAAATAGTATATATGTTTCTTCAACAATGCACTTTCCTTACTAACCCTTTAGGCCTATTAGAGGCTAAATACCCAAAATGACTCAACTTGGCTTCCAAATGGACAAGATAGATTTAGATGAAGTTCAAAACACATATTCAATGGGATTCAACCAATTTTTTGGACCAAAGCAATACCCATTTGACAGAACTCTTCAAATCCCCTTCTAGCCCTATGAACCCCAATTAGCCCTCCTGAACCAGTTTTCCACCTTTTTCCCTGACTTCTTCCAAACAAGTAGACAAAAAAATTATATTTTGGGATACCCTTTTCAAGGATGAAAAACATATGTCAAGTTTAAACCCAACTTCTTTGGACCAGTTTGTACTTCCTTCACAATGTGGCCTTCAAATGGCATCAAAATCAAACAAATAACAAAGAAACTGTGTTTTATCTCACTCTTCACCAATCCAAATTCTTAGCACAATCATATTATAGCATAAAACTACTAGATCCAAATGATTTTAGTCACATTCATCAAGAATCATTCAACTCACCTTTATAGGCTCTCCAAACCCTTGTTTCATGAGGGTTTCACCAAAATCCTATCTCCACTCACCTTGGAGATCAAACTATTTTTCAAACACCTTTAGATCAACACCCTAGGGTCTTCCAAGTCATCACACAACCCTCTTCTTTAGGTAAATCTTCTGCTGCTACATGTTAGCCATCAATTTCCTCTTGGAACACTCCCTTGTCTTCAACATTCTTGCTGTCCTTTCAGTATTTCTGCATCATAAACTGTTAGGCTGATATTGTACATGTTAGAAAACATTCCTCTCATGCCTCCTAGAAACCCTAAGTAGCAATGTGGAAGCAACCAACATCTTAACCAATGGTTCAGTATTGTCCATGCTTGTTAAGATGTTGAGAATATCTAAACCAACTGCTTTGCGTGTTCAACTTGTTTCAGTAATGGGTTTGTTGATTCAGCATACAACTATTATTGAAGATGAAGTGGCAAGTTCAGGTATAGTTTCAGTGCTAACTGATGCTCTTCGAGATAAGAAGGAAAAAGTGAGAAGATTTGCTATGGCAGCCTTAGGTGAACTTCTATTTTATATCTCCACTCAGAGTGAAAATTCTCCGAAGGCTGTTGTTGGTTTGGAAAGTCCAACAAAATATAGCTGGTCATCACCATCTACATGGTAGGTTAGCCCCTAATTCTTGTGCCATTTATATCTGATATATGTGATGTAGAGCCTTGGTATCCACAATGAAAAATAGTGTTTTCAACTAAACTTTGTGTGAGAATTCAAACTCCCTGCTTATGCTAGGGCACTCCTTACCAAAGCTCTACACTATTGAATGAACAAGTCTTTTGTAAACATTCAACACATTATTTACCCATAACTCCTCACAATGTTATTCATAGTCTATTGTTCTGTCAGTGACGATAGGTTCTTGTATACCTTGTGTACCTCCTTTCCCACCAACTGTGCCAGTTTATTTTCTGTATGTTCTTTGATAGTTACATCACTTGTCAAACTTTCTACTTTGTTCTAGTCCTTCCCAATTTCAAATCTATTCCCATGACAAACCAGTCACTCACCAATCTTGGTATATACCTGACATAGAGATTCAAGTGTTCCAAAGGCTCTTCAAAAAAATCACTCTGTCATATTTCATATACCAGACAGAGTGTTCTTTGAGAACAAGGTTCTCAACTAAACTCCAACTTCACAGACTTTCTTCATAGTCAAAGAGAACTAACACTCGGTCTTTCCACTAGACTCTTTAATCATAGGCAAATTGCGACGGGGGTAATTTGTACCCAGAACAGGGTAATTTGTCCTAGAAATTTTTTTTTCATTTTATTTTGTATTCGTTGCAATTGCGATGCACACCCAGTGAATTGCTATGGGGGTGCTGTATAGGCGACGCCCACTCCCGTTGCATTTGCTTTGGGTGTTCGTCCCACTTGCAACGGTTATCACATGATCGCATGCAGCTTCCCAAGCACATGCAACCATGCAAGAAGCCATCACAATTGTGTAGGTATTCATCGCACTTGTGATGGTTATCGCATGATCGCATGTGGCTTCCCAAGCGCATGCGACCATGTGACAAGCTGTCACAGTTGTGTGGGTATTTGTCGCACTTGCGACAGTTATCGCATGATGACATGCAGCTTCCCAAGTGATGGATTGAAGTCATAATTGTGATAGAAATGGAAAGACATCATATTTTGTGACTAAAAAACAATGACATCTATTACTGTTGTAATTGCAACACATGGCTGTCACAATTGTGACACATAGCCATCGCAAATTGATGCCAAATTATTAGTGACATTAGTAACTGATGGAAACACTAAGGCAGATCTAAACTTGAGCTCGCAAGCCTCCAAGCAATCTCCTTGTCTCCAAGTATGCAAACCACTAGCTCTGCTATTACAATATCAGATAAATCATATGATCTTCAAGATCTCACATGATCCAATTATGATTCTAATGTACTCTTCTCTACTAATATCCTATCATATCACTACCATATCCCCCCTCTACATCAACCAAGGACCTCAATTTATAACCAGCTAAGCTACAAGTTGGCCAGTTAGGTATTAATTACATTATAGGTACAACCTAAGGAGAGATACCAAAACTAAAGACAAAAATAAAAAAAACATCATGAAAAGATAGATTTAGGTCCACACATGATCCAAGAATAGATCCCCAATTGTGCAAGCTCCAATTTCTCCGTACGGAACTGTGCAAGGTGAAATACCACATGTTTCATGAGTGAAACTGGTAGAAAGTCGATGCCTAAGGAAAATGAAGATAACTCCCAGATCCAAATGAATTAGGACATGTGATCTTAGGAAAATTCTCACAATTACGTCCACTACACTGCATTAACTTTGCAAAGTAAGAAACCAATAGCAGCAACAACTACTAAACAAACTGATGAACTACAATTGATTTAGAACCTGAATGAAGAATCTATAATTTAAGATTACTGAGGAGTTGATGATTAGATATGCAAGATGATTAAATTAGTATTATGTTGTCATTGATGTCAACTAGCTTGACAATACTTATCTTGTAAGTTACTATACCGACACATCTGAAGGAAGGTGAAAGAGATGAAGAACATAAATGTCTACATGAGGAAGATGTACATGACATATGATGATAAGGAATACACTGAGTAACTTGTTGATGAGCCTATGACTTGATGAAATTGACTTTATTATGTTGCATTCATCTATGATGAAGAATAGAGATGAAAGACACAAAGTAGTGTTGTCGGTAAATAAAGAATTTTAGTATACACTGACAAAGTGTAGTTTATATCGAGCGCAATGTTAATCGAGCTTGTGTTCACTGACACATTTCTTTGTTAACTGAGCAAAATATAAAGGAATTAAATGATCATTTTAGCCGATAAAGTGATGAGCTGTAAAGTGTATGAAATCAAGGTTTGTTATGAAGATTGATGACTAACATAAATCAAAATGGATCTAATGGAGTAGATTGAAATGTGTTACTGGCACATCAACCAAGGAAGCATAAAGTGGCAAAATCTATGAATATGATTAAGAGACAAAATATGATGGAGGAAAAGAAAAAAATTTACTCATCTATATAAGAGACATTAGTTTCATTATTGAAGAGAGCTGGAAGAAGAAGATACTACAAAATTATCGCATGAAGAAGTTTTCATGCATTCTGATCATACTGGTTAATAAGAACCAAGTTGCAGAACAATTATTGAGCTACAGAGAGTAATTACTGATGGATAGTAAGTTGATATAGTATTGAATCTAAAGTGTTATATTGATCAGAAATATTTGAATGAGTTGAACATTGATCTGTAAACTACAAATTGAAGTTGTTTTAAGGCAGATCATCTACTATTACATATTTAACCATTGTACAAAGTCAAATCTCTTAACCGAGTGGACTATGAAAGTCTTTTGATGTTTCATTCATAGAGTGAACATTGTTATCCAGTCAACCCCAGAGTGACTGCTGGTTGGACGATAACTTCTGGTCTAAAATCCTTTAACAAGGTCACACCTAACAGTGTGTTTGTAACCTTTAATAGGGTTGGGTCTTCACCGACCTCACTTCACAAGAGTGAACAATTTTGGGTTGCTGGTTAAATCTCTTGTGTTATGTGTTGATTGTGATATTTGTTTGTTATCATACTTTACATATTACATGTTAGATTTAATCGATAACTATTATAAAGTTTAGACTGACTATCGGTAAAAACATAGATAGTGAAAGTATTTTATATTTACCGAGTAGCAGAAGTAGTAGAATTGTTTTGGATTATACATTTTGAATTGTGGGACACTGGATAATTGATTCACCCCCCCTCTCAGTTATTCTAACAATTGGTATCAGAGCAGTGGTTGCTTAGAACATAGTTTTAAGGACTCCAGTGAAAAGGGTCTCAAGATTTATAAGAGGGAAGTGCCAAAGTTGAACAAAGATAACTTCACAGTATGGAAAAGCTGGATGAAGTTGCACATATTTGGAATTGGGAATTCTACACTAGAATTGATGGAGAATGGCTATATTGAACCGCCCACTAGTCCCTTAACTCTTGATCAATTAAAGGATAGGCATGAACACAATATTACTATGATGGAACTTGCTGCTACCTGTACCAATGCTGAATTTGAAGACATCAAGGATTGTGATACAACTAAGAACATGTGGGACAAGCTGACTCTAATATATAGTGGAGATGCGAATGTTAAGAGAGCCAGAGTAGAAAGCCTAAGAGGTCAATTTGATGATATGAAGATGAAAGAAGGTGAAAACATTGTGCAATACACAAATAGACTAAAAGAAGTAGTACATGCTATTAGAGCATCTAGTGGAGTTATTGATGATGAAACAATAATAAGCAAGATTCTCAAAACTTTATTGATAGTTTATGTGATCAAGATCTCTGCAATTCATGAAACAAGGGCTACATCCAACCTCACCCTTGACACTCTAATCGGTAAGCTTACAACCTTTGAATTAAATAACTTTGACAACAATGTTGTACCTTCTATTGAATCCACTTTCATGTCCTCTTTGAAGATTGGTAAGTCTAGTAGCAAGAATGATAAGAATAATGATAGTGACAGTAATACCGATGATGAACTTGATGAGCTTGAAGCTCTTATGGCTAGAAGATTTCCCAAAGGTAAGGGAAGGTATAGAGGCAAGTTACCTCTAGCATGTTTTAATTGTAAAGGAGTTGGCTACATTGCTACTAGATGTCTGAATAAGAAAGATGATGATAGATCCAAAGACCGATCTGAAGGAAGCTATGGGAGAAGAATCAACAGAGGCTACTGACACAACAACAGAGACAATCGAGATAGCTATGACAAAGGGAAAAAGGTATGTTACATAGCTGAAGAATTTGAATTTGAATCTGACACTGATGATGATGTAGAAGTAGTATTTGTTGCTATGAAGGATGATTCTGAGGAAGAAGAGAAACATGAAGAAACATCACTAATCTCTAAAGTAAGTAGAAATGATACATGGATCATAGAAAATGGCTATACACATCATATGATTAGTGATATAGAGAAATTTGATCTAATTGATGAATATGATGGTGGATCTATTAGAATGGGAAATGATGCACCTTGTATGGTAAGAGGTAAATGTTCACTGATGATTAATGATGGAATAAAATGTGAGAATGCATACTGGGTAGATGGATTGAACTAAAATTTGTTAAGTGTGGCACAACTGAACAACTCAGGACACCGACTTGCTTTTGAGAGTAGAAAGGTAAGAATCTATGATGATGGAGGAAGACTTGTTGGAACCAGTACACAATCCAGAGGTAATCTATTTTATCTTGATATTGATCAGTCTTCTTGTTTATTAATGAAAGATGAAGATGCGTGGTTGTAGCATAAGAGGTTATGTCATATGAATTTTGATAACATGATCAAGATTAGTAAGAAGAAAAGAGTTAGAGGGTTTCCTAACTTGTCAAAACTGGATCATGCTATGTGTCATGAATGTCAGAAAGGTAAGATGACTAAGTCCAATTTTAAAAGAAAAGACTACTCAACAAAGAAGATACTTGAGTTGGTTCATACTGATCTATGTGGTCCTATGAGAACTTAGAGCTATTATGGTGATAGATAATTTATTCTTTTTGTTGATGACTATACTAGACTGATGACTATTATGTTCCTAAAAGAGAAATCTAAAGCTTTTAAGATGTTTAAATGGTATAAGGCAAAGGTAGAAAAAGAGACTGGAAAAGAAATTAAATGCTTAAGATCTGATAGAGGAGGTGAATTTATCTCTGATGAATTTATTAATTTCTATAATGAGAATGGTATTAAGAGACAGGTCTCTATACCGAGAACACCTCAGCAGAATGGGATTGCTGAAAGAAGGAACAAGTCAATCATTGACTATGCTAGAACACTGATGATATAGAAGAATGTCACTCTGACATATTGGAGGGAAGCTGTCAGCATAACTATATATGTGCTTAACCAAGTAAAATTGAATAAGGACACCAATCAGACACCTTATGAGGTATGGTTTGGAGACAAACCTACTGTAAGTTATTTCTGGACTTTTGGAAGAAAATGTTTTATTCTAAAAGATGAGAGAAATGGGAAATTTGATTCTAAAGGTGATGAAGGAATATTCTTAGGATATTCTACTAAGAGTAAAGCATACAAATGTCTAAATAAGGTTACAAATAAGATGATTGAAAGTACTAATGTTCGTGTTGATGAATATGATGACAAGAACACAAAAGAAAGAAAGGAACCAAAAGAATATGGTAGATTCAATTACATTGAACTTCCTGATTATCTACTGAAGTCACAACTTGTGATAACCAGTCAGTAGGAAAATAACCTCGAGGAATAGGAACGGGAAACTGACAAACAAGATGGTGCTACCGAGCAAGCACATGAACTTGAATAGGATGAACAAGAAAGAAGAAACTGAGTACTAGCTAGTTTTGTTAGAAGACATCATCCTGAGACACAAATTATTGGAAACAGACAAGCTGGAATGTAGACAAGAAGCAAAACAAGACAAGGTACATGTCTAGTCTATGAATTTGAACCAAAGAATGTGAAAGTTGCATTAGAAAATGAAGAATGGGTTAATGCAATGAAGGAGGAAATAGAACAAATAGAGAAAAATAAAACTTGGTCCTTAGTACCCCAACCTAAAGATAAGAATGTTATCGGTACTAAATGGATATTCAGAAACAAACTAAATGAAAATGGTGAAGTGACAAGAAATAAAGCGAGATTGGTATGCAAGGGATATGCACAGGAATAAGGCATTGACTATGGTGAGACATTTGCACCTGTTGCTAGATTGGAAGGAGTTATAATGTTACTTGCATATGCTACACACAAGAAATTTAAGGTTTATCAATTGGATGTGAAATCAAAATTTCTGAATGGTATACTTGAAGAAGAAGTCTACATAGAACAACCTGAAGGATTTGTTGATCCAGATAATAGAAACATGGTATGTAGAGTACACAAAGCTTTATATGGTTTGAAGCAAGCACCAAGAGCATGGTATGAAAGATTGCACACTTACTTGTTCAGTATTGGATTTGTAAGAACTAGTGAGAACAACAATTTGTACATGGAAGGTGATACTGATGATACTGTCATTATTGCTAAAATTTTTGTTGATGATATTATTTTTGGAGGTCAAGATCATGTATGTAAATTGCTGATGACATGAGGAAAGAGTTTGAAATGTCTATATTCAGAGAGATTAAATTCTTTCTCGAATTACAAGTGATTCGACAGAGTGATGGGATATTCATCACACGGTCCAAGTACATAAAGGAAGTCTTGAAGACATTTTGCATGGAAGATGCTAAAGCTATGGGAACACCGATGGCTACTACAAGTAAATTGACAAAGGAAGATGAAACTACAGAGGTAAACCAGACACTTTATCGATCCATGATTGGTAAGCTCATGTATGTAGTTCAGAGTAGACCCGATATAGCACATGTTGTGGGAATTGTTGCTAGATATTCTGCTAAATCTAGAGAATCACACATGATTGCTACTAAAAGGATCTTAAGATATCTAAAAAAGATAGAGGATTATGGATTATGGTATCCTAAGGAAGGTAAGTTTGAGTTGAAGGTTTATACCAATGCTGATTGGGCTGGAAATGTGGATGACAGAAAAAGTACCACCGGAGGAGCATTTTTCTTTGGTGAAAGACTCATAACCTAGACACGTAAAAAGAAGGCTTGTATTTCTCAGTCTATAGCTGAAGTAGTGTATGTTGCTGCTGCTACTAATTGCTCAAACATTGCATATATCAAGAAAGTGTTGAAAGGAATGAATGAGGTAATCACTGACCTGATGATCATATAATGTGACAACACAAGTGCTATTAATATCTCAAAGAATCTTGTGATGCACTCTAAGATAAAGCATATATCAATTAAGTATCACTACTTAAGAGAACAAGTGCAAGAGAAGCAAGTAAAGTTAGAATTTGTTACATCTAAAGAACAACTTGCAGACATTTTTACAAAGCCTCTACCGAAGGACACATTTGAATATTTGAGGACTAGATTTGGGGTCCATCCCTTGTCTATCAGTCACTAATGTGATCTGGATGTTGCATAAGCCTACTCTTATCAGAAGATCATTCATGTTGATGCAGCATAGTTCACACTTTGAATTTTGTTCAAGGTTGTGATTAAGTTTGAAGAACTGAAATAGATTGGGATATCAGTATACTAAGATACAAAGGAAGTAATGGACAATAGAGAGTTACTTAGCTACTACAGAGCTGATTATTTATTTGTTTCTTTGGCATTGTTGTCAAAGGGAGAGATAAATAATATGAAAAAGAAAAGGAGATATGCACCAATGAGAACTATCTAAGGGAGAGATAATTTGAAAGGAACTTGAGAACTAAAAAGGTTATGTCTACATAATGACAAAGTTGTATTTTATAATGCTATTTTAGTAATGTAGTGATTAAACATATTAAGCTAGGGAGAGCTTACACTACACAACATTTGATCACAAAGTTGTAGAATACATGTTTGGTATGTGTATGGTACATTTCATATTACTTGAGTTGCCATCAATGCCAAAGGGAGAGATTGATGAACTACAACTGATTTAGAACTTGAATGAAGAATCTAAAATTTAAGATTATTGAGGAGTTGATGATTAGATATGCAAGATGATTAAATTAGTATTATGTTGTCATTGATGTCAACTAGCTTGACAATACTTATCTTGTAAGTTACTATACCGACACATCTGAAGGAAGGTGAAAGAGATGAAGAACAAAAATATCTACATGAGGAAGATGTACATGATAGATGAAGATAAGGAATACACTGAGTAACTTGTTGATGAGTCTATGACTTGATGAAATTGACTTTATTATGTTGCATTCATCTATGATGAAGAATAGAGCTAAAAGACATAAAGCAGTGTTGTCGGTAAATAAAGCATTTTAGTATACACTGACAAAGTGTAGTGTATATCGAGTGCAATGTTAACCAAGCTTGTGTTCACTGATGCATTTCTTTGTTAACCGAGCAAAACATAAAGGAATTAAATGATCAGTTTAGCTGATAAAGTGATGAGCTGTAAAGTGTATGAAATCAAGGTAACATATAAGGTTTGTTATGAAGATCGACGGCTAACATAAATCAAAAGGGATCTAATGGAGCAGATTGAAATGTGTTACTGACACATTAGCTGAGGAAGCCTAAAGTGGAAAAATCTATGAATATGATTAAGTGGAAAAATTTGATGGAGGAAAAGAAAACAATTTACTCATCTATATAAGAGACATTGGTTTCATTATTGAAGAGAGCTGGAAGAAGAAGATACTATAGAATTATCGCGTGAAGAAGTTTTCATGCATTCTGATCATACTGGTTAATAAGAACCAAGCTGCAGAACAATTACTGAGCTACAAAGAGTAATTACCTACGGATAGTAAGTTGATATAGTATTGAATCTGAAGTGTTATATTGATCAGAATTATTTGAATGAGCTGAACATTGATCTGTAAACTGCAAATTGAAGTTGTTTTAAGGCAGATCATCTACTGTTACATGTTTAACCATTGTACACAGTCAAATCTCTTAACCGAGTGGACTATGGAAGTCTTTTGATGTTTCATTCATAGAGTGAACATTGTTATCCAGTCAACCCCAAAGTGATTGCTGGTTGGATGATAACTTCTGGTCTAAAATCCTCTAACAAGGTCACACCTAACAGTGTGTTTGTAACCTTTAACAGGGTTGGGTCTTCACCGACCTCACTTCAAAAGAGTGAACAATTTTGGGTTGCCGGTCCCAGGTGGTTTTTCCCTTCACAGGGTTTCCATGTTAAATCTCTTTTGTTATGTGTTGATTGTGATATTTTTTTGTTATCATACTTTGCATATTACATGTTAGATTTAATCGGTAACTATTATAAAGTTTAGACTGACAATTGGTAAAAACACAGATAGTGAAAGTATTTTATGTTTACTAAGTAGCAGAAGCAGTAGAATTGTTTTGGATTATACAAATTTGAATTGTGGGACATTGGATAATTGATTCACCCCCCCTCTTAGTTATTCTAACATAAACATCAGGTAGGTATAGAAATAGAAAATGTTTTTGGTGATGCAAGATTGTTCAAGACCCAAGATGCTCCTGCATCAGACACCCTGGGTAAATAAAAAGAATGTTCTCATGAACATCTTAAGGGAATTAGGACAAGTATACCATATCTTTTCTTAACCCAACTTTCCTCTTGTCCTTCACTCCATGCTGTCTTCACTTTATCCCTTGTCATACTCAACAAAGTATCTTGTCTTGCACTTTTCTCATCTTTTCTATCTGCAACTAACAAAAACTAACTTTGACTATCTTCTTCACTGTCGATTACACCAACACTGCGGTGATTCATATCTTCTCTAGAATTACTAATCAACTCGACACCATTTGCACCTCTCTGTGTCACTAGTGCCATCATTTCCTATACTATCTTTGTCAGAAAGACCATCTACCTCTTAATCTCTATAAATTCCACAACTGTATCATTCTTTTTCAAACTTGGCTTCCTTTCATCCATAGGAATAGGTTCATCAACTCTTTGCTCCTGATGTTTGTCACTATCACAAGGACAACACCTAATAACTCCGCATCCACTAGCCCCAACTTCCTGCAAAAGTAACAACTTATGCCTGGATCCACCATGCATTACCACATATGTATTTGCATGACCATCAAACAAAACATGTCTATCAAATTTCCAAGGTCTCCCAAGCAATAGATGACAAGCATCCATAGGCAATACATCACACAATATTTTTTCATGATAAGATCCAATCTAAAAATTAACCAAGCATTTCTCTTCAATCCTAACCTTAGACACATCTTGTATCCAACTAATCTGATAAGGATTAGGGTGTTTCTTTCTTTCCAAATTCAACTTACTACCCATCTCTTCTGAAACAAAGTTTTTAGAACTTCCACCATCAACTATAACATTACATACCTTATTCTTGCACTTACATCTAGTTATGAAAAAATTTATTCTTTGCACCAGTTCCTTAGCACATGTAGCCAACCTCCTAGTGATAAGAAATTCACCTTTTTCTGCAACATTCACAATGTCTTCTTTGGCAGTTAGTGAAACTCTTTTTCTAGGACATTGAAAACTTGTATGACCCTCTTCACCACACTGAAAACAAGTACCAATGAACTCATTTTTCTTTCTCCCTCTCTGTCCATTATTGTAGTTCTTAGTGACTTGACCACTGCCAGATCCTTCATCATTCTGCTTAGGATTCTCTACCACATTACCTCCAGAAATTGTTTCATTAGTCTTACCACCTCGGTTCCTATTATTTTGTCTTCCTTCAAACCTTTTGTTTAGCTTCTCCTCAATCTTTAATGCCATATGATAAGCATCTCCTATAGTTGTCATCCAAACAGTAAGTAACTCTTCTTGAATACTAGATCTCAAGCCATAAACATACATAGCAACCTTCTCTTTATCAGTTTCAAAATGACCACTCCTAATCATGATTTTGTAAAACTCCTCAATATACTCTTACACTGATTTGTTCTTCTTCTTCAAGGCTTGCATCTTCTTAAACATCTCTAACTCATAATCCACCGAAATGAATTGATTTTTCAACTTGTCAACAATTCAGTTCCATCTAGTGATCTTTTCTTTTCCTCTCCTACTTCTTTCCAATTGAACTTCTCTCCACCAAATATTTGCATGACCCTTCAACTTAGTCTTTTCAAATTGAACTCTATCAGGATCTTCTATTTCTTCATACTCAAAGTACTCATCTATCTCATTAATCCAATCAATCAACTCTTTTGGCCTAAGGCTTCCACCAAATGTAGAAACTTCAATCTTAGGTCTTTTCCCAATTTTAGACACATCCATAAGGATTCTAGTCTCTTCTAGATCCCTTGCTTCTTCTATAGCTTCTTCAAAATGATCTTCTTCCTCAAACTTATCATCACTATCATCCTTCAATGTAGTCTTCTTTCTCAATTCCTCTTGTAGATCTTGCAATTGTTTTTGCAAAGCCCTAAAATCATCAAGATTGAATTCTCCAATAGGTTCTTCCTCTGAGATCTCATGAGCTTTCCTTAGAGGAATCTTCAATCCAAGGTCCTAGTGCAAACCACCTCACCCTCGGTGATCTGTCCACACACTGAGAATCTTCAAGCTCTGATACCACTTGACGTAGGGTAGGGATGGAAGATCCAATAATGGATGGTCCAAGCCTACATTTCCAATTATAACAACAACAAGCACAACATAATACAACAATATAATGTTTCAAAATAGAATTTTATTCAACATGCCCGGTTGTGAGGCCTTCCAGGTTTCGGCCTTATACAATGAAATTACAAAGTATCTCATCAATCTCCTAGCTAGTCCAGCTTTGAAACACATCAGTAAGTGATGGAAACACTAAGGTAGATCTCAACTTGAGCTCGCAAGCCTCCAAGCAATCTCCTTGTCTCCAAGTATGCAAACCACTAGCTCTGCTATTACAATATTAAATAAACCATCTGATCTTCAAGATCTTACAAGATCCAATTATGATTCTACTCTACTCTTCTCTACTAATCTCCTATCATATCACTACCATATCCCTGCTCTACATCAACCAAGGCCCTCAATTTATAACTAGCTAAGCCACAAGCCGGCTAGTCAGGTATTAATTACATTATAGGTCCAGCCTAAGGAGAGATACCAAAACTAAAGATAGAAATAACAAAACATGATGCAAAGATAGATTTAGGTCCACACATGATTGAAGAATAGATCCCCGATTGCGCAAGCTCCAATTTCTCTGTATGGAACTATGCAAGGTGAAATACCACATGTTTCATGAGTGAAACTGGTAGAAAATTGATGCTCAAGGAAAATGAAGATAACTCCCAGATCCAAATGAATTAGGATGTGTGATCTTAGGAAAATGCTCATAATTAGGTCCACTACACTACATTAACTTCACAAAGTAAGAAACCAACAACAACAACAACTACTAAACAAACATTAGACAGGTACACAAATATAAAATGTTTTTGGTGATGCAAGATTGTTCAAGACCCAAGATGCTCCTACATCAAATAGAAAAATTATTAATGATCAAACTGACATTATTAGTGCATTCAAGGTATCCTATAGTAAATTTTCTCCTCAGAGGATAATGCATAGAAAGGCATGGTTAGAAATAAAATTAAAGGTATTATCCCCAATAAACTTGAGGAGTTGGACACCTCTTATTTGAGTAAGGATATATCATTGGAAGAAATAAAGAATGCAATCAAAGTTTTGAATAATGATAAGGCCCCATGCCCAGATGAACTATCAATTGAATTTTATAAAAGAAATGTTAAATGAATTGGTGAGGAATTTCTTGAAGTATACATAGAGGCCTTTTTATTAGGCACATTAGGTGAACAAATAAATATGGGGATCATCAAATTGATTCCTAAGGATGGAGACAAATCACTCATTATAAACTAGAGACCTATCATGACTTTAGTTAATGTGTCTTATTAAATTCTTGGTAAAGTTTTGGCAAAGAGGGTTGAAAACATATTACCCATGGTGGTCAATCATACACAAAAAAGGTTTGCCAAAGGTAGATACATTTTGGAAAACCTTATAACTTGTTGGGAAACATTCAACTGGGCCAAAGACTCAAGCCAAGATTTGTCAATGCTTTTAATTCATTTTGAAAAAGCATACAATAGAGTGGAGTGGAGTTTTTTTAAAATTATGCTCTCTAGTCTTGGATTCCCCAAAAAATTTTGTCACATGGTGAGTACCTTGATGCATGATGCCAATGTTAGAGTAGAATTCAATGGAATCAAATATGAACCCTTTCCCCTTACGAGATCAATTAGACAAGGATGCCTCCTCAATCCTACAATTTTTGTAGTTGCTACAAAATCCATGTACTACTTGTTAAGAGATAATAAACTCTCACCTAAGGTTAAAGGGATTTCCATGCCTAACCATGAAGAGGTGATCAATATTCAGTTTACTGATGACACTTCTCTTTGTACACACTAAAATATGCACTTCTATGAACCATTACATGCAAGGTTGCTCAAGAATGAGGCCTCACAAAGCGGCTCATAGCTCTCTATGCATGGAGTTGCAAGGGACTATGAGTTTTGCTCTCAGCTAGAGCTACAAGAAAGTGACCTTGCTAGTCAACCACACAATGAGAGATTCACAATGAAGACAAGGGCAACAATGCCAATATCTCCAAGAATCCAATGTGAAATGCAATGCAAACTATATGAGAATGCAAATCTAAGCTATGAAAGGAAAGTACAATGCATCTAATCTATGAAAGGAAATAGCAATGGATTACAATGCCTCCTATTTAGACTATGTGAGCTTATTCTATTGCATAAAAATAAATCTATACTAAGATGCCATGAATGCAACTATGAAAGAAAACTAAATGAAATGCAACAACAATGTCTTCAAAGCTTGGATGCAAAGATGTCTTTAAAGAGCTCCAAATGATCTAGAAAACCTGCAGCATAACATTAGCATAAAACAAGGATATATCTATCTATATGCAAATGGAGGAGAGAGCTCTCCTTTTATAAGAAATGCAAAGGAATGGACCATGGAGATTAAGAGGCAAAAGATCTTAATCAGTGGTGGAGCTTAAAAGAGGAGCAATCCATGTGCACAAGTATCCTCCAATAGGAAAATAAGAGTTGACTTTTGTGTCCATATGAGACAAAAAGTACTTTTTCCTTTTTTATAAAATAGGAATAATGCTTTATTTGTGCAACTTAGGATAAGAGGAAAGGTGGGCTTTTTATTTAATTGAAAGGGGAGGAAATATTCCTTTTAATCAAATAAAGACTTAGGATAAATGGTTAGCCCAAGGATAAAAATCCAATATATGATCGAAATTAGGATTTGATCAAGAAATTGATATTGTTGAAAATATTGATTATTGATCAAAATGATTCAGGATTGATAAATCAAATAAATGGGGCCCAAAGTCTAGGCGACCATTTTTGGTTGCATACATTTGCCCCTCTTTGACTAATGTGTGATCGATTTGGGAACACATGTAGTCAAAGAATGAAGTCGAAATGTGAGATCGATTTGGGATCACAAAACAACTCAGATATGAGGTCGATTCGGGATCACATCCGGACAAAACATAAACAAAAGCTTAAACCAACACCGTCGCTGCTAGGTGCAAATCAAGCTTTAGACACAACTATTACCGTCGCTGCTAGGCAATAATCAATGTCTAAAAATGGGAGATAAGAATCTCAAATTTTGAGCAAAAGCTCACAAAAGATGTCTGAATCAAGAAAATCAAGGAAATCAGGGATGAGAATCCCACAAATACTGCCCCCTCGGAATCGAAATCGAAATCAGGTAGAGGAGAGACAGCAAATCGATAAAGATTTGATCAAATCATAATGAAATCACAATTGAAGGTAAATGATAATAGGATAACCATTAGGCAATGAAACATGCCCCAGCGATGAGCTAGAAGAAAAGAGATAGGGCGAATGAAAGACCAGAAAAATGAGAGACATGAAAAGGAAGAAATTCCACTGAAAATCAAATTATGCCTCAAAAAGTCAGTCAACTGCATAGAAGAATGAGAAAAAATTTGGAAACGCGACTCAGATTTCGATTTCGAGTCCGAAAATGGATAGAAAATGATGTGATATGAAAGACTAGAAATGAAAGATATGATCAAGAAGAATCAGAAAATGAGCAAAGTTGACCAACTAGTCCGTAGATGATAAAAAGGAGAGCTCTCTCCATATGCAAGATGCAAAACTAGACTAACATGAACCTAATAATGCAAGCTACTATGAAAGTGGTTGACTTGCAAGGTCACAATGCTTATAGACATCTAATTATCATCATCGAGCGTTATTGGTAGCGTCGTAAGATCATACAATGCACACTAGCATAACTATGTGGATATGAATATGATCTTTATCAGATAGAAATGTGGGAATCTCACCTAGGCATCAAAGACATATAGGTCAAGATGACTAATGCAGTGAGATCACCTAAATTTGATATGGCGAGATTATGCTTGTATCAAGACACATGAAAGTCAGGACAGCTAAAAGCATGCACTCGCATAACAGTCAAGGATAATACCTTGTTAATCCATAGTGTCAAGTAAGACCGGCATAAATGCTCATGACAGTTAGGATCAACAAAATATACCCACAAGCAGATAAAGAAAGAAAACATGTTCTCATTCCCTCAGTCTTCTAGCTATGCATCATCGAAAACTTCTCAGGGAGAGACCACTCATCAAAGAAATCCTCATAAACAGCACACAAAGAAAAATAAAGTCAACATATCTCAACAAGTTGTTTGTTTAAGTGCATGTGTGTTGGTCATAGAGTCAAACTCTGGTTATCACATCTGCAAATGAGAAATATCGCATCATACTAGACTGTAGGGTAAGACATCTGATAAGTGTTAAGAAACACTCGACGCAAGGGTAGTGTTGAAAAACACTGTTTGGGGTGGTGTTGAAAAACACCTGTTGTGAAATGCCCCAAGAGACAAACGCACCAAAAGGACCTATGCGAACAGTTATGCCCCCTAGACAAAGACAAAGACCAATTCCAGACTAAGCCAAATAAGGTCAAGGCATGATGGAAAGTGGTTAAGTGTCGAGGACGCATGCTAACAAATAGGGGTGCAAAGGCCTCAAGTAGCGCCTGTTTCCAGGTTTTCACCACTTGGAATCTTTTTTCATTTTTTTTGGATTTTTGGATTTTTTGATTTTTTTGTATTTTTTTAAGACTTTATATGCTTTTTAGGATTTTTTCAGCATCATATATCAATTTTTTTGGTATTTTTTCAGGATCAATAAATATGTACAAAGGATGCCCCCAGACTGAATAGGCATCAAACTCTTTAAGCAAGATCACATCGTGCAGTCCCAATATCCAGGAAGGTGGGGAACAAGAGGGATTAGCAAGCTGGTGACTGAGATGGAGGAAAGGAGAATGAAGGCAAATGGAGGGAAGAAATCCTCAAGGTCAAACCCCTCAAGAGTACCCAAGCTAAGGAAAAAATTATCATGCAAAGCACATTTGGATAAGCAATGAAAGGATAGCATAGGATAAGCCTCAAAAGTGTAATGAAAAAGAAGGAAGGAATGCAGTCCAAAGGAGTAGACATGTCAAGAGGCTTCATAGCATCGTATTTTACTCTCTTTTTTTTTTAGATCAAGACCAGAGGGGAAAAGGATAGCGAAAGGCTAGAATGAATGAAGGAAAATAAATATGAAGGCTAAACATGAATGGAATGAAAGCAAGATCATTGGAAGATAGCTCACAAGATAGCCAAATGTTCGTGTATAGGTCAACATTGTCAAGATCAAAGAGAGAAGATGGAATGGATGAAATATGTAGAAGAACTACGCATGATGCTTGATTTCCAAGTTTTCATCATGGTACTTATCCAAGGTGCCACAAGGGAGTGGTTTTCACCAAAGGATGAATTTATTTCTCTTTACTTTTGCTACCAAGGTGCCTGTTTCCAGGTTTTCACCATGGCACATTTTCAATTTTTTTCATCATTTTTTTCATTTTCATTTTTTTTTTAAATTTTTTAATTTTTTTAATTTTCTTTTTTTTGAATTTTTTGGAAGAAGGCAAGCTTTTAGATAATGCTCCTTGAAAGGATAAACCATGATATGCCAAGGATTCAAAATAATATGCTCAAAGATGCTGAAGGGGAAAGGAAGATGCAGAAGGAATAGACAAATGAGGAAAAAATGATAGAAGGTAGAAAGATAATGAACGTGAAAAGGTAGATGGAAAGAAAGGTAAGATCAACGTCAATACACACCTTGAAGAGTGATGGGAAAAATGGAGGAAACGTAAACCATATTCTAGTCCAAGTGCAAACCATATTCTGGTTCATTATTGCTATCTGACTCCTCGAAGAGAGGATTGGTGTGCTTGTTATAATTCTCAAATGTGAATGGAGGAATACGAGAAGGAATATGGAAAATGTTTAGCAGAGGTTGCGGTTTAGGCACATGGAATGGAAGAATGTTTTTGGAAAAAGATGAAGTGGAAGCCTTTGGAAGCTTGAATGTCAACTTCACTTTTTGTTCAATATTAGACTCTTTCAAGAGAGACTTTGGAATCCATATAGCCTTAGGCTTTTCATTTATTTTTGATGATTTAGAGAGAATATCTTTAATAATGGATTTTGGAACCCATACTTGTCTTGTAGTTTTCTTTTTAGATATCTCTTTCGACTTTATGCCCCCATGTCGACTAGAGGAGACATGGTGATCTTCTTTTTTTGATGGATTCTTGTATTGCTTCTTTTTCTTGTATTGAACATTCAAGTTAATTCCAAAAGACTTGGGACTTGTGGAAGAAGAAGGATGATACGACTGGTTTAGATGGGTGGGTGGATGAAAGGGATTCAAGGGTATGCATCTATGTTGATCTTGAGGAAAGATAGGAGATGGAGGGACGTAAGGACCCAAAATGGATGACGAATTAGAATAATTAGGAGGGGAAAGTGAAGGGACATAAGGACCCAAAATGGAAGGAAGATGTGAAGCCCTTAGTATTGGTGGAGGAGGTCCAAGGATGGAAGTGGAAGACGCAAAAGGATAATCAATAAGTTCATCAGCATCTATATCACAACCAAGGATATCAGCATCTTTAGAATGAGCATTAGGATTTTCAATAAAATCATGAACATCTTGAATAGGAGCAGTTTCTTTGATAGGATCATTCAAAGCTTGCAAAGACTTAGGAAGAGTAGAAAGCAGAAGTGAACATGGAGTGGTAGAACAAGAAGATGGAATACTTTGATCTTGACAAGGATCTTTGGATAGCATAAGCGCATCATTTTTTTCTTGATTTTCAATAGGCTCAACATTGGAAGTAACAACACCATTTTTAATAACCTTAATGGAAGTATCATCTTTGAAAAATGTGAGTGTAGTAAGGTTATTTTGATTATCAATAAGCTCAACGGTGTAAGTAGTAGCTTGATCTTGCTTAGGAGATGGTGGAATGAATGCGGAAGAGCGTAGAGGATCAAAAGAACCATGCAATGGAGGAGATACATCATGAAGAGAATTGGATGATATGGAGGGTTCTTGATCTTGATCTTTATTTATATTCTTTTCTTTATCATTTTTAGAGTCCTCTTGACATGGAGCCACTTCTAAGGACAAGGAAGCATGTTGGGATTGTATGGAAGACTTTGGGAGAGGTGGTGAAGGACTAGCTGAAATAGGCATTATAGCGGATGAAGGCTTAAGCTCTTTATGTTTGACATTATTGAAAGTATTTGCAGCCAAGCGAAGGTTAGCTTGAGTTTCTTTAAGAGGTAGCCCTTGAGGATAACTATAGGGAACCTCATGGAAAACATTAGGATCTTTGTTGGATGAAGGATTTGTGAAAGATTTGGAAGACTTAGCAGCTTTAGGAGACGTGTGGATGTTGGAGTAAGTGGAAAATAGAAGAGAACCATCACAAGACAAAGGTTCAACATTAACATGATCTTGCTCGAGAGTGCAACTTTTATTTTCAGCATGAGAACTTTTAGAGGAGAGATCCTTTTGACGTTTGAAATCAGCACGGTAGATTTTCTCCTCCTTAGTAGGAATATTGTATTGTTCGCAAAAATCATCAAAGAATTCTTCAAATTCAGAATCATATGGATCACCATCACAGTCTACCCAATAGGACTTCCCCTTGGAAATCACAAGTGTACCACGAGGATGATGCTTAGGAATAGAAGTTTCATGGGTATTGCTACATTGTCCATCATCATAGTCATCATAGTCATCATAGGTGGGTGTATCACTCTTTGTGGAAGAGACATCACAAGGACTATCACGTTGCTCTTTATGGTATGTCTTCTGAAGAGAAGTAAGACTCTTAGGAGAAGTAGAAGAAGAATGAGATCGTGAAGAAGAGGAAAATGAAGACCTAGTGGAAGAAGAATACTTGGATAATGAGGAATTCGAATGATGTTTAGAAGAGTCATGATAAGATTTGGAAGATGAAGAATGATAATGATGTCTGGAAGAGTCATGATAAGACTTGGAAGGTGAAGAAGAATGAGAAGATTTAGATGATGAAGAATGTTTGGAAGAAGATCGTGATATGATCATGTTTATGATTCTAGCAAAGGCATCTGATTCAATCGACTTTTCTTTTATTTTTGCTATAAGTTTATTACCCATGCCATAATTAGAAGAACCATTAGAGGAACAAAATTCTTCAAATTGAGAAATGAGTTCAAGATCATCTATTCTCAAGAGAGGTTCCTTAATAAGATAGTTGAAATTCATGGTTCTAGAAGAGGAGGAATCAAGCATGGAAGAAATGAATAGAAGAGATGAATAAAGGAATGTAGACTAGATAATAAGAGGAAAGAATCAAGAAGAAGAAGAAGAATTTCCCATGGGAGTAGAAGACTTTAGAAGAACATGGGAAATGGAGAAGAAAGAAGAAGACTAAGAGCCATCTTGTGCAATTGATACCATAACGTTCATTGAGATGTTGAGCAACATGACAACACCTAGGATCTAAGATCTAGACTGACCAAGGAAGACTGGTAATAGGATGACCTCACAAAATGTCAACACCAAACTAGGATAATCAAAGTTCTCTATTGTCCAAAGAGAAATGAAAAGATGGAAGGGGCTTTACCAACACTGTCAAAGAGGTGCTTCAAATCAAAGGATGAATATCCTTGCACTTTTGAATCAGGAGGTTGGACTAGGCCAAAATATAATTGAAATTGAGATTAAATGAAAATTATTTGGACAATAAGAGTACTAAAATTATCCAAGAATGTGACTAACAATTCTAGAGATAATCTTTCTCACCAAGAATGGACAAATGCGATACTGATGTTGATTTTGACCAATTTGTGCAAATTTTGAGTTTTTAAGGTCTAATTTCAAGTTTCTGAATGTGAGGGTGAAAATGTCTGATTTCGATCACAAATTCAACAGCAATTGGATAGGTTTGCAAACAGTAGGGGATCAAACATGTCTTCAAACACTTGAAACAAGGGCAAAAGCAACCTTGCCAAGACAAGCACTTGTGATATCAAAATTGAAAAAGCACCCTATGAATGCTACCGATTGTTTGTATGTTGAGAATGTTTACACTGGTATCACACAATCGAAGACACTTCAAGCAATACCTTCCTACAAGACAAGGCTCAATACTTACCAACTTAGCCCACAACTTGATGCCCCCTTGCCTCACACCAAGTGGTTGCCCACAAGAGATATTGGCTTTGTCATGGAAGTGTCAAACAACACAACCAAAAGGACACATATGGTGAGTATCTTGGGGTGATCCGGGTTATTCCACTTGGATCAATCCTTGCACTAAGAAGATAAGCGGCTAAAAGAGGGTGGCTTCTATCTAATGGTTCTTAATAAGGATTTCCGTTCACAACACCCCTCTTGCTCCTCATAAAGGACTAGGACCTCGCGGCCTCAAGAGTACCTTAAGCATTCTTGTTCAATGTTTTCCTCATGGTCGCAATCCCATGAGCTACTCACATCAAACGAAGACAAGTGTTATGTCTATCAAGGTTTTTGGTGTCCTTGATAGCCTTGAGATTATAGTGAGTTGGAATCACTTGCCACCAAGGAAAATGATGACAAGGTTGTCCCCACTTGAGTCGTTCCTCTTGATTGCTCAAGAGCAGGCCCGCTAAAGGATTCCTAAACTAAACAAAATGGATCAAATCTTGAGGTTCAAGGTTTTTGATTCACCACAAGGGTGAAGAGCATACTCCCCTATCTCAAGAATCTCTCCCAAACACACCAAGCAAAGAGATCAATTACCCCCTTGCTTCCAAAACCTTAAGATGGGTCAAGATTTTCTGATTCACCTAAAGGTGAAGAGCATACTTCTCCTACCACCTCAAGATCCCTTTCACAAGGTATTAAGATTCCTAATACAATTAGTGAATGCCACACTTGAAAGGAAAGTAAATAAACAAGCAAGAATTTTTTTTTTGTTTTTATGCTTGGGCAGCCCTACAAAAACCATTAGTAGCCCTCTTTGACATGCATTTTTTTGACAAATTTCAAGTAATGAGAGAACCTACAACCACAACTTGTTAGACCAACAAGAGTTAGGAGAATCAAAATCCAAAATCTACCAATGATTAGTACATAAAAAATTAGATAATCTACAAAAATATCTAATCAAATGATAAAATCTGAAAATGAAACCATCATGGTTGGATTAGGCTCGGAAAGACCTTTCCAACGATATATCACACTTAAACTTTTGATACCATTTGCAAAATTTCAAAAAAAAATGGGCACCCGTTTTCCAGAGTGGCACGGATTTGAAAATGCTGGAAATTTCAGAAAATTTCAAAAAGATAGCTAAGAACCCGAAACTTGCAAGATACAAAATAGTTCACTGTTAGATCAGGCGATATACCTCAGACTTCACCAGTATCGTGCGATACTTCTTCCTATAGCCAGGCGATACTTCCCCAGTCAAGCGATACTTCGCACGATGCCAGGCGATACTTCGCCCGATGCCAGGCGATAGACTTCAATATAGGTGTGCGATACTTTTTTCGCGCGAACTATCGCGCCAAGACAGGAAGTATATCGCGCGATATTTCTGAGAAGTGTCGCGCGATAATCTGAGACAGAAAACCAGAGACGCAGATTTTTCCAAAAATTAATCCGAAAATGACAAAAAATGCGAAATTAAAAGGGACAAAGCTAATCTACTCAGCCCCACGGTGGGCGCCAGAAATGTACACAC
The DNA here is from genome assembly GCA_027943335.1 of Chamaecyparis obtusa. Lineage (NCBI taxonomy): Eukaryota > Viridiplantae > Streptophyta > Pinopsida > Cupressales > Cupressaceae > Chamaecyparis > Chamaecyparis obtusa. The sequence goes on from BSBK01002666.1 coordinate 762,761, forward strand.
TAAAATATGCACTTCTATGAACCATTACATGCAAGGTTGCTCAAGAATGAGGCCTCACAAAGCGGCTCATAGCTCTCTATGCATGGAGTTGCAAGGGACTATGAGTTTTGCTCTCAGCTAGAGCTACAAGAAAGTGACCTTGCTAGTCAACCACGCAATGAGAGATTCACAATGAAGACAAGGGCAACAATGCCAATATCTCCAAGAATCCAATGTGAAATGCAATGCAAACTATATGAGAATGCAAATCTAAGCTATGAAAGGAAAGTACAATGCAACTAATCTATGAAAGGAAATAGCAATGGATTACAATGCCTCCTATTTAGACTATGTGAGCTTATTCTATTGCATAAAAAGAAATCTATACTAAGATGCCATGAATGCAACTATGAAAGAAAACTAAATGAAATGCAACAACAATGTCTTCAAAGCTTGGATGCAAAGATGTCTTTAAAGAGCTCCAAATGATCTAGAAAACCTGCAGCATAACATTAGCATAAAACAAGGATATATCTATCTATATGCAAATGGAGGAGAGAGCTCTCCTTTTATAAGAAATGCAAAGGAATGGACCATGGAGATTAAGAGGCAAAAGATCTTAATCAGCGGTGGAGCTTAAAAGAGGAGCAATCCATGTGCACAAGTATCCTCCAATAGGAAAATAAGAGTTGACTTTTGTGTCCATATGAGACAAAAAGTACTTTTTCCCTTTTTATAAAATAGGAATAATGCTTTATTTGTGCAACTTAGGATAAGAGGAAAGGTGGGCTTTTTATTTAATTGAAAGGGGAGGAAATATTCCTTTTAATCAAATAAAGACTTAGGATAAATGGTTAGCCCAAGGATAAAAATCCAATATATGATCGAAATTAGGATTTGATCAAGAAATTGATATTGTTGAAAATATTGATTATTGATCAAAATGATTCAGGATTGATAAATCAAATAAATGGGGCCCAAAGTCTAGGCGACCATTTTTGGGTGCATACACTCTTCTCATCATTTTTGAGGAAGAAAACATAGAAGCACTAATGAGAAAGTTCGATCTATTTTGTGATGCCTCTGGTAGTAAGATATCCTTACCCAAATTAGTGATATTAGGTTGGAACCCTCAACCCCCTAAGCGGTTTGAAAATTTTTATTTCATTTGGGAAGGTCCAAACAATATTGTGAGATACTTGGGCATACTATTTTCTATTAGATCTAACCTTAGAGAGATGTGTCCATGGGCATTATTTTAACGCATTCTTTCTTTGTGGTTATACCACATTCAATGATAGGTGGCTTATGGGAAATTTTCAAGATCGCACAAGTTTTGGGAGTCCCTAAAGGATGTGACCAATACCTCATCAAGTCATGCAAATTTTAATGAGCCAAACACTTCCAAAGAAAAAGTTATTAACTTTTTTGAAATCTCAGGAACAAACAAAATCAAGCAACCTCTCCATGATTAACACAATGAAAAAGGTAACTCTGAGGTGATATTATTAGAGCACCCCCTAATAACATGAATAAATTTCTAATAATTATTCTTGAAATGATAGGTAAGACGTCCAAAAAATCATCACACCTGACACAATTATTTTTGCATGGAAACCCTTGGTTAGAGGGAAAAACCATGGTGGGGATGACACCCACAAGCCCACTACTGTAGTAAATGAGTTTTTCCTATTAGGAGCTTACAATTACCCTTTTTTGAGGGTTCACCTTGTTAGGAGTGATTATTACCTTTTTAGAAGTAGAAATAGATCTAGTAAGATCTACCTTGCTAGAGGATTTCAAAGCTTTGTTAAGAGATCACCCGGTTAAGGGATTTGCAACAAGAACCTATTAAAGTTCACTTAGTTAAGGGATTTGCTTGCTGTAACCTCTAGGGTACAATAATTTTAATGATATGGATGTACACTGACTATTTGGTAGATCCAATATGTTTCTTTCTCTCTATAACTACTCACCAATGCAACTCTATCAGGTCTCTAATCGCAACCCTAATTGATTTCATAATCAACCATAGAAACCTTCACAAAATATCACAACACAACAACACAACAACAAATTCAACATGAGAAGTACCACTTATATACATTTCTAGTAATAACTTCATGAGAATTAAATATTTTCCCTCCAAAGTGATAATATCTATGAAAAATATAATTTCCTATGCCAACGTCGGCTTACAATAAGATCTGCATTATATTTCTCCAAAATAATCAAACGTTTTCACTTTTCAAATGCACCACCTTAGATCTTCCTAAAATAATATGCTTGAATCCATAAATAACTCCTCATCGATTCTATCACCATTATTACATGTCATCATAAGACTAACAATCACTATACCGCTTACCGATCTAACATCTTTCAACTGATGCTCAAGAACAACAAGTGTTCTTACTTGTTTAAATGATTGTGTCACCAAGATATCTATCATTGATCAACCAAATGAGTTGTGTTTAGAACCACACTTTACTTTGACCATGTTGATACTGTATATGTGATTGCACCTCATAACTCTTCAACTATGACAACCACTACCATAGTGTTGAATTATCTATCTACTGATCTTTTGGACTTAACCATTTTCCTACATAATCGATTACTTATCCTTCACATCGATTGCATCCTGTACTTCACTGATTATTATGTATGACTAAACTGACTTAGTTGTCATCAATGACAATCAAACCAATTTCTTCCAATTACTAAAACATTTCCAACTCAACACAATGCCAAAAAAATCCCCCTTTGGCATTGATGACAAATACTTTATGCTTTTAATTCACATAACCTCCCTTAGCATATTCTCCCCCTTTGAAAATAATGCCAAAGGTACACTTACATCCTGTCAAAGACTACTTTGAAGTTTATCTTTGCCGACTGTAAGGATGTCTCCCATAACTTCTTCATGTTCTCTAATGCAATTATTTTCTCAAATAGATTACACTCTAGCTTCTCCACACCCTCCAAGTTGCTCATGTCAGATATAAAAATTATCCATTCATCCTTCTTCACATGCTGTTGCATGAAATATAATATGTAGGGGATAAGAATAATTGTATCTCTAGTATACAAACAATTTTGTTGTCTTGTTCCTTTTAGATTTTCTTCATCTTTTGAGTTAACTCATTCACTTGACTACTAAAATCAATAACTAAGGTTGAAATGGGATCAAGCTTACCAGTTAATCTCTCTAACTCCTTTTGAAATTCAAATTTATTTTTCTCTATATATTTCAAAAACTCTAAGTGATTATAAATTCTAGTGAATATTTGTCCTACCTTGACCAATGAAGTCTTAACATCTTTTACTAAAACTACCAATTTTTCTTTACCTTCAACAATCTTCTTCTTTAGTTTTCATGTCATCTTCTTCTCTAGTTTCTCCTCTTCCATTTTTACCACTGCAGACTGCAAATCTTGTCCTTGATCTAAAATGGCTTTTATCAATATATCCATTTGATCTATCACAAAATATTCTTCATCATACTCAACCTCAGGAACCAACTCAGCTAGGATATCTCTTGCTTGTCTCAATAGTCTTACTTTCTTCTTCTTTGATCTCATTTTATCTCTTCAACTTTCTTCATCAACTGTTTTGCATATTTCATTAGTTCTTTAGGTTTTAGCTTTGTTATATCTATCGGTGTGGAAAATATCTCTTCCTCTTCTACTTTGTTTTCTTTTTCTTCTTCTGTTACTTGCACTGATTTCTTCTTTCTTATTCTAGTCTCTTCAATACTTATTTTCCTTCTCACATCAAATTCCACTTCAACTTCTTTCTGACTACCTATTATCTCTTCTAACTTCTCAAGAATCACTTCTTCTAAATATTTCATAGGGGATGATGAGGGAGTATCATATTTACCTTTTATATCTTCAATAATTACCTCATCTTCACCGATTTGTTCTTGTGCTTCTACTCCACTGATTTGCATTAACTTATCATCTTGCTCCTCAATGTCTTGAACATAAATAGGGATATAAGCTAGAACATCATCTATGATCTCTTCATGAGTAGGTGATTCATCAATATCCTCAATTAATGGCTCTTTACCCTTCTTATTCTCGTCAACCTATTTTTCTTCCTTTTCTTTTTGTTCTCCTTCCTGTATCTTTTTCTTCCATATCTGAACTATCTCATTGAATAAATTTTGTGTCTTTCCAACTAATATGCTTTCTACTCTATTTATGATTTTGAACTCCTATTTATACACTTCCACCATGATCTTTACATCTTCAAGATTCAACTATGGTTGTAGTTTCATATGTGATTTTTCCATAGTTTCTCTATCCATTCTTAATGCATCAGTCTATTTGGCATGGATTAGATCATAAATATCTTTAGGTAAAACTTTATATAAATCACTTGGAGTCATACAAAAATGTGAAGGATAAATAAGATAGCTTCTTCTATTTTCTTCTTGTCTTCATCATTTAGAAATCCATATCTCCTACCAACTCCTCCCATTCTACATGTTTCCATTATGTCTTTAATAATATAATCAACACTAGGGGATTTATTCATACCACTCTCTTTTAACTTCTTATCATCCTTGTCTAATTTAGTTTGGATATCTTCAACTTCAACAGATTCCTTTTGATCAGTCTTCATATATGTAGTTTTCCTCTTCCTTTTGTAAGTTTGCTTCGCCGGTTGTATTATAGTTTCAACTTCTTTTACAATAGGTTTACTCTTCTTGCTCTTCACTTTTGCATAAGTGGATGGAATGCTTGATGAAGGGTCTTTAGATGTAGCTTCAAAAGTACCAGAAGTACCTGCTTCATCACTACCAAACTTCCGCTCTAGGGTAGATAAAATTCTTCTAGTTTTCCTTTCAATAATCAGTTTCTTCAATTAAATATTGATTTTAGAAAACACCTATTCATAATTTCCAAACCTCAATCCTTTCCTATCCAAGGGTTGAGACAATAATTCAATTGCATGAAGCTTCACTAACTCAACATCTACTTCATAACCCATAGGTGGAACCCAATAAGTTCTAGGTTCAACATCCATCATAATACAAGTATCAGTATCTACTAGGAAACATATATCATCTTTGTATTTATCTACAATGCTAGAAGGAATTCTTTCATGCTTATGCATCTTAGATTGAAAATATTTGAAGTAAACCCACACAATATTGTTAAAGTTCTCACCTAATTCATAAAATCACTTATCTACACAACTACTAATTTGTCCTTTGACTAAACAACATTTCCTCTACTGGGGAATAAATTTTGGATAAAGAAAAATATATATACCAACTTAGAGAGCCATACTTGAATGAATGCTTCTTGTCTTTCTTTATCCTCTCCATATTCACCAAGAACTATCTTCTGACTATCTCACATATGTCATATAATAAGTCATATTTCATAATCTGATAACTTGCATGTATAGCACCACCAGACACGTTAAATTTTCTAGATTGGTATACCCAAAAACCTATTACCATCGATGTGAACCATACTTCTCTATCTTCAATATCATCTATTTTCATGGCTCTCCTGTCTTGTCTGGATTTGGTTAGCTCAATAACCAAATATGTTGCAACCATTCTCAATGTACAGTCTGATCCTTGTGCTCAAAAAATAGTAACTCTATGAATCATCATCTTTGAAATCTTATATGGCTTGTCCAACCAAATGAATTGGTCATGCACTCTTCTCAACACATATAAAATATAGTCAAGATGGAATTCAGTGGGAATATCCACCGCATACATTAAACCTTTCATATGTAGATGTTTGAATTCATCTCTCAACACACCATCGGTAAACATACTCTCATATTCTTGTTTAATAGCACTAGCTCCTAGTTCTTCAATCTTACAATGAATATAAGACTAGACATCTTCAATCAATAGAACCTACAAAGGAATCATGGATAGGGAACCTGACATATCAATATCTATTTCTTTGATTAGATGAAGCTTAAACACTGGTTGAGGATTCTCAAAAATATTCATTAGGATAGGTGCATCAACTCTCCTTGCCATATCAACTGACTACAACAATCAAACAAATTCAACCGTGAACTAGATAGACAAATTCACACAATATACCAGCTAGGGCTCTTGATAAATTGATAGAAAAATAAGCTCAGGTGATCAAATGAATGTAAAGGTAAAAATTGAGATCACTTCCCTCTATTTATCATTGAGTTATAACTGTTACACTCTTCCAATGGTAAAACAATGTTTTCCCAATGGTAGAAATAGTGTCATATCCCCTGCATACATCTTTCATGCCTCCATCTTCTTCCATGATCATATATGAAACACCATATTTCCACAACAATGCTACTAGAGCTACATCTCTTATCCAAATCTTCCATCCCCTTATCCTCTAAACCATTTTCAAATCCAAGATCCTATTCTTTCAATCCATTACCCTGATCCCCCATCCTATCTTGATCCACCATCCACTATATCCTATCTTAATCCAGTATCTTCCTTTCTTACCTACATTTCCACAAATCCCCTTCCACAAGAAGAATTCATCCATCAATCCACTTCATATCCCATATTTCAATCCATTACCCCCATCCCATCAGTTAGCCAATCCAGTTCACAAGCTTCCTCTATGGCTACTTATGTGAAATATCTAACTATGCAATCCTCCAACTCTTCTTCTACACTGTCATCCCTTCAAGAAAGTTCACAATCTTCCACCCCACCTTCATGTGTAGAATATCTTAGCTCTCCATCTTCTACACACTCCAATACTTCACCTCAACCTCCATCACATAATTCTCCAAGGAGTTTCACAAGGAAACCAACATAAAATCCCTCTCCTAAAGTTGATGAGTCATGTCCTCTACCTCCCTCAAGTGATGATGACCATCCACATCCTTCATCCATCATTCCTCTTCCATCTCCTAGCATCATTGAGTCCCTTCCATCTGTGGACTCCATCCAATTCTCATCCATATCTGCATCTCCTAGCATTATCCAAAGCACATTTAATGAACCTCATGAGTCCACCCTTCTTCCAGCCATCACAATTATAGAATCTCCCATCCTTCCATCCACTCCATCTGAAGAGTCCATCCATACATGCCCCATGATTCTATCCACACCAATCCCATCAAGTCAAGATATTTTCCAAAAGCATGTTGAAATATCTAATGACTCAAATCAAGATCCTATCCGTTCACTTCCTCTATTGCAAGGTCCATTTCTTCCATCACCCCAATCCAAGATCCTATCATCCCAATTCCTCCAATCCAAGATCCTATCATCCTAATTCATCCAATCCGAGATCTTATCATCCCAATTCCTCCATCTCAAGATCCATCACTATCCCCCAATACTAGTCAAGATCCCATCATCCCATCCTCTCCACTTTAGGATCCTCTAATACCTATTCCACTACCATCACTCTATCCCATGGGTCCACTTATGTTTTTCAATAGAATCCCACTTGAAGCAGAAGAAATCAATTTCATATCTTCCACCCCAACACCTAATACTGGATGCTTATCTTATTCCCCAAGTTAGAAATATCCTTGCTTGGATAAAATTCTCAAGAAATGGAATTATCAAGGAAAAGGATTGGGTGCCCATGAACAAGGAAATATGGAGCCCATCCAAGACAAAAAACATCCATGATCATGTGGTATTGGTCACACATCTGAAGAAAATTCATCCATAAAACCTGGTACAGCTAAAGCCAAATTTAAGCATCCTTCCAAAAACACCATTGCCTCTTCCCATCACCCCTCCAAATCATACAATGCCATTCCTCCTCCTCCAACATTGCAGTCTAGGACAACCTATCACATTCCTCCTTCATCCTCTAAATCCATTTTGGGCCCTTATATCCCAAAATCCTCCAGCACATATCCTCCACCTACCAAATCCATTTTGAGGCCTTGCATCCCAAAATATCATCCCTCATCTTATCTTTCTCAATCCTTCATCCAAAATCCAAACTTCCCTAGTCAGGATCAACAAAGGCACATTCCCATATCTCATATCTACCAATCTCCTTCCAGCTCTCCATCCATATCTCTTCCATCCTGCGCACCTCCTCATATTCCTTCTAATGCTCCTCACAATAAGTTGGATGCCATATCCAAGATGTGTAAAGGTAGCTATCCACAAATATCCAAAGATTTCCATGTCTACTCTAAAAGACATGTTCAAACAAAGAAAAATTCAGTCAAGAGATCAAATACATCCCAATGGCCATAAAGGCCCATCATAGAAAAAGAAAACTCCAATGTATCCTAATGGCCATAAAGGCCCATCAAAGAAAGAAAAAAATCCAATGCATTCCAATGGCCACAAAGGCCCACCAAAGCTAAAGCAAAGATTATGTGGATCCCAAAGAAAAAAGATGTAATGTATCTAAAAGAAATATCCACAATGGCATCCAAAGTTGCTAATCCACTAGCTACTCAATCCCCTCCTCCATCTCCTAAATCCATTTTGGGTCCCTATGTCCCACGATCTCCTAGCATGAATCCTTTTTCCTATCCACATCCTCCATCCACATCACATCCACTTCATCCACCCATCTCACAACATGTGCCAATGTTTGTCCTGACGACATCCTCCTATCATGATCACTTTCCATCATTCCATCCAAACTCTTTCTACCACCATATCTCTCATACCAAACATATCCACCATCTCCCCCATCTCATCTATTCCTTTGTATAATCTATCCATCTCTAATAAGGTTGCACCAAAATCCAGTAAAAAAAAATAAAAAAATCCATAAAAATTGGAAAAATCAAGAAAAATATCAAAAAAGAAAAAAAGAAAAGAGAAAAAAATTCGTCCAATGGTGAAAACTTGGAAATACAGGTGCCTTTGACAAGTACCATGATGAAAACTTGGAAAATAGGTGTCATGTGTAATCCCTCCATCCAACTCCTCTCTACAATTGGGGGAGACATTTCTTCTAGCACATCCTATCCAACATTTCTTCCATCTCCCAATCCCCATCTTCCTTTCACCTTCTTTTATCCTCCTTTGAATATTGATAAAAAAACAAAGACCACCAAGTATACATGCTTTTGGGAACCTTTTTGGAATCCATTTCCCAATCACATATTTCATCCACCTATCCTCTATCCATCTGTTATCCTAGATTCCATCTACCTTCCTCATCCGCTTGTCATCTTATCTTCTATCCTATCATCCCCCCCACCAAATGTCTCTGAATGCATGAAAAATCCTAAGTAGGGGCATCTTATTCCTTTGTGACATATTCCTTGGAGACCTTCTCCCAATCCTTATCTTCCATCTCCCAATCCATATCTTCCTCTATCACTACAACATTTGGGGTTGAATTTCGACGCCAATTTGCGACGACTCTACTATTTGTATTTGTTTTTTGTGTTTTTTTTTGCAAGTGCCCCCGAAAGTGTCATAATACTGATGGTGACATCATAATTTTGAATCCCGCTTGATTATAAACAAAAAAAAGAAAGAAAACGTATCATTTGTAACTTTTGTGTTTGAAGAGCTGCAGCTGCGAAGAGGGCACATGACTTTTGCGTGGCGCAAAGAGGGCACTAGACTTTGGTGTGCGTAAAGAGGAACTATGCAGGAAGACTAGGACATTGGTCTTTTATGTGCACAAAGAGGGCACTAGTATTTTATGTACGGGAAGAGGCCGACACCGTGTGTAAAGAGTGAAGTGGACTTTTGCGTGCGCGAACTAGGCATTCAAGTTTTGAGGTAGGCATTAAAATGGCATTGGATTTTACTTGTTTTATGTCATGTCTTTTTTTATGTGTATTTTCTGTAGAGATTCAAATGGAATTGTATTCAAATGGCATCCATTTATTACTTTTTATCTCACTACTTGGGGCCCGTGAGTTTTGATATGGGCACATGTCAATTATTTCCAACAAAAGTCACCCACTACAAAATTATGAAAAACTCATCAAAAGAAGTATTGAAAGATTACACACTAATGTTTGCCATTACCTCCATTTACAACCCATGAGTTATAGACTAGGGCATCATGTATTTATTTAGGCTAGTAAGGAAATGAAAGAGGAAATAGTATAACAAAGAGGGTTATAAATGGGATTCTTTAACAACTATGGTTATATCCTTTTAGACTCCTCGTTAAACTACAATATTTTTATGCTCGAAGACTCCACCTATAATGGTTCCCTTCTATTTTATCATGATCTCAACTTGATTGGGAGCTTCAAATTCACTTCTACAACCAACAAACTCTATGGCTCAGAAAGATTTAAACCTTAAATTAATTTTACCCTAGATTTGATCCAATCAATATATCAACTTTTCTGGACACACTGTAATGTTAGAAGAATATCTATGGGTGTTTTCCTTTTCCTATGGTGGCTCCTCCTTGCTAACTCAACTATAAATATTTAAGCAACTATTACTTTGCTTCATGACTTCCTTTTCTCCATCTTCAAACTTGGGTGGGGACTCCAAGATTTATAGCTTCACTTGGACAGGACTGTGATCTGCCTCTTCTCTAACATAAATTTCCTTTCTTCTTTGCAAAAAACATACTTTACATAGCTAGAAAACTACAACCTCCTTGCAATTATCCATTAATCCAACAAAGTATTGATAATTGTATAAAATTCACATATAAAATAAAAAACTTATAGATTACCTTTCACTTCCAGTGATATCCACATATCCTTGAAAACTTGTGTCCTTTCTATATTTTTTTACTTCTATAAACCTATGATCTAGTCAATTCTTTAGTTGGGGCTTCACACAAAATCAACTATCTCCTACAATAGTTTCTACACATGAATCTCCTCTGAATTCTAGTCGTAGTTTTTACATTTTTTGATTCATCCAAGCTGACATAATCCTCTCTATTATTTTATGATATCATATTCATCAATTTTATCTGGGAGCTTGGATCTCTAAACATATATTTTGAACTCTCTTGAAGACTAGTTCTATAGCTTGGAGCGTTGATCCATATACAATATTTGATAGGTCATACAATGATGAAGAAACCACACATCACATACAAGCTATAAGAGGGAATTGCCATCAAAAAACCAGTGCTTGTTAAGAAAGGAGAGTTGGGATATGACGCCTCAACCCTTAACTGCAAATGCCACATCTGCCATCATCATCACAGATGTTTCAACAATAAAAATCAACTGATTAACTCCCTTTGTCTTTGATACTAGTCTAATAGGGGTGGATGGACAGAGATCAATACATATAAATAAACATAAATTACATACACATTTAATAATAGACATGACAATTAGGAAACCAATTTCATTGCTTACCCAAAACATAGTTACATCGGCCTCTTTATAGAGGGCTTGAGAAATTTACAAACTTAAAAACAATAAACACAAGTAGTATTTAGTGAAATGGAAAGGCCTCCCTAACATCAGATCAATCTTTCCACCAAGGGTCATTGGATTCCCATGGTGGAAATGAGAGTTATGCACAATTGTTGGGAAACCCTGATTCAGGGCCTAAAAACCAGGAAGCTGGAGAAAAAACACAATAACTTAAGTTGTAGAGTGAATCAAGTCATGAAACAAAGTGAAAAAGGAAGCTACTACACAGGGCTATATAGATATGTCAAACTTTCATCCCCAGACTTCCGTACCTATTTGTACCAATTTACTGTTATTCAAAATTGTAGGAAAATGGTTGTTTTTTATTGATTTGAAAATGCTAGAATTACAAATTGTGATCCTACCACCTACCTATGAGGGCTATGTAGGAATTCCCAATAGTTACATCCATGTTGGAAACCAACTAGCCATTTGGGAATGAGTTTTACAACTTTACAAATCTTGACAACGTTGCTCAAAAGTTGCTTAACAACCTTTTTTAGCTTTGCTAGATTTTGTAATCCTTTTGATTTAAGTGACCAAACTTGAATCGAACCTATTTTCTAGGATCCTACATGGATCCAAACATGATAAAACATGTAGATAAGCAAAATCAACCTATAACTAGGGTTTTGGATAGTATTGACCAATAGTTAGCCAAGGGCTTATAAAATGCCAATCTTGGAACTAGGCCTTACAAAAGATGTCCATTACAAAACCTTTATTTCTAACATGATCCTAAGACTAACAAGACCTTCAAGGAATCCTTGGTGGAAACCAAAAACACTTAGTTCATCTAGGGTGCTCCTGCACCATACTCCCCATGAGGTTAATTGATCAACAATGGTTCCATGCTATTTAATATGTTCCTCTATTATCCAGGTAGCATCTATGTTAGGGAGGCCTTTCCATTTCACTAAATACTGCATGTGTCTTTCAATTTTTTGCATTGATGTATTTATATGGATTTTAGTTTTTACTTATTAAGGGGGAAAGATTCTATTATAAAGAAAACAAATTAGTTGTCAATGCAATTATAAATAATGAGGTATTTTCTCACACTCCTTTGAAATGATACTTATTTCATAGACACTAATTATAAGAGTTTTATGTTTTCATAGCTTGCATTAAATATTGTTTCCCTTTTCTCAAGACTTTTACAAAAACAATCTCTATATTGTCATGTGGAAAGAATTTCATACACTTAGTTCCTATTTTACTCGAGTTGACTTCTTTCAACTTCTTTTAGAGTTGTCTCAAAATTCAATTCAATTCAATTCAAAAATTTCAATTTCACCTTGAGATAATTCAAACATTTATCAAAGGAGAGCATTCCACACTTGGGTTTTCCTTCCAACCAGTATTGTTGAATAAGTTAAACTAAATTGTAATGCGAAATCCACATCAATGGGAACCTGAAAGGAACATGACTCGAGATGGATTTACCTATCTCCAAAGGCATTGACCAATGCTAGAAAACAATGTTGTTTAGAATATGAACCTTAAGAGTGCAATCCTTTAACCACCATTCTTCAAATAGACTAAAATATATAAATTCTTATAGGCATTCTAGAATTACCAATATGCATTCTAGGCCTTATTTTTTTTTATGCCATATCATTAAACCATTACTGAACCAATGACATGTTTACAACAAAGAAATAAAATGATAATAATATGCTAAAAATTCTATTATGTTTAATACACGCCAAAGGACCAATCCCAACAATTCTTAAACATACTTTATCTGATATGATGAATTCTTAATAAAGGTCTAATTTTGTAGACTGCTAGCACAAAAGAAGATTTGACCTAGCCAAATCTTCCTTGTACCACACAAAAATTGTGTAATAACTATGTCTATTCCAACCTTAATTTTTTAAGAATTCATCATATCAGATAAAGTATGTTTAAGAATTGTTGGGAGTTTTATTAGACCTTTGTTGTAAACATGACATTTTTTCAGTTTTGTAAATTTTTTTGTGTTAAATGCATTTAAATGGAACATTAAGCATAGTAATAATATGCTTAATCTATTATTAAATGGTAGATTAAATGCAGATAACACCTTTATCAGTTTAGCATGTTTAATGCATAGGTGTTATCTACATTTAATCTACCAATTACTAATAACAAATGAATAAAACTCTCACAACCTCTATGAAATGGATGCCCTCTTCGCAGCTCACAAGCAAAAGTCCAGTGCCCTCTTCCCTCTTCGCGCACGGTGCCCTCTTCTGTAGATTGCTAGGTCAAATCTTCCTTCATGCTAGCAGTCTATAGAATTAGACCTTTATTTTAAATGCATTTAACACAATTTTTTTTTTACAAAACTGAACCAATGACATGTTTACAACAAAGAAATAAAATGATAATAATATGCTAAAAATTCTATTCTATTCAATACACACCAAAGGACCAGTCCCAACAATTCTTAAACATACTTTATCTGATATGATGAATTCTTAAACAATTAAGGTTGGAGTAGACATAGTTATCACATAGTTTTTTGTGTGGTACAAGGAAGATTTGGCTGATTAAGACACTAGTAAATTTTAGCTTGTTTTTCGATGAGGATTAGTCAAATTTTTGATACCAATTGGTCAACCAAATGACCAAACCTATTTTTGGAGTTTTTTCGTCGATTATACAACACACTATACTAATGTCAAAATTTTGACATCCATAGTGGTAGAATTATCGACGGACCCATTGTCGAAATAATCGCTTCAACTTGGAAGTATTATTGATCATACTTTCCATCTATGCGAACAATGTCCGTGGAAATTGTGATGACTTAGGGTCGAAACTATCGTTGAGGGTTCAACATTCTTGTTGAAATGCCAAAGAATGTTTGTCTCTCTTTCGATGATAGTTGGTCGGAGTAGTCATCAAACATATAGCATTGTCATCAAAATGACTAGTTGAGATGTCGAAAAAGTGACAAAACATAATTTTTTTTAAAAATAAAATATATTATCAAATTAAGCATAGCAATATTATGCTTTAATTGTTTACATAGTAATCATGACCAATGACATAATTTAATTAGGGCCAATAGAATAAATTACAACAATTACATCAACAATAGTTTTGGTCGTTTGGTTGACCAATTGGTATAAAAAATTTGACTAATCCTCATCAAAAAATAAGCAAAAATTTACTAATCCTCGTTGAAAAACAAGAAAAAAGAAGCATTTTTAAAAATGACCTGTCAATGGTATAATATAGAAATTTAGTACTTTGGAACCGTGTCCTCGTCAAAATCATCTGGTAGCTCATTAACCATAAGGTTTTTAATAGCTGCTGATTTTTTTTAAAAAAAAATCTTACTGTAATGAATTCCATTTCATCAAACTATGAGATGCAAAACAATGATGTTTAATGTCATAGTGATAATCATCAATAGTAGTGATATAATAATACCTAAGATTAAAGGGTTTTAAACATAGTGGCATTGCATTATAACACTAATATTGAGCAATATACATAGAAAGACGATGTCATGAAGGAAAAGAGATATGCAGATCCTATTAGTCTGAAGGAATGTTTAATGCCAGTCAAGAATAATGCTAAAGATAGTAGTGTGAGATAGTGTTGGTAAAGACAATGATTAGGAATACAAAACTGTGACCAAGAAAGATAAAATAGTGAGGGAGCACTAGAAGAGAACAATGATAGTCACTGTCAAAAGGACAAGAAACTCATCCCCTAAGTCAAAGGGATACATTTATGAAACAATTAAGAAAATGATTCAAAGACAAAAACACTATTATTGACAAAGCAAGAAAGATCAAAATAGTAGTTTTTCTCCTATAGTGCATGACTGGGCCAAACATTGTTCAATGCAAATAATAAATGAATTAAGGGAAGTGAAGAGGGTCACAAAGTAGTGCCATTCCTTGTCACAGGGGTATCAACAAGGGTCATGACTGTCAAAATGATTGAAGTAAAAATAAATCATTGTTATTAAGTAACAAGAAAGAGCAGCCAAACTGACAAAATTAGTGCTATGAAGACAATTCTCATTGTATAGAAGCAGTGGTGTTCAATGTCTAAATGATAGCGACATATACAAACAAATCAGTGTTTATAGATGGATTGACAATGAACAAAGAGGTTTCAAAAAATAGTGATGTGTACATTGTCAAAGAACATTGTGGTATTCACAATCAAAGAACAAAGATGTGCTCAAGGTTATAAAATAGTGATTTGTTTTAGAATGTGAAGAGTGTAGTAAGAACAGTAGTAAGTAATGTTGCAATAACAACAAATGTAGGACAAAGATGTAGTGGAAGTGAAAAATAGTGATTGTTCAAGGGTTTTGATATACAAAGTCAATGGTGAACAAACATTGATACAAAACAATGAAATGACAGGATCCATGAGGAAGATGAGTTGTTCACCATTCTTGATGTAGCAAAGTCAACAAGATCGGTCAACTACCATAAAAAAAAATCAGTCACAATTATCTAGGAACTATGTCAAAGCACTGTCCCAAGAAATGATGAAGGCGTGTTTTCAAGAACAGAGATGGAGTCTTTGTTTTGACAGAGGGGTCATGTTTTAGAGAGGGATGACAAGAACCAAAATACAGAGGTATCATTTTATTATTTTGTCATCATGAATAGCCTGGTGAGTTTGTAAATGATTGTCATAAAGAGAAAAAAAAAGATACCTAATAGGAAAACAATAAAAGTATCATATGGGGCAAATTAGAGGCCAAAAGGACATCAAGTGACAATCACAAGAACCTTATTGCAACAAGCCACAGTGAAAGAAGACAGTTGTGGAAAAAATAATGGTCAAGTGGGCTTATAGATAGTGTTGCTATAATGCATTAGCAATACATAACAATGATTAGTAAAGTGTGCAAAAAACCAGTGATAGAGTGTTGATATGCATAAAGGGTCATAACAGTAATAAATGTTTATAACAGTGCTTTTAATAATGCTCCAAGCATTGAGAATGCAAGATACTTGTAACGATGAACTTCATTTCAACTTGCTTGGCTGTCACTATTAACTTTAAGCTTATCTTTAAAACTTGATGCATGCTCACATTTTCCATCTGAAGCTCCATTGGCTATTGAAGGTAAATTTATGTTTGCCTTCAATTCAGAATGCTTCCTTTTCATTTTTCTTTTTTCCAAGATTCCTGTCAAGAAAGTAGTGCACAATCATTCTCTTCAACTTGACTCAAATGAGAATTTCCAGGCTTTAAAACATCTATTTCTTGATCTGACTTACCAAATAATTTAGGTTCATTACCACTACTCAAATGTTCTTCTAATTGAATCCATTTACAAGTAACAAAAACAATGAGTTAATTTCTAAGTAATGGAAACAACTCAAAATTAAATGATCCCCAAAGAGAGTGATGAGTAATCATCAATGGATAGTTTCAATGAAATATAACAAGAAAAAAGAAAAGGCAGTGATAGATGAAAAATGACATATTCAAAGAGATAAATAGAGAGAACTAGAAGAAAAAGAAGTAATAAAACTTTCATAAGTATATGCTTTATATAAACACATGCACTCGCCACTGATGTGCAAACTTGATTAAACCTCTGAAATCCAAATGTTTGGATGCTGCTATGAAATAAGAAGTCTAGAATATTGTTCTCCTTGTTATTAAATTTCTCTAGCATACATATAAATCTACAAAGTTAACCATACTTGTTATTATACCAGATATTTCTGTGATAGCTATAAGAGTTCTTGCTAGAATTTTGACTTTAGACTAATAAGCCATGGATTTTGACTAAAAGGACAAGCCAAAAGCCTATCAACATCTGTGAAGTTTTCAATTGATTGGCCAAAAAAGTCATGAAAACACCACAAATCAATTCACTAAAAGTTACCTAAACCTGCATTACATTACAATATAAAAGCAGTATAGAGAGATACATGTCTGTAATTATGTTCACTATTCATGATACACTTGCTTACAAATGTCTAAGAGTAATTATGTTCATTTGGCCTTTCTAGATTTTTCTGTATTATGTTCACTTTCTTATCTATAAATCTAATTTGATGAACATGGTGATGTAGATTGGTTGATGAACATGTTTAAGAAGTAAAATATTTCTTAAAGTGAATGAGAAATAATATGGAATAAGAAGAAGGTGTTTTTGACCATTGAATCTACGTCATTGGTTTAGTTTGAGCTTCACTTGGTTTCGAGAATAGTTTAATATTCTCTACTTAACAATGCCAACCACATGAAGGTGGAAGCTCATTTGGCCCCTCCCCCCCCCCTTTCATCACTCTAAATTCCCCATTAACATCTAATAACATTTATTCATTCATTGATTCATCCATTTTTGAAATTTAACATTCAATCATTATAATCACATGATAACATTCATTAACACACAACATTCATGAATAATTCATTAACACATTAAATTCAATAACACACAACATTCATGAATAATTCATTAACACATCATTCATCGACATTACTAGTATAAAATTACATCCATTAAGACAACGTTCTTTCATTAGCAAAAAATGTTAATTATAATAATTTCTTTTTGGGTTTCTTGCTATTTTTTTAATGTAACTTCTAAGAGGAAGATCAATGTCCTCATCATTCCCCTCCTCTACTGATTCCAATGCCAATGCATGTCTCCTCCTCATCTCTTTAGGAACAGGAGGCCGTTGCACCAAAGGGGGGTCCGCTGCAATAACAACTACGTCATGAGTTAAATTCACACCATTTTATATTAGTGAATTACAAGTATTTAATTAAGTAAAAGAACTATAAATCAAAAAATTAATTTAAAAGAACAAAACATAGATTTTCTTTACCTGAATGTGCCACATGATCTACATGGTGATCACTCTAAACATCCTCCACTCGTTCAGCATGACATTCTGTATCCTCTAAAATATACACAAAAAAGGTTACACCAAGTTCAATTTAAGATGTTAAATTGTAGTAATAATTACATAATTAATTTTAAATAGAAAATGAACACCTCCATCGACACTATGATGCACATCAGGGGCTTCATCATGTGGCATATGATCTGTGTTACGATTAGGAGGCTGCATTACAATGTCATGCACATTATTATCAAATAGATTGTTGCTCAAGTATTCAATTTCTAATATATATTTTTTGGCATATTTACCTGTTCACATGATGCAGGAGACTCTTGGGTTAGGCTAGTGGAAGCTTGAAATATGTTAGATGATATAGATATAAAGATAACTAATTAGTGCATTATTACATAGTTTGTGCTGCCCATTTTTTTGCAGTTTGGCCTTTGTTGCCTTTGATGTGTCCTGCAACCTATGAAAAGTTTGAAATATGTTAGATGATATAGATATAAAGATAACTAATTAGTGCATTATTACATTGTACTCTAGTAGTTAATACTATTGTGTACCTTCTTCTCTCATTTGTTGGTGTAATTCTTCTTTGAGCATCCCCTTTCTCCTTTGCATCCAAAATGAACTCATTCCAATCCCTCACTGGAATAAAGGGAGGATGCTCGTACTTTGGGTTTTCGACGAGACTCCTTCTATATGAGTCCCTCACAGTCTTAAGATGTTTGGCAAATTTTTCTAAAATTTTCTTCTCCTCAAAAATATTACTACCAAACTCATGCTCTAAATCTTTAATGAACTGATCTTTTAATTTTTTGTCTTGCAAGTTCCACCTTTTAAAAAAAAACACAAAATTGTTAGATAGAAAAATTAACTAAAGTTGTGTACCTTGAATATAGTAAAAGAAAAGGCCTGAATGAAAGGAAAAATACTGTACGAATTAATGATATGAAATAAAAACCATGGGATAGGGTTAGTTCAATTATGATGTTCCACCTTGTACATATGGTGGGCCCGAATATCTTCAATGTGAGGTCATAAAGCATCTTATAAAATGAATCATTTCCTGCAAAAAATATCATAGGATCATCAATCCAAAACTTGTTATGAATAGGTAAATGCATAGTATAATATAAAAAATAGTAATTTTAAAGTACCTAGAAGCTTGGGACATTTTAAAGGCATCAATTCATTATCGTCAATCAACAATGACATCTGCATAGCTCCCGTGCTAGAAACACGGGTAGATCTAGGAAATGATGGTGAATTATCACCAATACATGTACTCTGATCTGTATCTGACATAGTAGATGGCGCCGGTGTATCTCCTACTCCACAAAATTAATCCACAACGAGATGCACCCAAGATTAAAGTACAAATTATCAAATCAAATCCAAATTTAGCAAAACAAAGATTTACCAGGCATAGATCATGAAGGCGTCGATGTTTGCATGCCCCTTGTTGTTGACATTGCACTCGGTAATCTTGGATGGATGTCGGTTGACCTCCTAGGAGGAGTCTCCTGCACTTGATCACCTGAACAATACATTGTAATTAGAAAATACATTCTGAAATAATAAAAGTAAGAGTTAACTTAAGAAGTTTTTGAATGTTCCAAAGAAAAAATTCCTTGTAACTTGTCAACTTAAGGATTATTTTACCTGAGGTGGCCGGAGCTCTACTAGTACCGGTCTCACCCACGATGTCCTTGACCAGGTACTTGAGTTTGCAAAAATTACTGTAACAAGAACACATACATATTTTAGTTCACAACATAAAAGGGTATAAAATATAAACCTTTATTGAACTTTTGTTATAACTAAAGATTCATTACTGCTTACTTCATAATGACGTGCTTGCGCCATCAATTCATATTGCCTCTTCAACATCTCCTCGGTTGGATTTGCTTCTTCCAAAATGCTAATAATTTTTAAATTGACTTTTTAAAGTTTTTTCTTTACCATATTTGTTAAATTAGGCATTTCTGAGATATCATCATTAGAAGGGGTAGCTATTGCCTCTATTTTTGCAGGTGCTTTTCCCCTATCCTGAACATCAAATTGTGATAGGAATATCAGTAAAACTATCATAACAACTCTAAAACTCTAAATAAAATAACATAATAATATAACATTTTTCAACTATCTAATTTGTACAATTTCAATAAGGTTTACCATTGTTGAAGAATGGGTGGGAAGAGCATCCCCGTGACCTCTATCATGTGGGGGATCCATATCATCCTGTGACAAAGATTAAATATAAAAACTTCAATCAACTGAAAGCAATAGACTTAGCAAAAAAAAATTATTAATAAAATGGTATATAGTACTTACCACCCTCATGATAGTAACTTTGTTTGTATCTATGCGATTTAAATGGTAATCTATTAGCAGTTCTTCCCCTGCACTTATTGATTTTATCGCACATACAAAAAATTAATTCCCCTCATGCACCTCAAATATGCAATTGGGTTGCTTATTAGTTGAGGAAGGTCACGTACTATTTATAAAACCCATAATATTACTTGTTGCTTTTGGTCTCCCATCAATGTACATAGAAAATCTTTTACTTTGATCATTTTCTTTCCATTGTATATAATTTTCTAATAGTGCATACCTACACATACTTTTTTTATATTGAACAATCCACATCCAATCATTGTAATTGTAACAAGGACCGACATACTTCATCAATTCAACAACTTTGTTGTAACATACCTTTATCCCATCCATGGAAAATAGGCCCAAACCATGTAATGAGGATGGAGCTATGTGATATATCCTCTCATTAACACAAAAAATAGTGTTAAATGGAGGTAGCTCATTGGGTACCCATTCTTTCTCAATATGTGTGTACCGAAAGGGCACCTTGATGTCGCCTTTGGTCTCATCATCATAAGAACATGACCCCCCTTTAGCAAGAAAAAATTGCATGCGTTTATTAAATTTTTTTCTAATCTTTTGACCTCTAGTTGATCTCCCCATTTTAGTTGTATTACATGTAGAACTTTCATCTACCATTCCCTCATTTCCCTCATTCAATGTAGATAGATCTGACAAGTACCTATTTGGTGGGTCCTACACTCCATCAAATGAGATATTGTCACGTCCCTACTTCAAATAGAATTTTGATAATAATTAAATAATATATAGAATAATCAAGTCATGACCCATAGGTATGGTTCTTCTTTGTCTATACGTGTGAGATATAAAATTAAGTTGAAAGTGATTATATAATTATATGTCTATACGGTTCTTCTTTGTCTATATATACATTATATGATTATATAATATGTCTATTTGTAACATATGTGCTCAGTGATAAACAAGAAGAATATAAAAAAATTATGTCTATTTATTGACTTATACCTACTGATGCATGTCACTGTGCAGGATCGTCGCCAAAGGGGTTAAATTTCTTACATATGTTAATCATTTATCTTAAGTTAGCTAAAAATTACATGATACTCATGCTACAAATAACTTAGAAGACAACATGAACAATATGCAACATCGTAAACATGAACAAATTTACCTTATATATGGAATGCAAGATCGTCAACAGAAGGGGTGACAATGTCTGTAGTCAATTGCCTATTTGAAAAAAGGGTGACAATCAAACACAATATATACATGTATCAGAAACAATTAATTGAGCATCGTAAGCAAAACATTGGTAATTATAAATCACATATGTTGTAATCATTAGAATTGAACACAATAAATATGTAATCATTAGAATTGAAATCAATAAATCAATATTAAACATATATACTAATCAATATAAATATATATAAATAATTAAATCACATGCTTTGTGTACATTTCAATCATGTCATTGATCATCTTCTTCATCCATCTCATCATCATCATCATCATCATCATCATCATCATCATCATCATCATCATCATCATCATCATCCTCATCATCGCCATCATCACCATCATCATCGCCATCATCACCATCATCATCACCATCATCATCATCATCATCATCATCATCACCATCATCATCACCATCATCATCATCATCATCATCATCATCATCATCACCATCATCTTGATCTTCATCATCTTCTTCTTCTTCATCATCTTCAATATCTTCTTCCATAACATTATACTTTATCAGTCTTCCTCTTGGATCATGTCTAACAACAAATGACCAACCCTGTTTATGTGGAACCTCTAAGTAAAACACTTTCTCACATTGGCTTGGAAGAACATATGGCTCATCTCCAACTGGCTCAAATGACCTTGTATTAATCATTGTAAATCCATTATCATGTTGAATAAGAGTTCTATCAGGATCATTTTGATTCAGTCATAGCTTGTACCATTTGACGATGAATAGAACTACTTTGAAGGAGTTAAAGTCCCTCTCAATTATATCATCCAAGATGCCATAGTATCGATTTTGAGATTGTTGAGGATGTATGTCATTTCTAGATGATATATTAGTGACCTCAAAAATTGCATTTATCCTAGAATCACAAGTTTTCTTTGTGTCATCCAACTTTTTAATGCAAAATTTATGGCCATGATAGTACATAGCTTTGTGGTGCTTGACCTACAATTTTTCAAGCATGTGAAAATTATTTGTATCATGAGTTGATATGAAACATATGAGTCATGATCGTTAATAAATTTGTATGTACTTCTCTACCTCTTAAACCATATGCTAGATCAATTACCATTAGTGTAACATTGGAATCTCCATTACGATGAGCTTCTCTAACCAATGAAGCAACACCTTAGCATGTTAATGAGAAACCATTTTGTTGAAATTGTTCAATCCATACGTCATCCAATCAAGATTGTTCACAATATACAAATGTATTGCATCCCACTCTTGACCAACTGTATAAAAAAAATACACCAATTATAAATAACTTATATTGAAGATTTATAAGAATTAATTAACAACAATAACATCTTATATTTACTAACTTTCCTCAATCTACCTTTTTCCATCAAATACTCCCCTTCAAATTTGTTAATGGAGTTGGGATCCCAAATAGGATCTACATGGATCTTTGCTACAAACTTAGAAAGATATTCACTAATGTACACCATGGTCTGGTATACCATATATCCCTCCACCATAGAACCCTCAGGATGTGCTCTCTATCGAACCAAGCCTTTCAAAAATTTCAAGTGCCTCTCAACCATCCACATTGACCTAGTTGGTAGAGGTCCACACAATTCAATCTCCTCAACTTGATGTATGCGGTAGTGTTCTTGTGCATTGAAAAAAGTTGAAGGTAGACACTTTTGCATTTCACACATAAGATGAGGAATTTTTCTCTTTCAATATTTAATATCTTCTTTATTAATTTCTTTTGATGACAACCACCTCATGTATTTTCCAAGATCATATATAACTTGTTTGACATTGTTGTCGAAGTGGTGTGGGAGAGATAGAGGTAGAACATACTGCAATATTTGTAAAATAATTTTATCAATATTTTATAAAAGAATGCAATGAAAACTACATGTAGTATACAAATATATAGTGAATACAAAATAACATGAATTACCTTAATAAATGTATGAAAATCATGTGTTTTCATCCATGGCCCAAATTCACTTTTCTTTGATATGAGATCATTTATGTTCGCAGTAAATCCTGTGGGAAATCATATATTTTTTTTATGACTTCTTTTATAGCATTGCTCTATTGCTCCGACAATAACCAACTAAGGGCACTTGTATCAATCTGGTCTCCATTTTTATTTGATCGAATGACATTTTTCATTGCATGGTTGGATTCTTCAATGTCACTACAAATTTTGACAATTTTGTCTTTGTCACACCTTCCATCCAAGATTTTCCACAATGTCTCTATTACATTCTTTCCAATATGCATAGGATCAAAAAAATGCACGATTGGGAGTTGCTCGTAGTATGAAAACTTACTAAATTGCGTAGGATAACTTTTTAGTCCTTTTGGAAGTTGGTCATTAATGCCTTGACAACCTTCATAAGCATCAATTACATCATCAGTAAACAAAACACAATATCAAAATATAAATTTCAAACAAAAACCATCAGATGCAATGACATTACCTCGACGATTTATTTTATTATATTCCAACTTCCATAGAAGAGGTGTCATTCTCTTTGACTTTGATGTAGTCTCTTCTTTCCCATTGAAAAAATGTTTTTCAGTAATTTGGTACTTATGATTTCTGTGGAGAAAGTGTCTATGCTCATTGAACACTTGCTTTCCTAAACTTTTTGAATAATGATATTTCATCTTTGGACCACAAACTGGACATACAAATTTTCCCTTTGTCTGAAGACCTAAAAGATCATGTATAATTGGATTAAAAATGTTAACTTTGTGTTAGCACTATAACATACTAAAAAAGAGGTGTTAAGAAGAGAACATACAACAAAAATGTGTTAGCCCAAGGGCATCATGTATTGTCTATACAAGCATTGCATATAATTGAAATTGTCTTTGTCCTATTGGTCTAGAGATGTCATACATAGTGACCCCATTCCATAACACCATCAACTTGTCGATAAAGGGCTCAATATATACATTGATATCTTTAACTTGGTCATTACCTAGTTGAATGAACAAAAATATTACATAATTATTATGACCATTTTGATAGATTATTTATAATAAATTAATTTAGATGACTATTAAATAAAAAAATACCTAAAACAATTAGTGCCAACATTATGTGCTCCCTCTTTATGGACATCCAAGGAGGAATGTTATTGTTGATAACAAAAACATGCCACACCAAGTAAGTAGATCTCATCTCTCCAAATTGACACCGTTCACTGCCAATGAAAGCTTGAGATTACGAGGTTCTTCTTTAAAGTGTGGCCATTTTTCCTCTATTTTCTTAAATGACAAACCATCCGTAGGCATTCTCATAATGTCATCTCGACTTCTATTGCATGCATGGTAATCCATAAATTGTGCCAAGCTATTGCACCTGAATAATCATTGCAGACGTGGAATAATGGAAATAACTCAAAGAATCGTGTGAGGCACCTTTTTTGTTATTCGATCTGATCGATATCTACTAATATGACAAACATGGCATTCTATTGCAAATTCATGTTGTTTATGATATATAATATGATGATTCGGATATGCATGTATTGTTTGATACTCCATTCCAATATCTTTCATAATGGTAGATAATTCTCTATATGAACGAGGTAGAATGTTTGATGGTGGTAACAAACACTCACCTATCAACCTACGACCAAAAATATAATTTGTTAATATAAAGAATATTAATTGCTACATGATTCACCTAATGTTAATTGTAAGAGAATTATGACTTAAAAAAAGAAAGAAAGATGAAACACCTTAACATACATGCCATTGCTATGTTGGATAAACCATTCATAACCTTCAAGTTCACCAACAACAATACAATGACAAGAAGAGTTGTTTGGGAGCCTTCGTATAGGGGCTCGTGTGCCTTCTCAAGTATAGGTACATAAAGGTTTGTGTCAACATCATCATCATCATCTTGATCATCATGATCTTCTTCCATGGGATCATTACCTTTTACTTCTATATTCACACCTCCATGTTCCCTCATTTGGAAATCCACATTCTCTGGATTGTCATGGTCCATAACATGAAACCCAGGGTGGTTGACCTATATCAAAATGATGACCTTATATTAACCATGACCATGATGTCATCATCAAATCATGTCTTATGTATTTTATAAATTATTAAAATACATACCAATGGATGAAATTCATTTCCCCCTTCAATGTGACCACGCTGCCTACAATGTTCCTTGGCTATTTTGATTAGATATCTTTGAGTCTTTAAGCCCTTACATATTTTTCAAGGCCAATAACATTTTCCATCACCTTTTCTTTTTACGTTAGACCATAGTCTAGCAATTGTCTCCCTATTTTGTTGTGCATTGATATCGTCAGACATGGTCTTTCTTGAATGGAATGACTCATTGGTGGAAGAAGGATGATTTGTTTACAACCTGCAGATTCTATATCAAGTGTATTAAAATAACATCCTGTTAAGTTTTATGGCCTTTATGGAAAACATCCTCTACTTGGGCAATAAATCAATATGCTAAATAATAATAATAAATATTGGGAATATTTATTATTTATTATTTATCATCAAATCAATATATATGTTGGTTGAATTAATTAAGACCAAGTCGGCCCTCTTGAAGATAATTCAATTCATATATATGGTGTTTGGATTCTAGGGAGAGAAGCACCAAAAACATAACGAGCTTCTCTCCCCCAAAATGATTGATATTCTACCATGAGCTAATTTGGAGTAAAGACTGATTGTAATAATAAATAAGAGCAACGTGTTAAAGGCTACAAACTATTCCCTACTATGAGATCTCAGTCAAAGGTAGTGCCATGCATTGCGAACCAGAAGGAGCTGCTATATGTGCTGCAAACTTTGTGAGCAGCAATATTATTCATCCTTACCTGTGATTTCAGTTTGAATTCTGCAACATACACTCTGATGTATGAGTTGGTGACACTAGTCAATATGATCAATAATTCTGAGCATTAAGGCATCTAGGAAGGCTAAGGAGCGAAGATCTACGATTAGAGGATTTGCTTCCTGGATCGGTGATCCTCATAAAATCATTATGCAAGATAAAGGACAGACCTTGAAGACATCATATGTTCTTCATATCTGGGTAACATATCACCTTGCATGTATATATTTTATCTATGCTTAAAATATCTCTCTAGTTTGATCATTCCTAAGTAAAATCTGAAAAACACTAACACATCCAACATTAATAATCAAGTAAATTCTAGCAAATCTGATTGAGTCGTATTTGTTTATCATGTGACATTCTTTCTTACAAAGAATTGTTTTTTTTCTCACGGATGCCCTCATATGGATGGGGTGTGTATCCTTGATCACAACCTCTTCCTTGCTTGATAGTGTATGTCTACTATAAACAAATCCCTTAGAAAAATTTAAAGATAAGAAGAAACTAAAACATAAATCTGCAGGTGAGCCCTATAAAGGAAGCTGTGCACACACTTTAAATGTAAAGCGCAAGATGGATAGTGAATTAAAGGAGTACAGATTTGTAGGAAAAAAAAGTGAGAACATGTCATGAATTCAAAATTGTAAGAAATGATGAATTAACCAAATAAAATGATGTGGAAAGTATGAATGGAGAAGGTAAAATTAAGGATCAGCAGCAGGTAACTAAGAAAAGAAAACTTGTGAAATGGAAGAAAGGAAAGGGAACCCATCAAAGGGTGCTAGAAATAAATTGCATGGTGGATTGTGAAATAGGGGAGGTGGGAGGACAACCTGTGCCAAAAAGAATAAAAACCTTTAAAGATAGAGTCTATTGAGCCTCATGAAAGCAAAGGAAATAAAGATGAATAAAACAAAAAGTGAAAACTATTTCATCAAATGTGGAATGCATATTTCATGAGATAGAAGAACATAGCAACCAACGGTCAAAAGAGCATGGATTAATATTGAAGGTTTCTTATCATAATGAACCTTTGAAAAAGGAGTCATCTTGTTGGCCTCCATTTGTATCTTCTACATCCAATTCATTTAAGTTTTTCTGCTATACTAAGTCTCTTGATACTATAGCTAGATGACAAGGATCTCCATTAGAGTGCTTTGTTTCATTATTGTCCGTAAGGAATGTAAAAGATGAAAAACCATCAACGATTAGACACACAAATGCAAGAAAAGGTGACTTGGTAGATTCTTGTAATTTGAGGATCTCTAGTCCAAAATGAGACGTCATCGATGATGCACTACGTGACCAAAGACCTATGTAAACCATTGGGAACAAATGGGAAGTCCAAGGTTGATAAGCGTATGATAAACAGTAGTTGTGGAAGAGCTTGTAAGCATTTTACAAGAACAAAGCCAAAAGATGAAGGTCTTCACAAGCATTTCAACATTGGAGGGATTATTTAGAGTTCAAGAGAGATGGGGGAAACTTTCTTTATATGATATGGAAGTTGATATGGTCGATTATGAAAGTACAAAATCAACACAATATGGAGATTTATTTGCCAAAAAAAATAAAGCACATTTTCTACTAAAGATAGAATGCCAAGATCTTGCTACCTTCCTGAAAAAGAGAGGGATTCAATTTGTTCCTTGAGTAAAGAAAAGTCATGGCTAAAATAGATTCAATTAAAGATAAGTCTGAAACTTCAACCCATTCAGCAAATAGAAAGAGGTAGAGGAGATGACACCAGTGTGATATATTTCTTTATAAAGGAAACTGACTAGAAGGACAGTTGATCAACACTTCTAGTGGAAAATCTTCTATAGTTCATAAACAATCAGACACATCTTGTAAGGGGACTTTATGCTGCCAACTAAAATCTCTAGTGTGGAAAGGGTTTGTGGAAAAAGTTTGTAGAAAGGGATATCGAGGGAGCACTTGTAAGTTCAAATAGAGAACATTAGTCACGTATGGAAAATGCAACTTTAGAAGAAGGAAGTGATTTACAACACAAGGCAGATGGGCTTAAGAAGAAAGGAGGTGATGAAATTGAGGTTATTGAATTCTATTTTCATGCATCTTTAGAATTTCTGCAAAGTGCCTCAATTTTAAAGCCTTTGAGTACTGATAGTGTGACACACTTGGAAAATAAATCTATGGCTTTGTTCACATACTCTACTAGGCTTCTTGATGATTGTGCTAAAATGTATTAATGAAATGGAAAGTGTGCAGCGGCTACTCTAGCATACCAAGGTACATGATTCACACATATGCATGTTGTAACAACCAAGCCTATGTCTATAAGCATAGATAGACAAGAACTTCAATTAGTTGTTTTGGTTCCCACAAGTGAATCTCCTCGTTCATCAGCCTCTGTTGTTGACAACTTGAATTGCCATGCATTAATAGTTGTGAATCAAGGAGGATTTGCATCGCTACATGCATCATGCAATTATGTGATTGATACACAACAATTCCAATACCATAACTACTTGTTACGATTTGTTGATGATATTAATGTAGTATTTGCAGCCTTTGCAAAAGTGAGTAGTACTTTGGCTACTGCTAGTGATCCAAGTTACAGAGAACATGAAATATTTGTGGAAAAAAGGCTATTAATATGAACTTTCATAATCTTGATGGACTATTCAATCTTGTGAATATAACTCTACATCATTATGTTGACATCTATAACATTATCTATTGAATTGATTGGCTTCAAAAACATTTTTTGCAGAAATAAGGTGTGCAAACATGCGCAAGTTAACCAGGAATTCATATCTGATTTATATATTCCTTAGTCACTGGTGGTTGGTTTAGGTCTTATTTCAATATGCCTATTCCTCAAGATTTCTAGCCAATTTTATTTTAAGTCAATTTACAAACTGAACTTTCATAATCTTGATGGACTGTTCAATCTTGTGAATCTACATCGTTATGTTCACATCTATAACATTATCTATTGAATTGATTGGCTTGAAAAACATTTTTTGCAGAAATATGCTATGCAAACATGCGCAAGTTAACAAGGAATTCATATCTAATTTATATTCCTTAATCACTGGTGGTTGGATTAGGTCTTATTTCAATGTGCCTATTCCTCAATATTTCTAGCTAGTTTTATTTTAAGTCAATCTACAAACCCTAATACAGTTAATAGATTCACTTACAAATAAATGTGAATATTGGGATGCTTTGTGATCAATATATTTTGTAGAAATATATAACTCTACTTCCATAAGAGAAGGAACTCTGTAAGATCTGGATGAACCTGAAAAAGTGTTAGGGTTGTGCAAAAATGCAAGTTTATGTATCACGCAGTTGTAATTTTTTCAAGGGTAATATGTTAAATAACATATATTTTATTGATATATATATATATATATATAAAACCTATTTGAAGAATTTTGTTCAAACCCTAAACTGGAACAACTTGAAAATGGGAGAGGAACATTTTGGTGATAAATGTTCATGAAAGAGAGTGAGTAAAATCACATGTAGCTTCCTATCAATTGATTGCATTTTAAATAGAACCGTGCTTTGTTAGTTTCATATACGTGTCTTTATCAACCTCTGGAAGGATCCCAACTTCTTTTTCTCTCTGCTAGATTTTTGAGAGAAGTTCTACATTTAGAATAAAAAATAATAAGCCTTCAAACCTTCCATAGGTTGTTCAATATTGTTCACATAGGGTAAATCCAGCACTAGAGAATCATGAGAATCCAGTCTGACAGAGAGTCACTTTATTTTGGTAGAATAAAAACACAATCTAGACAATTGAAATCACATAACGAAACTTGCTATAATAGTCAAAAGCTACTTATTCATTTCACATTTGACTATGTAAAGCAAAATGCCACAATCCTATGCATAAACCTGCCTGAAAATAAGAACATTTAAGGAAGCCCTTTTTCAATACATAGCAAAGAAAAGAAGAATGCACGAATTAATAACCCTCTACCACATACCTTATGTAAAGATTGAGCTCAAGCTCCTGCTGGTACCCCACGATGTCAAGTTGGGATGTATCTCCTGCGCACACTGCCCTTCTTTTTTTCGCAAATGAAATAATCAAATGAGAAATGAAATTCACCTTTTTTTTTTAAAGTTATGCCTGTGTTTGTCAAAATTTTGACCACCATGGAATTTGTCTCTATTTCGACAAACATGGGCATAAATTTAAAAAAAAAAACAAATTTTTCTTTCTATAATCCAACCAAGTAAAACCTGTATGCACCCAAAAATGGTCGCCTAGACTTTGGGCCCCATTTATTTGATTTATCAATCCTGAATCATTTTTGATCAATAATCAATATTTTCAACATTATTAATTTCTTAATCAAATCTTAATTTCGATCGTATATTGGATTTTTATCCTATGGGCTAACCATTTTATCCTAAGTTTTTATTTATTTAAAAGGAATAGTTCCTCTCCTTTTATTAAATAAAAAGCCCCACTTTTTCTTCTTATCCTAAGTTGCACAAACAAAGCATTATTCTTATTTTATAAAAAGGAAAAAAACACTTTTTGTCTTATGTGGGACACAAAAGTCAACTCCTATTTTTTCATTGGAGGATATTTGATGAAGGGTGCTCCCCTCAATACCACAAACACATAACAGAAATAGAGAAACAACAATAATATGCAAGAATAAAAAATTGGCTTCTTATTATCTCCACAAATGTGGAATTACAAACTTTCAGAATTACAATATGTAAAGCCACATGGGCATTCCCTTACAATATTCTGTAGGACAAAGCCTCGAATCAATACCCATATCTACTACCCAGAACCGCCCTAGACAACACTACGGGCCTTCTTTATATAGGCAATTTCCACCGCCTGAGAAGGTTCTAGAAATTTAGCCCTTAGGGCCGACCAAACTTAGAATTATTTTATTTTACAATTTATTACATCAAAGTCGGCTCAAAATGAGTTTTGAAACCCAAACAGAAATTTTGAAATTTTTTTATTTTCTGCCATTTTAGGTGACCCAACTTCCGAAGACCATAAGTCATTGCCTGTTGACCCGATTGGCTATTATAAACCCATTCTGGAAATGCCACGAAGCGCTCTACAGGCTTGACCTGCACAAAACACCCGTCACCCAAATTTTCAACCTCATCCGGGGCCCCTAAAGCCTTCAAAACTAAGTTCAAAGTTTTTGTACCCTATTGCCAATACCGAAAATCTTCAATATCTTCAAAACTAGACCTGATCTAGCCATGAAACTTTGTTGGCAGGTTGATATGACTGAGATGAACCTCCACATGTAAAATTAGAACATTCCAAGATCGTAAGACCAACTTACTAAAAATAGAAAGTTTCCATAAATAGCGGCTCTGCACAAGATAGCCCTTATTGAATACAAAAACAAAAATATTTTTGGGTGATGCAAGATTGCTCTTACACCCAGGATGCTCCTGCATCAGACACCTGGGGTAATTTGAGAAGTGACCCTGTCATGACTTAGGTGTGCAGAGAAAAACCAAGACAGTTAACCTCCTCCTTTGTTAGCCATGATGAATCTTCAATAGGTCATCCTTTCCATTTGACCAAATACTCTTCATATGTCCTGTTCCTTGTGCTTCTACCAACACGACTGTCCAGTATGTCTTCAATCTCCTTGATATCTGAACTGGTTGCTGGAATACTCCACTGTGCTGCTGCAACTTTATCTTCAACACCTCCTTCATGATACTCTGTCAAATCTAAAATGTTAAACACTGGTGAAATATTCAGCTCAGTAGGCAATTCTACCTCATATGCATTTCCTAAATCATGCTTCTTCAGTATCTTACATGGCCCAAACTTCTTCATTTTCAACTTGTTATATGTACCAACCGAAAATTGCTCCTTTCGCAAATGAACCATGACTTCATCTCCAACCTGAAATTCCTTATGCCTCCTTTTCTCATCTGCCTTAGCCTTATACTACGCATTCATCTTGGTAATATGCTTCCTCACCTCCTCATGGATGTTCTTCAAGTGTTCTACAAAATGCTCAGCTTCAACACTACTTATTTCTCCTTTATCTATCTTTCTCAATTCAGATGCATTTCTTGGACTACTTCCATATACAATCTGGAATGGTGATTTACCAGTGCTCCTGTTGATAGAATTATTGTATGCAAATTCCGCCTGTGGTAAAATCAAATCCCATCCTGTTGGCTTATCTCCAACCAAACATCTCAGTAGATTTTCCAAACTTCTATTCACCACCTCTGTCTGTCCATCAGTCTGTGGATGATGTGATGAACTGAACTTCAAATCTGTCTTCAACTTCTTCCACAATGTCCACCAGAAATATCCAACAAACTTAGTATCTCGATCTGAAACTATGGTCTTTGGCAAACCATGTAGTCTCACCACTTCTCTGATAAATAATTCTGCTACATGAACATCATCATTAGTCTTCTCACAAGGAATGAAATGTGCCATCTTCAAAAATCTATCAACTACTACAAAAATTGAATCATGTCCCCGTTGTGTCCTCGGTAAACCAAGAACAAAGTCCATACTGATATCCTCCCAAGGCTTCTCTGGTACAGGTAATGGCTGATACAATTCTGTATTCTGCTTCACTCCTTTCACCATCTGACATACTCTGCAACTCTGTACAAATTTCTTCACATCTTGCTGCAATTGTGGCCAATAATAATTCTCACCAATCAAAGAAAGGGTTTTATCATGACCAAAATGTCCAACCAATCCTCCACTATGCTTCTCCTTGATGAGATTCTCCCTCATAGAACTTTGTGGAATGCACAACTGACTCCCTCTGAATAGCATATCATCTTGGATGATAAAATCCAGCCATTTCATCCTGTCTAGAGTAACAGGTTTTGTACAAGTTTTCCAAGCTTCACCAAAATCAGGATCCTCTGGATACAAATTCTTGAGTTTCTTGAACCCAACCACTTCAATCTACATCTCTATCAGCTATAGTTGCCTTCTGCTAAGAGCATCCACAACCTTATTAGACTTTCCACTCCTGTGTTTTAAAATAAATGTATAACTCTGCAAAAACTCAACCCATTTCAAATGCCTCTGATTCAACTTTCCTTGACTATTCAAATATTGCAACGCTTGATGATCAGTATACAAAACAAACTCCTTAGGAAGCAGATAATGTCTCCACTTCTTTAATGCCTGAACTATAGCATAAAATTCCTGATCATAGATAGAATATTTTCTCTTGGCATCATTTAACTTCTTACTAAAATAAGCAACAGGTTTACCTTCTTGGCTCATAACAGCTCCTATTGCAGTGCCACTAGCATCACAATCTACTTGAAACACCTTATTAAGATCTGGAAGTGCTAAAACAGGTTGTTCTGTAACTTTTTGTTTCAACAATTGAAAAATCTTTTCTGCCCCATTAGTCCACTTAAACTCTTTTCTATCCCCTCTCATTGTCTCAGTCAAGGGACCACAAATACTGCTAAAATTTTTGATAAATTTTTTGTAAAAACTAGCTAGACCATGAAAAGATCTTACCTTAGTAGCACTCCTTGGAGTAGGCCATTCAAGGATAGCCTGTACCTTCTCTGGGTCTATTTTTAGACCTTCTGCTGAAACTACAAATCCCAAATACACTAACTCTTTCTTCACAAAACTGCACTTCTTCAAATTAATCAACAATTTCTCATCTCTCAACTTCTCAAACACCATACGAATATGCATCATATGTTCCTCCAATGTCTTGCTAAAAATCAAAATATCATCTAGGTAAACAATGACAAACTTACCCAGAAATTTTTTCAGAACCTCGTTCATGAGCCGCATGAAAGTGCTCGGTGCATTGGTTAGCCCAAAAGGTATGACTAACCACTCATACAGTCCTTCTTTTGTCTTGAAGGCAATCTTCCATTCATCTCCTCTAATCCGAATCTGCTAATATCCACTCTTTAGATCTATCTTTGAGAAATATACAGCCTCACTCAAACAATCCATAATATCATCCATTCGTGGCAATGGAAACCTATACTTGATTGTGATCTTATTTATTGCTCTGGAATCTGTACACATCCTCCACTCTCTATTTTTCTTTGGTGCTAATACTGCTGGTACAACACATGGACTCAGGCTCTCCTGAATCAATCCCTTATGTAACAACTCATGTACTTGTCTGTTCAACTCTTTACTTTCTGCTAGTGTCATTCTGTGTGCTGCCTTGTTTGGAAAACTGGCTCTTGGAATCAAATCCATCTGATGACTGATCTTCCTTATCGGTGGTAATCCATTAGGTACATTATCAGATATAATATCTTAAAACTCATTCAACAAATCTGCAACCTCTACAGGTATATCCTCTACTTCCTCTTTACCAGCTTTTGGAATTAAAGCAAAACACACATGCTCATGCCTCATACTATCTAGAAATTTTCTTCCATCAACAAATGTTATTCTTGCATTACCACATACCTTTTCTTTGGTCTCCTTTAATGGCTTTAGCTTATGTCGCACTCCATCCTTTGTCAGGGAATAGGTATTCTCACGACCATTGTGTACAACATATCTGTCAAACTGCCATGGTCTACCCAACAACATATGACATGCATCCATAGAGATGATATCACATAGTACCTCATCTTGGTACCCACCGATCTTGAACTTTACCAGGCACTGTTCACTGACCATGACCTTGTGGTCATCCTGCACCCAGGCAATTCGATATGGATGTGGGTGTTTCTGTCTCTTGAGCTTCAACTTTGTCACCATCTCTTCTGACACCAAATTGTCAGTGCTTCCACTATCGATAATCACATCACAACATTTACCCTCACACTTGCATCTAGTGCGAAATAGGCTCCTCCTTTGTTCAGGTTCATTCTCACCACTCAGCAAGACTCTTTTATTAATTAGTGTTTCTCCTCTTTCAGCATCTTTAGAATTTGATGATCTAGCATCTTCATCTACATGTACAACTCTGGCCTGGCCTTCATTTCTCCTATCTATTCTGCCTTGGTGCTGAGGACATTCAAATGCCCTATGACCTTCTTCTCCACAGTGAAAACATGTTCCATGGAAGCCTCCTCTTCCTGAACCTTGTCCTCTTCCTCTTCCTCTTCCTCTCTGATCTCTATTATTCTGATCTTGGAAATGATTGGAATTGTTTCCTCTTTGATTCTAGCTACTACTGGCCTCATCCTTCTTTTTCGGATCTTCATTTCGGCTACCATATGACCGTCCACCAGATCTTCCACTACAACCTCTTCCATTTTGTCTACTCTCAAACTTCTTGTTCAACTTTTCCTCTACTTTTAGGGCAAACTGGTATGCCTCCTCAATACTATTCATTTGAACTAGATTCAACTCCTCTTGAATACTTGGCCTTAACCCATTAAGGTATCAGGCAACTTTCTCCTTATCAGCTTTTGCATGGCCTGTTCTGATGAGGAGTCGATAGAACTCC
Source organism: Chamaecyparis obtusa (assembly GCA_027943335.1). Classification (NCBI taxonomy): domain Eukaryota; kingdom Viridiplantae; phylum Streptophyta; class Pinopsida; order Cupressales; family Cupressaceae; genus Chamaecyparis; species Chamaecyparis obtusa. The sequence continues at coordinate 798,824 of BSBK01002666.1, forward strand.
TCTGTATATTCCTGAACAGATCTTCCTGCTTGCTTCAAACTTTGCATTTTCTTTAGTAAGTCAAGCTCATAATCAACAGGAATGAATTGTCGCTTCAATTTATCCACCATCTGATCCCATCTTGTGATTTTATCTTTCCCTCTTCTATTTCGCTCCAATTGAATTTCTTGCCACCAGATCTTCGCATGACCTTTCAATCTAGCCTTCACAAATTTGACCCTATCAGGATCCTCAACATCTTCATACTCAAAATATTCCTCACATTCATTGATCCAGTCGATCAATTCTTCTAGGTTAAGATTTCCAGAAAATGTAGGAACCTCAATCTTAGGTCTTTTCCCAATCTTGGAAATGGCCTGAAAAAGTCTTTCTTCCTCCTGGTTCACAATTTCGAATTCTCCTTCTTGATATTCTTCTTCGGCTTCATCCTCGCTTTCATCTCTGACATTAAGATTCATTCCTTTGTGAATCTCTTCTTGCAATGCTTGCACTTGTCTTTGCAGCTCTCTAACCTCAGGTGTCACAACACTTGCTCTTCCGCCACATTCTCTTCATGGAGGCATTTTTGCAATGCGCACTGAAACCCTAACCACGGTCCTGGTGCAAACTACCTCACAGTCAGTGATCTATTTACACACTCAAGAACTTATCTCTGATACCACTTGATGAAGGGTGCTCCCCTTAATACCACAAACACATAACAGAAATAGAGAAACAACAACAATAATATGCAAGAATAGAAAATTGGCTTCTTATTATCTCCACAAATGTGGAATTACAAACTTTCAGAATTACAATATGCAAAGCCACATGGGCATTCCCTTACAATATTTTATAGGACAAAGCCTCGAATCAATACCCAGATCTACTACCCAGAACCGCCCTAGACAACACTACGGGCCTTCTTTATATAGGCAATTTCCACCGCCCGAGAAGGTTCTAGAAATTTAGCCCTTAGGGCCGACCAAACTTAGAATTATTTTATTTTACAATTTATTACATCAAAGTCGGCTCAAAATGAGTTTTGAAACCCAAACAAAAATTTTGAAGAAAAATTATTTTCCGCCATTTTAGGTGACCCAACTTCCGAAGACCATAAGTCATCGCCCGTTGACCCGATTGGCTATTATAACCCCATTTTGGAAATGCCACAAAGTGCTCTACAGGCTTGACCCATGCAAAGCGCCCATCACCCAAAATTTCAACCTCATTCGGGGCCTCTAAAGCCTTCAAAACTGAGTTCAAAATTTCTGTACCCCGCTGCCAATACCGAAAATCTTCAATATCTTCAAAACTAGACCTGATCTAGACATGAAACTTTGTTGGCAGGCTGATATGACTGAGATGAACCTCCATATGTAAAATTAGAACATTCCGAGATCGTAAGACCAACTTACTAAAAATAGCAATTTTCCATAAATAGCGGCTCTGCACAAGATAGCCCTTATTGAATACAAAAATAGAAATATTTTTGGGTGATGCAAGATTGCTCTTACACCCAGGATGCTCCTGCATCAATATTTGTGCATATGGATTGCTCCTCTTTGATGCTCCACCGTTGATTAAGTCTTTTGCCTCTTAATCTCAATGGTCCATTTCACCTCACTTCTTATAAAAGGAGAGCTCTCTCCTTCATTTGCATCCATCTCTTTTATGCTAATGTTATGCTACAGGTTTTCTAGGTTATTTGGAGCTTATTGAAGACATTCTACATCAAGCTTTGAAGACTTGCTTTTCATTGTTGCATCTCATTTAGTTGCATAGTTCCTTTTTTTAGTTGCATAATCATGGCATATTAATTTAGTTTCCTTTTATGCAATAGTTTAGTCTCACATAGCTTAATTAGGAAGATTGTAATCCATTGCTATTTCCTTTCATAGTTGCATTGTGCTTTCATTTTGATAGATTAGTTTTGCATCATTATTTATATTTGCATTGCATTTGCATACCTTGATTCCATTTGGAGATATTGGCATTGTTGCCCTTGTCTTCATTATGAATCTCTCATTGTGTGGTTGACTAGCAAGGTCACTAGTTTGTAGCTCTAGCTGAGAGCAATTTTATCATAGTCCCTTGCAACTCCATGCATAGAGAGCTATGAGCCACTTTGTGAGGCCTCATTGTTGAGTAACCTTGCATGTAATGGTTCATAGAAGTGTGGTCACTTTTGACTCATACAAAACCTTCTTATTTTTTGGTCAAAAATTTTGGTAGAAAAACTAGGCCAAATGTACTAGTGAGAGTGAGGCCTTCTTTAGAATCTCATGAGTTTTGTACTACACATGCAACATATTGTGAGTTTGAAGAGAGTCTATGCCATGTGTGATAGAACCTACTTTATCTAATATGGTGCATTGTTAAGCAAATTAAGGGTAGAGTAGTCATTACTTAGTTTTTTGTGGGGGAAAATGAAGATTTGTCTAACAAATAGTAGGTCTTCTTTAGTATCTCATAAATTTTTACTACATATGCATGAAACGAATATGTTATTTTTCATCTTCAATTAGTTAATGCTTAAAAAAAAACTATGAAAGTATATTTAGGAGTTCCCTAGATGACTTCTTGGAATGAATTACAGAGAAAGACAATAACCTTATAACTCAAAATTTTAGGAGTGCGAGGCCTTTCGATCATCACTAGATTCATATGAAATTCTAAAATTATCAACTTTATATGGAAAAGGAAATGGGGTTTTTAATGTTAAATCACTTAACTAAACCCTCTAACCACCAAAAGAGGTTGAGGAAGTTGTGTTGAGGATTATTATATGTATTTGGGACTCCATTTGTATGGAAATGAAGCATGGAGTGTACGACAGGAACATAGGTTTTAATGAAATATCAATTTGATTTGCAAAGTTTGTGTTCTTTACAAATTTGAAAGGCTCTAATACTTATTGGTTTTATTTAAAAATCTATAATGAAATAGTAAGCAATCTCCAATCATTCATTACACTGTTGAATGTATTGAGAACTACCTTAAAGCCCGATTCCATGCGTTAAGGACTAGTGAAAACTAGTGATTGTGAGTACAACCTCTTAATACTTTGAATATTCATTCTATTATTCATGTAAACTAGTTGGGTTAATGATTTGAAAGATGAAATAAGTTATTAGAAGGTTACATTTCATAGTTTGGAGGATTAGAGAGGCATTTAGCATGACTGTACCTTCCTGTACAATGGCTTGGACTGGCTTTTATTAGTTTTCCTTTTGTATTTTGAAGTCTAACTTGTAACCCACACCTTTCCATGGGATCAAAGGCCTAGGATCCATGGAAAGATGATTTCTAACAATTTACCATAGTTCTAATGATCTTTACTTGTAGAGATTTAACAATTAATGTGATCACAAGCTGATTTAAAGAAGGTTTTCTAATGAATTTGATGGCTAAGGTATAGCAGTGGGAGATCAGGTTGAACAACATAGTATTGTTAAGATTTGGATATTCTTATATTGGCATATAAATGGTGAATCAATCACCAATTAAGCCAAGAAGGGTGTGGAAGGCTGGGATTGGAGAAACCCTCAAATCAAGGGTTTGAAGCCACCAAATTGGGGCTTTTGATGTTGCAGGTGTTTTGGGTTTAATTCCTCTTAGGATTAGTGGTTTTGAGTCATTTAATGACACTGTCCAAGGTTTGATAACTTGGAGACATTTCTATGATATAGTTGCTTTGAAAAATCATCAAGTTTCTAGTGTAATTGCAAGGGTGCAGGCAGAGTGCTACTATTTGGTCCAAAAGACCAATACCTGAATTTGAGATATGTTAATGAAAGGATAAAAGGATGTCTAAATGTGGATTTAGTTCTTCTAGTGTTTTGGAAAGGTGGAGTTTTTGAAGACCAAAAAGGTCACTATTGGGCTACAAGGTTGGCTCATTAGGCCTATAGGCCAGTTTGAAGACATTTAGCTATTGGGAGTAAAGGGTAAGCCTAGAAACCTTGAAACCACTTTAATATATTCTTATATACCTCAAATACATCAAATATATCATTAGTTTGCATTTAGAGTAACCTTGGTTGGGTTGTGTTTCTTAAATCCATTGGGCACTTGGGAGAAGCTGTGGGTTTGTAAGCCAAATAAGTGTAACTTATCTTGTTTATCAATCTGCCACCCTTTCCTCTGCATTACATAGTTATCACACAATTTTTTGTGTGGTACAAGGAAGATTTGGCTGATTAAGAGTGAGGCCTTCTTTAGAATCTCATGAGTTTTGTACTACACATGCAACATATTGTGAGTTTGAAGAGAGTTCGTGCCATGTGTGAGTTTGAAGAGAGTCTCAGATAAAGTATGTTTAAGAATTGTGGGGATTGGTCCTTTGGCATGTATTAAAGAGAATAGAATTTTCAGCATATTATTATCATTCTATTTCTTCATTGGTTCAATTTTGCAAATTTTTTTTTGTGTTAAATGCATCTAAAATAAAGGTCTAATTCTGTAGACTATTGGTCAGACAAATCTTCATTGTCTTCTAATTGTCTTCTTTATATACTAGCATGTATTAATTAGCTGAAAAATAAAGAAGCATTTAGACAATCAAAAGACAAAGAAGATAATTTTAAATGCATTTAACATAAAAATAATTTACAAGACTGAACCAATGGCATGTATACAATAAAGAAATAGAATGATAATAATATGCTGAAAATTGTATTCTATTTAATACAAGCCAAAGGACCAGTCCCAACAATTTACATCATGTTATATGCCCATATCAAAACTCACAGGCCCCAAGCAGTGAGTAAACAAGTAATAAATGGATGCCCTAGCTTCAAACCAGTGCAATACAATGCAATAAAACCAAGTAACAAAAAAGACATGGCCACAATTTTTTTTACAAAACTGAACCAATGGCAAAAAAATACTGTATTCATAAAATACTGTACTAAAACTTGTTCATCTTTATTTTTCATTGCAAAAATATGCAAGTTTCAAAATATGAATTATTTAAAATGCTACAAATATCAGGCATAGCCTCTATACCCAACTAGATATTTACTTGAATCATGTATTCACCCAAGAATCCATATGGCTCCACCCATTGAATCACCTAAACTATCAAAATGTACAACCACTGAGTACTCTATGCCCAAAAGGTTAGTAATCTGAATGTGTTGTGAGATAACCCCTGTCCCAACTGCTCAAACATAACCAAAAAACATGTTTTCAAACTTTTCATTAACTAAAAATTATAAGATGGTACTAAGTTGAATCTATGTTTCATGCAGGCATACAAGTGTTGGAGTTGCTTATTTTATGTCTCAGAGATGACATTTTCCGATTTCACCATAAATCTTGTCATCAAAAGTTCTATAAAACATAAATAAACCATATATTAAATACTTCTCAGAATCTCATTGCCAAAGTGGCCAAAGACTATTTTAGGCTGATAAAATATGGGGATTCTCTTTACCGCTGCAAATCTTTGAAGGTTGCTACACTTGGACGGATGTGTACCATTGTTAAGAGAATTGGACCGAGTTTGGCTTACCTCAAATAGGTCCTGTGGTTATAGTATTGCGCAACAGGAAACTCTGTTTCACAACATAAAACCTCTATTTGCCAATAAGCCTCTTATTGTAGTTTGTAATAAGATTGATTTGCAACCACTAGAGACACTATCAAAGGAGGATGCAAAATTGGTGGGGCCAGAGTTTACTTTGCAAGCTTGAAGAAGTGGTATATTTTGGCAAATGAAGAGTGGAGAGAAGATGATATTCTCGAGATCATGGATGGACACAATGTTGATGCCATGGATATTTATCAGCCAAACAAGAAGTAGCATCTGTTATCACGGTAAAGATCTATGTCTAGGCCTCTTGGTGAAGTTGGTCCAATAGATGATTTCAAGGATTTAGCTCAGAAATTGAAAGCTATTAAACTTGGAAAGAAGGCATCAAAGAAGAGAAACAAGGATGCTCACAAGGGAGAGGTTGATAGAGTGATAGTGAACCTAAAGCCAAAGCATAGATGCCAACTTACAGTAAATACAGGCTATGGTTTCCAGCTACAAATATTATATCCACTATAGATTCAAACTAGTGAGATCTATCACAAATATTGTTAAGGTTGGCAGGATGATTACACCTATCCTAAAAAAAGATTTTCAAATCATTATGCTTTCAAATCAATTACCTATCGGTGTATCCCTTGCGAGGGAGAGAAGCCAAACACATAAAGAACATGCACATAAACATGACAACTGAAAAACTTAAATGGAATACACCAAGAAGTACCAAATGATGAATGCTCAATTGTTGTAATGGAAAAGCATTAGAACCGTCCATTTCTAGAACTTGATTTTCTAGTCTAAATGATTTTTCTATAGTCGTAATGATTTTTCTAGAACTTGATTTTCTAGTCTTAATGATTTTTCTATAGTCCTAATGATTTTTCTAGTCTTAATGATTTTTCTTTCATCCTAATGTTTGTTGCTCTTGATAAATTAGGCCTTGAATTTGAAGTTTTGTTCACTGTTTTATTTCAGCTTTATATTTCATTCATTTTTCATATACACAGAGACTACACATGCTGATAAAAAAAAGAGCTATTTGATTATTCACTGTTCATGATTGTAAATGGTCAATATTTTTGATGGTACTCCTTGGTGTATTCCATTTAAAAATAATCATATTTCTATGACTATAATAAATGTCCCTTTGTGGGCCTATGAACTGTGGGCTTAGTTCCATGTTTTCTTTCATTCTTGCATTTGAAATGTTAATGGGCTGCACACAGAGATATTATGTGTATCATTATTGGTGATTATTTAATTGTAGTATTTTCTTTTTTGTTTGTTTTCTTGCTGTTTCTTTTCCATTTCTACAATATGGACATGTACTTTGCTTTGAGTAGTGTGCTTTATGTTGTGGGCTACAAGGTAGAGCCATTAGGCCTCTATGATAGTCTGAAGCTATTTAGCCTATTGATACCCCTGGTATTTTGGACCACCCCTTGGAGGATAGGAACACCATAGAGATGCTCAATATTATTACCTTGGCTCATTTGAAGGCAGTTGTTTTGTTTTTCCTTGATGTTTCGGGGTCCTGTGGTTACAATATTTCACAACAGGCAACTCTGTTTCACAACATAAAACCTCTGTTTACCAATAAGCCTCTTATTTTAGTTTGTAATAAGATTGATTTGTAACCACTAGAGACACTACCGAAGGAGGATGCAAAATTGGTGGGCTAGAGTTTACTTTGCAATCTTGAAGAAGTGGTATATTTTGGCAAATGAAGAGTGGAAAGAAGATATTCCCAAGATCATGGATGGATACAATGTTGATGCCATATTGGATATTGATCAGCCAAACAAGAAGCAACATCTGTTATCACAGTCAAGATCTATGTCTAGGCCTCCTGGTGAAGTTGTTCCAGGAGATGGTTTCAAGGATTCAACTCAGAAATTGAAAGCTATTAAACTTGGCAAGAAGGCATCAAAGAAGAGAAACAAGGATGTTCTCAAGGGAGAGGCTGATAGAGTCAATAAAAGAAGGCATCAATAAAATAAAGCTACAAAGGTCCAAACTTGATCTAATATGTCGTAAAGCCTATCATACAACCATAACCCAACTTATGGTTGATATCAAATCAAGAAAACTTCAAAAAAATGACAGAAATTAGTTTTTTATTACTTCCAAATAGACACAGTCTATATAAATGAAATCTGAAACACCAACTAACTATTTTTTTAACTGTTCCTAAACAGTCTAAACTAATTGTCAACAAAATAAACCAAAGATTGTTGTCAAGTTGAAACCTTGACAAATAGTTATGAAAGCTATGAAGCAGAGAAGAAGTTATGAGAGGAATTGTAAAAATGAAAATAAAAGTAGCAAGCTTGTTGAACATTCTCATGTTGCACTCTAATTTGAGATTTTGTCTACATTAGTATGTTACTTTTTATTGCAATTATAATTAGTTCCTTGGTTCCTTGGTAATTTATTTTTATTGCATGGTTGTCTTTGGTTTGTCATTTTTTTTTGATTGTCTAGTGATTTAAACCAAAGACTTCGAATTAGCCAAAAAATGTACAAGTCTACATTAGTATGTTTCTTTTTATTGTAATTATAATTAGTATGAATGAACAAAATAATGACAATGCAATATTTGTGATAATGCAATATTTGTTGAAATAGCGTCAATGACTTTGGTCAATGTGCCTATGTGTCAATGTGGTGTTGGCCCATGCATGTTGAAGACATCACACACAACAAGTAATCCTGTTGTCAATTTTGGGTTTGCCCAAATAGGAAAAAGGTTTGGATACGTAATTATATTTTATGTTTAAAAATAATGTGACAACTAATCATTTTATGAAGAACTGATGTACATTTGGTATTGTAGGGAAATAGTGGATGTCAATACTTTTGGTGGGTCGATGAAACCACATTTACATCTACCCCATCTACATCTATACCTGGTGTAGGAAATGAGTGCAACTTGTGCAAGGCTCGAGAGGCATCTAGTGCCACCAAGATTGCTTCAATGGTGAAAGTAGAAATCATATTTCTGTGATGCCTTCTTTGTGTAGTTTGTGCACTACTTTGTTGGGACCATATGTGTAAATGTGGTTAACAAGGGGCTATTTTAGATATTGAATTTTTTTTAGAATTTCAAGTAGATATGTTGGACATATTTTGATAAACTCATAATTTTTTTTTTTGTTTATGACTTTGTTATGATTTTCAATATAAAATTAAACAAAATTAAAAATTAACCTTATTATCGAGCTATTTGTTGAAGGATCCAAGACCAGGCCAGAAAGATGTCTTCCCATTTTGTTGTGGATAGGTGTTTCATAAAACATACACACTTTTTGCATGTGCATTCTCGATTCAAAGTGGGAAAATCTTATTTTGGATGCAAGGGAGAGAAGCCAAACACATAAAGAACATGCACATAAGCACGACAGCTGAGAAACATAAATGTAGATGTCACAATAGCTGAGAAACATAAATGTAGGCATCATGGTCACAATTTTTTGGAGACACAACATAATTGAATGGTATACCCAGACGATGCAACACAACTATCACTCCTTCGGTTCCAAGTTGACACTGCGGGATCCAAAAACCATAGATAAGGAATAAATTTAGAGAGCAGAGGGGGGCCATAATGACCAAATTAAATAATACATGGTCCCTATATTATTTTGGTCATTATGTTCCTCCTCCTTCAATCTCTAAATTTATTCTTTATCTATGGGTTTTGTTTCCTACAGTGTTGACTTGGAACTACTAGAGGAGTAGTGCTTGCATTGCATCATCTGGGTATACCACTCAATTATGTTGTATTTCCAAAAAATTATGACCATGATGCCTACATTTATGTTTCTCAACTATTGTGTCCCAGGACCCCTTATGACCCTTTATGACCCTTTACGATCCCTAAGAATACATCTTAGAGGTCTTAAAATGTCGTAAAGGGTCATAAGAGGCTCTTAGGAGGGGCCAGATGAGCTTCCACCTTCATGTAGTTGGCCCTATTAAGTAGAGACTATTAAACTATTCTCGAAACAAAGAGAAGCTCAATAATTTAAGGTCTCAGTCCATAGAGATGCTAAAAAAATGATGAGAATCAATGATAGAGAGTTTTTAGATACTGAGAAGATGTATATGTAGTGGAGGCTACAAGGGATTTTTGTGGAGATTTGCTAGATGTGGAGATTTTCTAGAGAGGGTTTCCAGATTGAGTACTAGTGCAGAGATGATGATTCCGTAACCTACGTCTATAAAACCTTCACAAATATCCCTTTTTTGGCCTTCACTCATACCTCTTCTCAAAATCTAGAAACTTTGGATATTGTTTCTCATCCATGCACAAAATGTACTAGTGATCGTATGAAATTACTTTTGCAAGATTGGGATCAATTATGAGAAGGTAAATGACAAGATAATATTATTGTATCTTTCATTTCTTTTATCCATTCATATTTCTACCTTCTCTTATATTGGATACTGTGCAGTGTACATAAAGGCAAGGTGGTGATTATTCTCGATGATCGACATGTATAAGTCTTCTAGGCCTTACCTAGTAGCTAGGACTAAAGATAGCAGATCTCAAGAGACCATCATAGTTGGTCTCCGTCTTTGATCCATATACTGATAAAAAATTTTACATTTCGTTAGCTCATCAAATGTAGTGATTTGAAAGAATTTAGTGGATGATATTTTCAAGTATAACATACATTATTTAAGTTTGACGCTGAACAAATTTATCTACTTTGCGCACTTGTAAACATTGAACAAAGAAGCATCCCCTCCCATGGCTTGAGTAATGTAGGCCATGGGAGGAGATGCTTCTTTATCACTGTGTTTGATGTCTACAAGTGCGTGGTGTCGATAAATTCATGCAACGTCAACTTAATAATATATGTTATCATGAAAATATTCTATTAAATTCTTTCAAATCCCCACATTTGATGAGCTAACGAAATGTAAAACATTTTGTCAATAATATGGACCAAAGAAAGAGACCAACTATGGTGGTCTCTTAAGCTTTGTTATCTTTAATGTGCCTACTATCGCTTTTTCGATAGGAATGAAAATTATCCCGACATCAACAATATACGTGTGACAGCTACTTGTCAAAAATATCTGACAGCTAGCCGTCGCATGTACAACATCCCCATCAGTAAAAAATTGCAAACAATGGCTACCTGTCAAAAATATCTGACAGCTAGCCATCGCATGTACAAAATCTCCGACGCTCACCCCTCAAAATTGTGACGGTAAGAAATAGACCCGATGACATGTTCACCATGTTGGCCGCCCCTCTTCAGATGCAATTAGATTGGCCAGTGTAGTTGTAATTACGACGCCTATGGTAGCCATCATTTTTTTTGACTGCAACACTATGACAACATGTGACGTCTATTGATCAACATAATAGTGTTGTAATTTTGACTTCATGTCATCGAAAAAAGGTGTCAAATGTACTAGTGTATCCAAATCCCTCAACATTTCCTCTATCAAAAATCTTAAGAAGTTCCTCCATCAACACCCCTTAGCAATATCCTCTATCCATATTTCCCAACAAATCCTCTATCCACATCCTCAAGAAAGTTCTTCATTCACATCCCTTAGTGTTTTCTCCATCTTTCCATCAACTGGTATTTCCTTGTCATTGTTATCTAGCTATAGGCTATCCACATGCAATCCAATGCCTTTCATCCATATCTTAAATCTCCCAACAATATTCCATCATATGATAATCCTATTCACATCCTCTAGCTATTCAAAATCCAACATCAAGCCAATCCACCCAATCACATCCTAAGTCTTATTCCTAGTCTTGTGTCAAGCCTTGATCACAATCCAATCATCATTATTGGGATGCATCCTTCCCAAATCCATGTCATTCCAGGACACATCATCCATCATCAACCTATCTAACGACAGTCCATCTAGGCTTTCCAACCTAACTGGGGCATCATCTTGCATATCTTTGCAACATCAACTTCATCGCCAGATCCCTTGTATATCCTATTCCTAAGTCTTGTACCCTAGCATCAGTCATGTCTCCACCTAAGCTCATTTTTACATCTATGTCTTTAGGTCCCACCCTCTTCATCACTCATCCCTTGTGTCATTGTGACCTTTCACCTGTCCAGCTATGCGCTTCAGCAATAATCCCTTGGTCCTTTTGAGGTTCGAGTGTCTTACCTATCTCTTGTCATAGGAATCCTTATTCGGTTATCCCCCATCTGCTTCATGTCATACCCTTTGTGTTGCTCAATCCTTATCATAAATCAAAATCATCCCAGTACTACCCTTTGACTAAGAATTGTCTAGGGCATCTTGTACTTGTCTTTGTAGGCCTCATCATCTCGAGCAAGAGATTGGCATACACTAGAAAGAATCCTATCTTTCGAAGATCATCAGTCTATCTTAGGTTGAAAATCCATATCCTCTTTGATCCTACATCAGGAAGCAACAAATCATTGCTGACACTTGGTAATCCTCCACCATCCAATCAATCCTCATCCATCATCCTACCTATGGCACACAGGTTTTGTGAGATAATTGTTATTTCATTTGTTCCTTTGGATTTTTGCTTATCTTTTAAACTTCTATACATATCTCCCCGTCCATTGTACATATTGTTGCATCTTGTTGTACATATCCTTGTTAGTCCTGTAACAACTATGATTAGATAACTTGTCTCACCTAGCCTTGTATTTCAACACCTTCTTTTTTTGACTATCTTTGATCACATGATTATCCTTGATTCATCATTTTCCAACAACAACACAAAATTATCCTCATCAAACCGGGTCCATGTAGGATGTATCCTTCCTCATGTCTGACCTAATCTTCCATCATCAATCAAACCAGGTCCGTGTAGGATGTATCCTTCCTCACGTTCTAACCTAATCTTCCCCCATCAATCACATCAATCCTTCTCCTTGGAAAAGGACATTTTGTGGATTTATCACTTTGGTCTTGGATTTTGTCCTTTGGATCTTGTTTATCTTTTACGACTTCTTGTTGTTCCTCTCCTCATGGTCACCACGATCCTTTATATCATGGTGCGCTATGAATGAAGGAAATTTGGGGCAAGGTCTTTTAGTCTTTTGCTTCTTCCTATGAATCAGTCAAACATGACCCTTGTACATTTCACATGTGATCTTCTAGGTTACATGGTGCACTTGGGAAGTGTCATTTGTTTGTGGTTTCTCAAGCCTCATTTCTACCATGCCTCCTCTTGGGTTCATGCATGATGCTGGGGAAACCCTTGCATGTCTTTTCGTGTCAATCCTATGCAACACTGTGACAAGGCCTTGATTTCCCAATAACCTTGGCAGGTCTCTAGCATTGCTATATCAAACTAGGTTGCACTCTCAAAAATATCCAACACAATGAGCTCCCCAAATCCCCCATCCAACATCATATAGATTAAACCTTGCATCTTGCATCCTTCATATAAATTCATCCTGCATCCCGCATCATCTTGCATTCATGCATCTTTTCTCTTGGAAGGACATTAGTTTATTCCCCCCTTCTCGTCTTTCTTCATCCTTTTCCTTCCTTTCTGTGTTTGTTTTGAGAAAATTCCCCAAAGTTTCCTCTTTGCATTATTTTCTCGAGGGGGCACAACCCCTTACCATCTATTCTAGCCTAGGGCATCTTATTTTCTTGTCTTTGACACCATGCCACTTACAGAATTGCATCAAAGAGGGGCAAAATGTAGACACCTAAAATCCCTTTGCCAAATAAAAATATTTTATTTTGCAAAAATCTCTAATGACATCATCATTAATTAATTAATTAATTAATTTTTATTATCATGATCCCTTCTCCTATTTTAATTAAAGACTTTTAATTAAATAATCCCTCCCAAAAGTATTTGAATCCAATTTGAATGATATTCCCTCCAATTTATTAATTAATATTTAATAAATTATGTCACAATCCTTAAATAAATTAAATATTTATTTAAACCCTAAAACCCTAGAAACTTATAGAAAACCCTAAACCTATCTACCCTTTTCTAATCCATCCCTAAAGCTACTTAGAGGGTTATTCCTAACCCTTAGTCTAAATCCACCCTGCTTTGACTTCTGGTCAAAACCCCTCATTAATGAGCCTTACAAACTCATTAATGCCCCCATATAGCTTCATTAATGGCCCCCTACAGCTTCATTAATGACTCTTACAACCTCTTAATGAAGCCTATGTCTCCTCTTCCACCATTTTTCCCTAAGCACACTTCCCTAGTGTTTCTCACACATGTGTGAGAAACCCTTAACCCTCATCCCCTTGACCATACTCTAACCATACCCCAAACTCTACCCCTAACCCTGAGTCTGACCCTAACTACCCTTTCTAACCCAAGCCCTTCCACAAATCCTATAAATAGTCTCTCTTCCATGATAAATTCACCAATTCACCTATATCATATTAAGTATTGTTATCATGCTCATTTACATCTAGACTTAGCTTAAATTCTAAAATTGTTAGATTTAACTCATTTCTATGCTTTCTTAACTGACATTAGCTTAAGATTAATGGATTAACATAGATTAATTCATTGCTTTGAATATCATTTTCATCATATCACACTTATATTTGGTTAAAATCAACTTAGCATAAGCATTTGTAGCTCAAATCTACATTTAAGCTTCATTTGGATCCTTGGGGCTCTAGGGGAAAATCAAGTTCACCATAACTGATTCTGTGCCACTATGGGGTTTCCTTGGTCCCTAAATGATCCTAAACCTTCCTAATTTGCATTGGGGACATGCTCATAGTGTTTTGAGAGAACACCCACATCCCTAATCTAAGAGCAAATCAAACGGTGATAGGGTGCTCCTATTTAAGCTCTATCTAAGGTGTCATGCAAATAGATTTACTATATGTTTAGTATATCCTACTTAAGCTAATGGTTGAATGTCTACGCATGTTCCAAACAGGTTAGGTTTGCACTGATCACAGTTAGATAATAGAGAGTAACAACTACCAAATGGTTGCAGACTTTCTTCTATTCTAAAAAGATTGTAAATTAATATACATATCATTTTTTAGAAAAGAAAAAAAATGATTTACGTTCTTAAATATTTTACTATAAATCAATAAAAAAGACAAATACATGATAATTATTTTATTATTTATAATAAAAATTAAATATAATCGCAAAAAATTGTTCTAAAATTTTAAATCTATACAATATTTGATTAAACTAATTAAAAAGTTATATTGAATTAATTCTCATGTGATGATTTTGAATAGGGCTAATATTAACTCTAGATTAATATATTTTGAAAAATCAATATATTTTGCACATGGAAACATCTTTAACTCCATACAATAGTTGGAATTTTAGCATTGATGGTTTGCATTGCACTGTATCATCCATCTTCAAGATTTTAGAGAGCTCAAAGATATATAAATCTCTTTGAACTATCTATCCTAGGATAATAGGATAAATAGGGAGTGTGCTTAAAAAAATAGTAATAGTCTTTGACCTCTCTAACATCTAGATGATGAATCATAGTGTGATCCAAACCATAGATGCTAGAAATGTCACATAAAATCAAATTGAAATATAATTTGGGGGTTTCAATGTTGTGGTTTTCTGAGTGGGGGTGATATAAAGCTAAGTTTAATGTATTTTGGAAAAATTAATAAATAGTACAAATGTAGACATCTTCAACTACATACCGTTGGTAGAAAATTACATCCAACATATAGGTGGTGAGGATAGAATTGTACAAATCTTTAACTTTAGCTACGCAGACAATTTGAAAAGAGAAAAAAATATTCCTGTACCGCTCATAATGGAAAAATCATACATCTTCTTTGAATGCTTGAGGTGTGCTTGAATATACAGACGTGTGATAATTTAGCCCCACATATAATTGGCTTGATAAATTTGAAAGAAAGTTACAGATAGTTTGCATGAATCAAAACGTTGATGAAAAAGTTGTTTGGATTTGCTATTTTTTTATTTGATTATGTTCAACTTTTTTTGCATTGATGGTTTTGGTTGCAGACCATTATCCATCTTTAGGATGTTACAGAGATTGAAGATATGTATGATTCAAAAATTGCTAAAAGGATTTGAGATTTGTAATATCTTGGTGATGGATCATAGAGTGTGTTTCAAAACGTTGATGTTGGACATATTATAAAAAATTAAATCAAAATATATAAAATGATACCTTGTGCGTTGTGGAAATCTGTTATGTATTGGTTTCCTACTTGTGAGTGTTGATAGGTGTTTAGTATGGGGATTTTCCCGCTAAGAAATTATCAACCATCTACAACCTTTCCATCCCCCAGGGTTTTGTGGCACTAATTCTCTTTCCCAGTCAGCACTCACTGCCTGAGGGGTTGTGCATTTGCAATCAATTGCTGTACACTGGGGCCATATGTAGTGTGGGATCAAGTGGTGTTTGCAAGATGGTTGGTATAATTCTCCATTGAATGCATTGTATGAGCCTTTTGTCCATGATTGGGATCAAGAGAGTTTTATGGAGGCTAATGGGTAAGTGCACCAAGATGGTGAACAAAAAGGGGGGTATAAGTGGCCACTTTTTTTTTTTTTTTTTTTTTTCTGAAATCAAGGAAACCTGAACTTCATTGAGAGATTTGAGGGTCATGCACTCAAAACTAGGAGTTGTGTAAATAATAAGAATTGTAGTACTTTGAATCTAGTTTATAAACTACTAAAGTTTTAAAAAAATGGATAATATTAAGAGGGTCAACACTCTCACACACGAAAAATTGTTCTTGATTTTTTTAGAAAAACACAACATAGTTATTTTCGTGTGCTTCACAAAATATATAGTTAGATTTGGTATTTTCCAAAATCCTTTGATAGGATGATAGGTAAGAGTGAGATGTAGAAGTTGGTATATTTTTTTTGTAATTTTTTGTTGAGTATTTTATTTTTTATGATTTTTTGAAGTGACCGCATCTTGAAAATTTGGTACCTATTCGTGTGCTGGGCATAACCTGCATCAAAATAATCTAAATTGAAAACTTTTTTTTATTAAAGTGTATAGAATCTAATGTAGAACAATAATATGTAATTTTTTTTGAATTTGGTCAAGTAAATCAAAATTTATTAAAAAAATGGTAGACATATGTCTGTGAGGATTGTGAAGACACTGGTAAAGAAAATTAAAGTTTACTATGCTAATATTGTCCAAAAATAGAAAAAATTATATGGTCAGAAAGCTTAGAAGATGTGTGAGATGAGGGTGGTAATTTTAGAGATATGCACTTAATCATTTGTAAAGCTGATGATGACAAAGTCGAGAAATCATGCTAAAAGAAGAAAAAATGTGTAAATGGACAAAATTGGAGGGAAAATGGGCTTGCAAGCCTTAGGGTCGTATTCTAAACCTTTTACCAAGCCATAACCCATAAGTAAACCAAGCCTAGCATGATTTTGAATTTTATGGAACCCGTACGGGTTATGCAAAATTTCATTTTTTTTTTGATGTGGCCACTAAACTATCCACCATCTTGGTGCACTTACCAGGTAATATAAATGTTGGCTTAGTATATTTTGAAAAAACAATAGACTGTACAAATGGGTTACATTTGCTATTTTTTGGATTTGATTTTGTTCAATATTATTAGCAACAATGGTTTCAATCACAATCCATAATCCATCTTCAAAATGTTAGAGATCTGAAGTGCATATAGATCTCTTGATGTATTGAACTTTGTTGTAGGTATAATCAAATTTTCTAGTTTCAATCCCTTCCATTAAATTTCAATATTTCAACCCGTTGCTAAAATTATAGAATGCATGTTCCAAAAAATATAATTCAAGCTAAGTAGTACATAGCTACAGCCATGCGCTGGTTGTGCCTCTTTGTTATTTGACCAATAATCTAACCATATTGGTTATTGGGTTCTTCACCATTTATCTGAATAATTGTGAATCACGTTTGGTGAGTGCTACCAAGTCCTTTTTGCATCTTTTTTCAGTATGCAGTTGCAATTGTCCAAAGTAATATGCTAGATAGTTTCTGCATCTAGTTCTGTGTTTAAACATTTTTTTGCTTTTGTGTTCACTTAGATCTCAAGCATTTCAAAGAGATGTATGAACTTTCCATCTTGACGGTGATAGTTTCTTAATTTGAACATGTAGACACTTTTTTGATCTCAACTTTTGGATTCATGTAGACTATCTATAGTCTACTTTGAAATTCTTATTGGGTCATACCTCTTACATTTGAAAGACATCTACGAGCTTTCCGTCATGAGATTTGTTTGAATGTTTTTTAAAAAAATAAAATTCTTTGAGCACCCGAACTTATAGAATTGTGAATAGTTTGCTTTCTCAAAATATATTAAACATACATTTATATTAGCCTCCACAAAACACTCACCTCATCTAAACTATGTATAACCTCCTTTGAATTTAGCAAACTGATTATACACTGCCCCTGAACTATCACACGAGCGATGTTTTCTCACACACCAAGCATTTGAAAAAGATGTATGAGTTTTCCATATTAAGGTTGCTTGAACATTTCTCTCTTCTAAAATTGTTGGAATGTGTAAAGTTACAAAATTCTGCATATATTATTTTTCCAAAATATATTAAACTCATATTTATATTGCTGCCCATATAATACTCACCATCCCAAATGAGGATGGAAGGAGTGGATTTCATCCAATGCACAATTACCTCTACCATCTTGCAAACACAACTTGCCCTCAAACTGCATATGCCCTCCATACTCAACACTAAACCACATATTTTTCTTTCTTTCTAAATTTGAAAATTTCATACTCCTTGATGTCAACCTAAGTTATTGTTTCAATTTATTTTACTTTATTCACAAACATGTAATATCTAGCATACATTACATAGAATTTCGTTGCTTTCTCATATATTGCAATTTTTGTATTGATGGTATTTTACCTTTTCATGGCTCAATCATACTAATAGCAACTTAAAAAGAAAACCAATGCAACTGCAACTAGAGGAGAGGAAAATAAAAACTTCATCCGCCTAGGAAAATCAAAACATCTTTTCCAACCATAACTATATGCCAAACGCTTCAACTATTTCAAAGTAGATGTTATAGGGCCCACCCGACTCACCCAAGTGGGTGTACAATATCAAAGAAATATTTAGAAATGGATTATGCCTGGAAAGGGTTGTGTTTCCAAGACAGATACATCAAAACATAGCAAAAATAGAACTATATATTGAAAAAAAAGTGCACATCCAAGATGCCTTGATCCAGTGGAGACAACGTATGTAGGCAGTCTAGAAGGCGAAGGAAGCCTCTAGTACATGGGTCTCTTGGATATAGCTTGAGTGTAGTCAAACAATTGGACTTCCTCAAATTAACATGTATCTCAAAAACATCTTCAAGACTTTGATACTTTCAAATCCATACTTGTCAACACATTCATCTACACACCCTTTCCTTTTGTTCTTCATATTTTTGCAGGCACAAATACATTGTCAAAGAAAGATCGAACTATCAAGAAGAAAATTAACTCAAATTTCAATGTTCAACAACTAAGGTATCCACCATAGAAATTTTTTCAATACTTCCAAAAGCCTTCTTATTACCTTCTTGAGTTGTTTTCCTTTATTGTAGAAAATTTTCTATGGTTTTTTGAATTTCTTAGTATTTGTATCTATTAATATCAAACGTAAATTGAATAATAAATGCAACTACTCATGCAATCATACTTGTCACAGTTGCATTCAATGTTGGGTCTAAAAATGACAATGACATCTTACACACATATTCCTACAAAAGGTAGCATCTTTAACTTTAAACTGCTATAGTCTACTCTTTCTTGTAGATCCTCACCACTTCATATCTACCATATTTGCTTCTAAAGATCTGATTTTGTACTCCAAATGATATTAATATTTTTTACATGATCTTCTTATCTAATTCTTTCTAAATGCTAAACATAGTATTTCTTCGCAGACTGCATTTTTTGTGAATGAGTGATCCAATAAAGAACTCATACATTTCTCTTCACTTCATTCCTTCATTTGTTATATTTCTTGTTGTACTACACTAAGCAAACTAATTTATAATGTATTTTTCAATTGCAATGTTAAAAATTAAAATTCTCATAACTATCAAAACAATTATTGTTATTCATACCCACCTATGTAAAACAGCATGCCCCTGTTCAAATTCCACTTCATCCCCCCAAAAAAACCTCGTCCACTACTCTCTCCTTCCCTCTAATTACCAGCTTATTGACGACTCAACTGCAAACAAACATTCCTATGACTAATATGGTAATCTATAAACAAACTCTAACAAACCTAACAAATAATTAATTTTACTAACACTCATAAGTACTACATGAGTTATTACTTTAGCACACTTTACCTCACACACATGTGAACACTAATTCCCAACAATGTGAATTTGATGGGTTGGACCCTTGAGATTTGTGGCTTGATGGAGCTTACTCAAATTGTTATAATCCACTATATAAAAACAAAAATGCCAACACCTATATATATTAACATGTTTATATCAAAAACTAACTAAATAAATAAATTTCTTAAACTGTATTTCTATAATTTAATATTTAAAAAAAAACAAGAATCTTAACAAATATATTTGCACAAATATATCAATTTCAAATTCAAATTTTACTACTAACATATTTTTCTAACTACTATAACTTTTTTATTTATTTAATTAAATTTTAAATTCTAAATATACTACATCATGACAACTACACTATAACAACTATAAATAGGTACTCATGTCCCTCTCCCTAGTCAATTTGTTAAATAGTAACTATCAATTGGATTAATTGATATAATAGTCCGAGAGAGACAGGCATTGACAGTGATTAGTTAACCTCTTTTACCAATCTACCCGTTACCCGTATATCAATAACGTCCACTGTACTCCTTAAAACATTAATCAGTTGCTTTGGATGCCCAACGGTTCTGTACCTCGTTTTAGGACACGTTAAAGAATCCAAGTTTTTAGATTTTCTTACGACGAAGCCATGTTAAAATACCTAAAACCCTTTCCATTTCTGTGATTCAATTGGAGCAGCTTTCAAAATTTGAGGTATGTTGGTTTTTGTAGTTTCAGATTTTTGTTCTGAATTCACCTGTAAAACTTGTGGGAAAATGTTTATTAGGAGAATGAATTGGATTTCAATTAGGGATGCAAGCAAAAACTTTTTTTTCCTTTATTTTTGGTGTTGGACAGTGTGTGTGTTTTCTTGATTCAGTATTGTGATTCTGGGTTCGCATCAAAAGTTGTCTGGATTTGTAATTAAGCTGATTGCGATAGGTATGGAATGAGTTAAGGATTGAATTGGGTATTTTCAGTTTAGAGAAAAGAGGTCCCAGAGTTTCTGGGAAGGGGTTGTTATGGGTTAAATTATTTCGCAGGCCAAGAAATTTTGTTGTATTTCTTGAACAGGATGTAAAGAATTTGAGCTTTCGTAGTCCATTAAGTGTTTGAAAACTTAGTTAAAGAAAACCTGTGTGGAAAGCATGACAATCAAAGTTCAGAGTTTCCTTGGGTTTTGAATTCTGAATGAGGTTACCTATAGGCAATGGGGTTATCTAAGAAAATTCATTAGTAGGGATATTTTCTGGATAGCTGCCATGGTCGTGCAGTAAAGCAAATAAACCATGAAACAATACAAGTAATAAAGGTCTCGAATTCTCCCATGCAATTCATACAGCTCCAAACTCTAGCAGACATGTGGTCTAAGGAATTTGGGGTACATTCTATTACTAGCATATACAGAATCAGGTACAGGTTATGGTGTAAGTTTAAGAAGGCGGCGGCTACTGATAAAACGTATCATATATAATTTTTTTTTTTCAGATCTGTGAAAATGTAGAATTTTTTTTAAATTTTTTTTGTTGTTTTCGATTCAGAACAATCAGATCATAAGAACAGATGCTGAAATTTTCAAAAAATCTGTTGTGTTTTCAGATTTTTTAAATTTGGTCAATAGTGTATTCTATCTAGAGTACAATTGAATAACCTTACACCGCTCATAGATTTCACATGACAAATTCATCATTATGTTGTAAGGATTATGTGGTAAATTTGAGCGTAGCCCATGTTTATAGTTTTAAAAATGGGCTTCATGGACACCTACATCGCTCAATGATTTCACAACACAGATTTCATTTTCAGCTTCCCTTCATTAAATTACAATTTATGCATTTGATCTTTTAGCTTTGCACGAAGATCTCACAAAATGGATTTCATCGTTGTGTTTGCTTTCATAAAGTTTTAAGTCGCATGTTTCATCTTCAATTTCAGTCATGAAAATCGAGGTTACAGAGACTTCTGTCACTTATCTCTGTAACATCTCATCCTTTTTAAATTGAATTTACTCTCTTTGCTAAATTTAGCTTTGTATTTTAAATTAATCCTGAAATGTATTAAAGTTTCTAAGTTTCTTTCTTTATTACCTATGCCCATTGCCTATTTTATTCCTTTTCCGGTCTAAAATATTAGAGCATCACTTCTTTAACGGCTAGTCATATTAGGGTGGGTTATGAGTATACTGGGTAGTTGCAGGTAAGGTTATCCATAGGTATAATCCTATTGCGTTTTTATATCATTAAGACTGGATTAATGTCTGGGTGGGTCACCTGGCTTATTAGTGTGTGAATACAAGATTAGCATAGAGGTGGAGGAAAAAGACAGTTATATTGACGCCCTTATTGTTTTAAAAATTTGTTTTTTAAATTGTATACAATCTTTTATTTTAGACAGATTACATGGAATTGTTAGGGCAGACAGATTGTTGTAAGGAGGCATTCCATAGAGACATTATAAACCAAAGAACAAGAATAAACAAAATATTAGCCTAAAACTCTGAGAGCCGATTTGTAGAAAATGCTTAGAGATTCTTACAGTAAAGCAATATTCATGAATATTTTTCATGATGGTAGTTATTTGTGGTAACTTTTTGCCAGGAATTTTTATTATGTTATTGCGGGTGTAGAGTTCCTAAGAACTTTCATCTTACATGGGACCGTATTTTCTGCAAAATTGCTTCAAATTTTTCTCAACATTACCTGTTGAAAAATTACATTACTTCTCCTCGTGGTTCCATTGCGTAATGGGAGGATATACTTGATAGCTTGTCTCGTCAGCATTGTTTTGGTTCTTGTGAAACATTAAGCCTTCTTGGAAGGGATTTTTCAATTTTACTGTTAAGAATTTTCAATATTAAAACATGGTTATATGATTAGCTCCCTATTAACAATCTTTGGATGATGAAATGCACATGGGTCAAATCCCACAAAATTATAATTCTATTTGTAAAATTGTTAGGATTTCTTTTGGAGATGTTATAAGCTGAGGAAAAATGAAATATTGTATGTTTGTAGATGATATACTTCTGCTGGTGCTTGTAGTTCCTTGCAGATAAGGTGCGATACTGGATTTGCCAAAGAAGGCTCAGATTTTCCCAAAAAATGTACAGGACATTGATTCACTTTCAGTAGTGACTGGAGATATCTTTGAAGAGACAAGAGTTCAAACATTTCTAAACAACATAATTTTACTGATTACGCAGCTATTTTGTCTTGATGGCATTTACTTTGGTCATTTCCATACCATTCATCATTCTAGTTATTATCATGTGTGTGTGCTGCTACTTCCTAGGTAAAGCAAGGGGTCGGCAGGACATTCGCACACAACCACAAGTATTTGGTGTGCCAGCTACTCCTCCTGGTGTTACGCCTCCAGGTCCTTCACCTCCTGGTTCTCCTAAGCATGACAAATCACTGAATGCCTGAGATGTCTATTTTACAAATATAGTAAATTTTTATTTATTCATTGGTTCTTTTGTATTCTTTGTTTATACCTCATCTTAAAGGAAGAAGGATCTATTGTAACTTCTTTTTCTTGAGACTAGTTGGGAGAATTTTCCACTGTATAGGTTGGTGCAGATTAGTTGATTAGGTCTTAGAAAGAATTTTCCTCTGTAACGAATGCAATCATGTTTGTATTCATTAGTAGGATGTAAAAACTGGCATTGGCCTCTATGAATTCAGATCTAGCTCACTTATATCTGTTTTGGTTTCAGAGGCTTTCAAGCCTATATTAGGTTGATTTGTTTTCTGTTGTTTATTTTGTATGGTTCTCCCCTAATTGGATATTTATTTCACATTGATATATTTTGGTTTCGTTTCTTTTTACATCTATGCTTACTTCAGCTTTTTTTTGTTCTTATTGTGTCTTGTTTGTCTTGTCGTCTGAAACTACACAAATTCTTAATCGAGGTTGTTCAAATATGCACTTTACCTGCTTCTAACAGATGCATGAACTAACTGATATTTTTCAGTGTAAACAATTAACCACCATTGTAATATATATTTGCATCAGCATTTATAACTTTGGATCTCAAGTCTCTCCCTCAAGATTCCAGATATACTCCACTCACGCACAGATCATATTTTATAGCTTATCCTAGTAAAACTTTCAGTCTTTCCCCCAATGATAAAATATTGCATACTCCGAATTCTTGGACACAGTCTATATCTAGGGGAAAAAATTCAGAACTTTAGTTGTTACTAATGTCAAAAGAACTCCATAAGCTGTAAAGTAGAGGCCATTTTGCATATATTTATTTGAAAAAAAAAGGAGATGGGCTGCTTTCAGTTTCGTGCTTGGTGAGTTTCATGTATACCTTTTTTGGTCTGCAGTAGAGCACTGGGCTCTGATATTAATTTACTATTCATTATTTAGCACTCCAATACGCATTGATTAGATTTGGAGCCAAAATGTTTTTCCATTAACCTTATGCTCCTTGCTATGGTTTGTTGTGTAGCTTTATACTGCCGAATTGGATTTTATCTCAAAAGGAGAATAACTTTATAAGCAATTGACAAGTCATCATACCCCTTGTGGGCACTGTTCACAAACTTTCTTATTTAGTTCTATTTAACATCTATAGAATAACTCTATTTATCTTGGCAGCAGAACTAAATTATCCTTGTTTATATGCCAGAAATGCTTTGGAGCAGGGATACTATCCTTGGGTAATTCTTTTGCCTCTTTCTAATATCATTTTGGCTGTTGTAAGTTTGCCACCTCATTCCTCTCAGCATACTGTTGTGAGTTTGCCGGTTCAAGTTAAATATATCTAGATTGGATTTTAGTACTGTAAGAATTTGCAAATAGCAAATATTGAACCAAGGATCTAGAAGTTGAAGAAAAGCACAAGAGAGAAAATATGAATGCAAGGATGGATTGAATAGATCCAATAAATTGCTCAATGAAATGATTACATAATAGGCTTCCTTATATAGGAAGGGCAATAAGAGAGAATGATAAGGAGCTGATAAGCTATCACCTATGCTAGGTGTAATCACATGTCCACCAAATGTGGATCATCCTCCATTATGTAATAAAGTATGTGCATTGGATTAGGATGATAATGTGATAAGAGCATGAAAGGTGGATCTTACACACAACGAGGTATGTGATGACAACTATCACACCAAAAGTGAAATTCCTCCTACACCATGTGCTTAATAGATGTGCACACTCCTAGGTGTCTCAATCACAAACTACTATGCAATGCATTAATCTAAGTAAAATTAAGTAAAGTGTAATTAGGAATAATTAATTACACCAACACCCCCCCTTAAGTGCAACTTAGGGGAATGCACTTAAACTCACAATGCAAGATGGGTCTCGGCTACTAAGCCATGTTAGGTACCCATGTACAAAATACATGAAATGCATAACTCTCATAAAGTGGAGAAAGAGGGAAAACCTCATGGGAAAAACCCTCCCCAAAAAAGAGAGAAGAAAACAAGATGCATGGATGGATGGAGTGCTCAAGACCCCCCAAGAACTACATACATCATGTATATACAAAGAATTATCCCCCCATAAGAAGGATAGTTGGAGACATGATATCCCCCCCATAATGTAGAAGCTCCCATGTTGATGAAGAGTACCTGCAAACAATAGTTCAACCAATGCTTACAAGAAACATGTCTCCCCTTAGGAAGAAATAGATACATCAAATGATGAAGAAGCCAATCCTTCTGCAAATGGAATGAGGAAGAAGATGAAGGTCTCCATGCATGAATCTCTGAAGACTGAGTAGGAATCTCCAAGCTCAAAGAATCTATCACTTCATGTGACAAATCAAGTGAAGAAGGAGAAGAATCAAGTACACCAATCTCCAAAGAAGGTGAAGAAGTATCCCCATCTATGATGAAACTGCCATCAAGAGAAAGAGAAACCCCCTCATGTATGTCTTCCAAATCAGCATCATGAGAATCAACAAATGCTGAAGATGCCTCCAATTAGTCATCACACTCTGCAAGATCTGAAACGCTATGATCATCCTGCTGAATAGTAGAGCCAATGTCTGAAGAAGCAGGAAGTGGAGGAGTAGGAAGATTAACACTTGTCTCAACAACAAAATGATTCAAGTGCCCAAAGTTCTCATAATTATCCCTTGGCAAAGGGATGGGTACATCATGAATATCATCATCATTATCAACAAAATTAGAAAAGGAATACAAGCGGGATGTATGATCAACAACTCCCATAGCTATGACATTTCTAGTCTCCATGTCCCTAATATAGACATAATCAAGAGTGAACTCAACAATTTTACCTTGTGCCCCATGTGTGATTTGGTAAATAGAAAAAAGATTAGTGGTCAAGGATGGTACACAAAGAACATCATTAAATGTCCCTTCTCCCATAGGAATAGAACCTTTCCCACAAACTCTCATGAATGTGTTGTTACCCATCAAAATATTAGGAGAATTACAAGGCTCAATAGATGAAAACATATCCATAGAAGATGCCATATGATGTGATGCACCTAAATCAAGAAGCCATTTACCTTGCTCAGGATGTGTGGAAGCCATGAGTGCTTGTCCTTTACCTTTATCTTTGGATGATGATGTAGATGTAGAAGTTGCCGATTGTGTAGAAGGAGTAGACACTGATGAGGGCAACTTAATATTATGTTTTTGAATAATGTGAGTTAGCTCATCAATCTTCTTTTGAAAACACTTATGTTCATCATGTCCTAACTTTTGACAATATGCACATTTATCTCTCTTTCTTCTAGATGATTCCTCTCTTGAAGAGGACTTGGATTCAGTACTTTTTGGTGAAGAAGATTCATTACCTTTGTCATGAGGCTTAGGATCCTTATTGTGTTTCTTTCCTTTGCCATTAGAAGCCTTTGAAGTAGACTCACTTGCAATCAATGCTTGATGTGTGGAAGGCTTCAATTGACCCATGTGTGCCAACTTTGCTTGTTCCCTTGTGAGTTGCACTGCAAATTCATCAAGAGAGGGCAATTTGTATGCACTACCAAGAGCATCCATAGTAGCATAGAATGTAGACACAAAGATAGAATAATCAGGACCAAGCTTGGAAAGAATGGAAAAGATCAATTGTTCATCCCCTTTAACAATGCCACATGAAGAAAGCTCCAATCTAATAATATTGAACGTAGAGAAAAAATCTTGAATATTGTCAAAATCCCTAGGATTAAGACCTATGAGATCATTCTCTAATTTGAATTTTCTCATTCTATTAGGTTTACCAAAGAGTCCTTCCAATGTGACCCAAGCATCATAAGGATGTGTGCAAGATGCAATATGAAAGTGCAAGTCACAAGAGATGGATGATCTAAGAGAGGCAAGTGCTTTATCCCCTTCGATCAAACCATTTTCGCCTTTCTACAACACCTATTTGAGGTTCTTGATCCTGCCCAAAAGTCATTCTAAGCAATTCAAGACTCAACAAATGATCACTTAAAGATACTTTCCATTCATGGTAGTTATATGGAGTGAGGATTTTAACCTTTGAATTATCCATATTGCAACCAAATAATGATTGATAACTACTGATAACTCTTTCAAATGACTGATGCAAATTAGAAAATTGAAATCCAAAGATTAACCAAGTGCAAATATAGCCCCAAAATGACCTATTTTTGAAAGTGATATGTCTACCCAAAATCACTCAAATTTGATTGTAGATCTAGAAAGTAGATGAAAAATCGTGCACTTTCAAAACAAATTTCACCTCAAAATGTTACCGTATGTGCCCAAACGAAGCCCTAAAAGTTGTAGAGATCAGGAATAGACAGGAACAGTCAACAAGATTTGAAATTTCTAACAAATGAGGCCACCAAAATGCAAAATGAATACCACCACTGGAAAGTTTAGGAAATTTTACCCAATTTAAAAAAAAATTGCACCTGATTTGAAGCCCGGATGACCAAGTTATGGCCTCTCAAAGTTGGACTATCAAATAAAAAATGCAAATGGTGAAGGCTGGCAAATCTCCAAACCCTGATGACATCAGCAATATATTGTCTTAAAATTGAGGATTTGTAGGACATCAAAAATGCCCAATTTGGCCTATCGTGATGACAAGATAGCCGTCAAATTTAGCTTAGAGGAATGATGATGTCGATAGAAAAATGACATGTGTAGGTGAAGTGGTGGCTGAGTGGACCTGTCATACTGTGATGATGTCACAATCCGTACAGATGATGTGGCCAGTGTGACACATGTCACCTTTTGATTGGCTGCAATCATTGATGTGGCATGCACAGTAGGCGGCTGACTAGGCTGTCCTGACTAGGCGGGGCTAGTTGACTGGGCACCGCATTGTCGGCAGGTGGCACTGCGTGGGGTGGCCGGTGAAGTGCGGTCCTATTTCGTGAGCGGTTGCAAAGGCTTCCGCGTGGGCGGAGGCGCAGAGGAAAGGCCGCTGCTGTGGAGGTGAGGGCCGGCAGAGATCTCGGCGGGGGAGCGGCGGGAGGCGGGTTCGTTGGCCGCGTGGACTGCAGATGTGGAGTGGCTAACAAAGGGGCAGCTCATGGCGTGGATTGCGGTGGAGGCCGTAAGTAAAGGGCCGCTCACGCGGTGGATGTGGGCGGAGGTCAGCTGCAGGTGGCAGGATTTTAATCCCACATTCGCAGCACAAAGGGTTTTCAAACCCTTAATATATGCAAAGTGCCCCACATAGAAACAAAGAAGCAGGCCAGGCTGGGCTTGCTGCTCGCCTTCGGGTCGAGTGCAGGTCCCATGTTGTGCGCTGATGTCATTGTATCACACTGTTGTGTGCATAAATATTTTTTGGTGTATAGGGCACGTACCAAGTCCACTTTTTTTGCACAAATTTTTTTTGAAAACAATAGCAGAATTAAAAAATATTTAAAAAAAAAAAAAAAATCGTACCAGAGGTGCAGATTGGGTCGTACGACTTGATTTGTAAATTTTTTTGCCTCAGATTTGACTTTCGTCGGATATGGGCAAGTTTATAGTCGATTTTAATCGAAACAGCCTCCCGAACGCAATGGTGAAGTCAGATTTTCTCCAAGATGCCTCTATCGCATGCTGGTTCCCAAATCTGAGATTTGGACCTTCAAAGCTTGCATCAAGATCTCTTCAAATCGGTTGATCTAAAATGCTCCAATGGCTCTGATACCATGTAAGAATTTGCAAATAGCAAATATTGAACCAAGGATCTAGAGGTTGAAGAAAAGCACAAGAGAGAAAATATGAATGCAAGGATGGATTGAATAGATCCAATGAATTGCTCAATGAAATGATTACATAATAGGCCTCCTTATATAAGAAGGGCAATAAGAGAGAATGATAAGGAGCTGATAAGCTATCACCTATGCTAGGTGTAATCACATGTCCACCAAATATGGATCATCCTCCATTATGCAATAAAGTATGTGCATTGGATTAGGATGATAATGTGATAAGAGCATGAAAGGTGGATCTTACACACAACGAGGTATGTGATGACAATTATCACACCAAAAGTGGAATTCCTCCTACACCATGTGCTTAATAGATGTGCCCACTCCTAGGTGTCTCAATCACAAACTACTATGCAATGCATTAACCTAAGCAAGATTAAGTAAAGTGTAATTAGGAATAATTAATTACACCAACAAGTAAATTTAATTTAATAGGTGATTAAACTAATTAATTAATTTAATAGGTGATTAAATTAATTAATTAATTTTAATAAAAAATTAGAATTAAAATTATAATATTTAATTGTTAGATTGTACTTTGGTATATTTAATTTTAATTGGAAATTAAAATATATTAGATTAATGAATTATTGCCTTGTAAAAACTATAATGTATTTCTAAATATAAATTTCGATGTAATTGGGTTGGGTCCAAATTCAAAACTCTAAAGGGCCGACATATGAAGTTATGGAGAGGTCTTCATATAAAGGAAAGTTATTTGTATTACCAAAACACACACATATAGCGATCTTATTATCTCAGGCAGCAAAGTACATCTTGTTGATATATCTTTAATATTGCTAAGGCAATCTTACTCAATGACTTGATAGAGCAGTCTAATCCATGCGATCAAACACTAGAATATACATCTGTGATTTAATGTAAACATCTTGCCATCATATCTGGAATGGATTATGTGATCTGATATAGGCACTGCGAAATTGACTTAAGCACAACAATTATACAAATACATACATGCGTTTAGACCTGGGTTGAGAATTGTAGGGGCGTACATTTGATCTAGGCATAACAATCTGATTTGGCATCTACTGAGCGTCATTCTCACAGATCGGTTTGCATCATCTGAAATTGGAGATATTGATTGGCTGTGGTAATTCATCGTGATAGGTGATTATAGATCATAATGCTTCATTGATTAGGGATCTTCAACAAATGTCTGATCTCCAACATTTGGGACAGTAAGCAAAGTTCTACTGTAATTAGTCATTGTAATCTTGATAAGGCAATAATATAGTTGATCTAATTAATGCTGGGTTTTTCCTCCAAGAGGGAGGTTTTCCCAGGTTAACTCCTTGTGTTCTTATGTGCATTGTTTGTTTAAATTATTTATTGTTCTTATCTAATCACTAAATTTAACATGGTATCAGAGGTAGGTTCGTACTAACCTTGAGTGATTAGATTTTAGAGTGTTGTCAGATTTAGATGACTGCCTGGGAGTGTGGGAATGCTATCCTCGAATATTGGGACATCTTACCAGTTTTTGGTTTTTGAAATAGAAAGTACACATTATTTTTTGACTCTATGAGCCTTTGTGTTTTGATTTGGTTTTCTGAAGCATTCTAGGATTTGAAGCTTGGATCCATATCTGATTTCACAAACTCCATTCAGACTTAAGTGATATAGTATTTTCTGTTCTATAAATATTAAAGGCTTGGAATTATATTAGATTAAGATATGACTTCCTAAATGTCCAAGCTTTTATAAAATGATGAGGGCATGAGCCTAGTGACACTTGATAGGCAATTTACTGCATGCAAAGAATATGTTGGTTTATATTTTAAATGTGATTGATCAGTTTATTGTTATTTTTTATTTTCAAGATCTAATAATTCTTGGGTGCTAGTGAACTTGTTCAAGCGTCTGAAAGTGCTTCTTGACAACCATGAAGTGTGTCTACAAACCTTCTTGGTTTCATTACGATTATGCATGATGATCAAGTTTTGATTTATTTTGTCTTGAAGTTACTACTCACTTAAGTGAACTAGATGCCATTACTACCTTGTTTTATTGATACACATAAATTATAAGTTGTTACCTTTATAGTGTTAGAATCATATGAGTATCTTCTTGTATTCAAACATAGCTTTGGAATGTTCTTTTGACCATTGTTGTGAAGGTTGTTAGTAATGGAGAAATAAACCATTGAACTGTTTAGCCCGCTTTATAAAGAAGTCATGTCTTAACTTTACTTATGGCTCCTTATTGCTTTAGAATAAGAAAATTATTAAGGATCCCCTTACTCTTGATGAGAAGGGCTTCTAGTCTCCTCTACAAGTTTTAGTTCTATGCTCAAGTGCAAACCTCTTCTAATTGGGTTTTGTAAAGTGATTATCAATTATAGACCTTAATGTAAATGATTTTTTTAGTTAGATGATATTTGCAGATTCATCTTGAGGAGAGAATCTACTTCTCCTGAAAGATCATGATTTACAAGCTCCAAGGTTGACCAGTTCAGATCATCAGACACTGTTAAATGATTATGTGGTTGGTAATCATCATGGTAATGACATCAATCAGACTCTTATAGGTTCCTATGGTGGTCTTGTGTTCTTCTACTCATTCTTATTAGTGTTATTCTTGGTTGGTATGAATATGGGCTCTTCTTGTTGTCTATTTCTCTATAAAGTATTGAATTTCTTCTTGTTGAGATAACTTGAGAATTTCTTTATCCTAAACTTGTGAATTTCTTTATCCCAATATAAATTTCTTACATCTAGTTGGGTGTATTGTTAATTGCATTTTGTTATCATGGTGTGTGAATTACCTTTTGACTATGATTATTATGGAGATGATGATATACACTATATCCCATATTTGATGACTTAGAATTCTCTTGGTACTAACAAATAGGATGATGTGGATCTTGTGTTCTCCATGCATTTGTATGCTTGATCCCTAAATTCTCTATATTTCCAAGTCTTCCGATGATATCGGTTTGGATATTACCTTTCTTTTGTGAGCTAGCTATAGACATTATTAGGTTGTGCTGATCTGTGATTCAATTTTTTGTGAAAATCTTGGTAAGGCAGAAGGTGAGCATGTCAATGCGTGACTTGATCCTTACTTATGTATTCTTTTGCACATTCTTTATGCAACTTAGATGTTATTATAACTTGTATGGTGTTTTGGATATATACACGTTTCAAGTTGTGTTACAAGCTAGTTCTTTTATAAATTGGGTCTCAATTGAATATGAGCATTGATACATCATTGCCTTTTATCTAAGTTTCTATGTATTCTTAATAAAATGAATGTATGCATGCATTCTAAACTGAGTCTCTATGCTAGGTTGTAGTCTTTTCTTGTTCACCCCTATATAACATTCATATTGGTTATATTGTTTTTTTTCGTGAAGAAGATGCTTCTAACTTGACATGAATGTTATAATTGTGATTCAAGAATGTGCATAGTCATGACCGACGCTAGACTATATATATATCCTTAAAAGGGATTGAAACTTCAGTAATGTTGCATCTCTCATGAGGTCATGAGAATCAAATGAAGGCAATCTCATCATTATTGATCCTCGCTGAAGTGCTTAAGCATTTCATAATGTTCATGAATCTTTTATGTAGTTTTCATTAGAGAAATAAATTATGTATTATTACTTCTCTTCTAAAAGGTTTAAATTCTATGAACTATTACTAATCCCTCTAAAATGTTTCCAGGATTGATTGAGAAGCATAAGGATCATGAGAGATTGTATCTAGAGGGAGAAAGATGCATCCTATGAGGAAGTCTTGGGCTAACAAATGGAGACTTAGGATGTTGTCTTAAGATGAAGTTTATATCACTTCAGAAGAATGTTTCAGCTTGGGATCTGTCATGATTTCTTGGGGCAACAGGAAACGGTTCTCTGTTGCAAATGTTCTTACTCTACCGAAGTCAAGGTAGTAATATACAGTTGATAATGCATAGGTATTTACTCTAGAGATGTGCATGACACAACTTGACTACGAGTGGGCCTCTCTGGTTTACAAAGAACGATTAGGGAGTAGCTAAAGGATCTATAAGGATCTTGATCTTATTGATTCAGAGGGATTGAACCATGTCTCTCTAATGATCAATCAGTCTAAGGACTGTGATTCATGTGATCGTGTTCCATGTATTTCAATAGGAAATCCATAATGGTAGATATCACATGTGGATATCATGTGATGTGATATTTATGGTTGATGTCACAATGAAGTGATATTTGTTCTTGTATCACCTATGGAAGTAGCCATGTGATGAAATGCTCATCTCCACTCATGGGTGTAGCCATGACGATTCCATAGCCTTCACAGAGAGGGAGTCACAACTTTCTTGATACAATTAATTGTATCTTCCACCCTTTGTGGGAAATGCAAAGTGGAACCACCCTCTGCGGGCATTGCAAGGGTTTGTTGTATTATTCTTTGAGAGAAGATTTGAGGCATTAGATCTCCTCCACCCTCTATGGGAAATGCAAGGTGGAACCATCATTTGCAGGAAATGTAAGGTGGTGTCATATTCTTCTTTGAGAGAAGACTTGAGGCCTTAGACCTCTTCCACCCTTTGCAGAGAATGCAAGGTGGATCCATCCTCTATGAGTAGGCATGATGGAAATCATGGAAGGAGTTTGTGATGCTCTTGAGAATCCTCCCTAGCTAAGAGGGAGTGTTAAAGTTATAGATAGATCAAATTATAGCACAATTAATTTAATAGGTGATTTAATTAATTAATTAATTTTAATGAGAAAATTAAAATAAATTAGTTCAATGGGTTGGGCCTGAATTATTGCCTTGTAAAAACTACAAGTATTTATAAATATAAATTTTGATGTAATTGGGTGGGCTCAAATTCAAAATTAATTATTGACACCAAAATCTAAAGGGTCGACTTATGAAAGTTATGGAAAGATCTCCATATAAAGGAAAGTCATTTGTATTAACAAAACACACATATATAGCGATCTTATTCTCTCAGGCAAGAAAGAATATCTTGCAGCGATCTGATCCATTCTTATAGAGCTGCATATGAATCTAATATGTCTTTAATATTGCCAAGGTGATCTCTTACTCAGAGACTTGATATAGCAATCTGATCCATGCGATCAAACACTGGCATATACATATGCGATTTAATGTAAACATCTTGCGATCAGATCTTGAATGGATTATGTGATCTAATATAGACATTGTGAGACTGACTCAAGCAGAACAATTATACAAATACATACTTGCGTTCAGACCTGGGTTGAGAATTATTGAGGCACACATCTAATCCAGGCATTAAAATCTGATCTGGCATCTACTGAGCATCATTCTCACAGATCGGTTTGCATCATCTAAGATTGGCGATGTTGATTGGTTGTGGTAATTCACCATGATAGGAGATTATAGATCATATTTTCTTCATTGATCGGGGATCTTCAACAAATCTTTGATCTACAACATTTGGGATAGTAAGCAAACTTCTAATGTAATCTTGATAAGACAATAATATAGTTGAGCTAATTAATGTTGGGTTTTTCCTCCAAGATGGAGGTTTTCCCAGGGTAACTCCTTGTGTTCTTGTGTTCATTGTTCATTGAAATTGTTTAATGTTCTTATCTGATCACTAAGTTTAACAGTTCATTCATAAACTTGTCGTACTACATAGTGCATAATGGGCGGTTGTTCATTTTTAATACTGGGCTTGAACAAGAGACCTCACCCATGAAATCGAACATTGCACCTATGATTAGATGAGACTCAATTCTCTTCTCATTTAGGAGCGACTAATCCTTCCCATACACATCATAAAACTACTGCACTCTCAAGTGTGTTTATTCCTTTAAGTTCGACTTCTCTAACAACAAGAAAACAAGGAAAAACTTCGATGAAAAGAGAAAAGGAGGCATTAATAATATTCTTCTAACCCAATACAAGTTGAAGTAAATTGTTGTATCAATACAAAATAAAGGTTTATCTACACTAAAAACTCCATGCTATTGTCACACATGTTATTATAATTTATAACCATCAAATCACCTTACTGCAATGTGCAGTAGTGAGTTATCAATTTATTTTCTGGTATGAAGATTTAAGACAAACCATTACAATGGCATAATTTATCTAGATTACAAACAATGGCATAAGACTAGCCATGCTTTTGTTATGCCTGTTATTGTAATTGTCAAACCATCATACTTGCAGTGTGGAGTTGCAGGTTACCAATTTAGTCTTTTTGGATGGAGATTTAAAACAACCATTACAATGATATAATAAGAATTTGTACAGTAAAAGGTCACAACCTCTTTTTAGATTCAGAATTAGTGGTAACCAATTTGGGTTAGATGAATGATCTTCATATTTTTTGGGTCAGATTGTTGTTGCAGTTACCAATTTGGTCTTTTTGTATGAAGATTTAAGACAACCTTTACAATGATATAATAAGAATTTGTATGGTTAAAGGTCATGAATTGCTTTTAGATTCAAAATAGAGGTTGATCAGCTTGTGCTAGATGAATGATCTTCATATGTTTTGGATCAGATTGTTGTAGATAAATGACACTCGAGTGCCAAAATGACTAATAAAACGTAAATGTTCTAACAATAATGACATATACCATCACAAAATTTACAAATATGAACATGAATATGTTTAACAACAACAACTTTAGAGATATATCATTTTAAATCCACATTGGAGTTACACTATTTTTGTAGGTTATCAGCGCGAGCATTAGATAATAGTATTAAATACCAATTATAGATGGAAACAAGGACTATTCTATTCAGATATACCAATCGAGTCATTCAAATCTTAAAGGTTGATTTAATGCTCCTTAGAAGTTTGTAGGCTAATGGAATCATGTTTCATTATGGCATTCATTGGACCCTTGCATGTTTCATATCCTTTCTATGCATAGTTGAATAGGAGTCCAAATAGGATTGTGAATCTTGTCTATTGGAATTTTAAAATAAAATTAAATCAATCTTGCATATCCCCAGCTCTGTTTGTCTCGTCTCCTTCAATTTATAGGAGAATAAGTCATCCTCGGTGTATGGGAGGAGTGACCAACATTCGTAGCAAATTCTAAGATGTAATTAGCCCACTCTCTCAGGATTTGTGCATAAAGTCCAACCTTGTTAGAATTTGAGAGATTCGTTGAATGCGTGATAAATATTAGATTTTGTAGAGATTTTCTTGTTGATTAAGTAAAGTTGTTATTATCTTTTAAATACTGTAAATGAATAAAGTGGGTGATTGATTATATTTTAAGTTGGTTGCTACCCTTAAGCTAGGGCCACTTGATTTAGTGTTTTATAGGTAGATTGTTAATTTTAGTATTAGATAGATTATTCATTGTTTCGATAGTTTTAGTTGTCATAATTGTTCTTCTCTAATTCAATAGATATAATTTGTGCATATTATCAGTAGTAATTTAGGGCCTTTGATTTGTTGTTCTTGTTAGATCATTACATTGGCTATCATGCAAAAGTTAAGATTGAAGAGCGGTGTTATGGTGTACAAGATAGTTAATTGCAATTATAATTTTTATAACATTTTTGAAATAGCTTATAATTGCACTAAAGTATTGTTCTATGAATTGAAAGTAATATACTAGAAATAATTTATTTATCTATAGTTTACTAATTAGGGAATGAAGTTTCTTATAAGGATTTAAGTCCATCTAGTAACCTAATTCAACAGCAATCAAATTCCAAATAACCATATCTTACATTTGGTACCCTTTTAGTTATGTAGTGACAAATGATGTTGTTAACTATCTATATTTTTTATATAAA
The DNA here is from genome assembly GCA_027943335.1 of Chamaecyparis obtusa. Classification (NCBI taxonomy): domain Eukaryota; kingdom Viridiplantae; phylum Streptophyta; class Pinopsida; order Cupressales; family Cupressaceae; genus Chamaecyparis; species Chamaecyparis obtusa. The sequence continues at coordinate 835,613 of BSBK01002666.1, forward strand.
TACAAAGTAGGGCATCACCATAAATATATGTGTATAAATAGCCACATCAAACATTTATAATACATGTATCATTTTGTATTTGTCATAACAATTATAGAGCTAGTAACCAAGTGTCATTAAAATCTTATCCATTAGCAAGAGTCATGGATACAAGATAAAAATGGTATAATTGATAGAAAGGAAGATTATTTTGCATGATTATTTATTATTTCTATTCTTATTATTTCATAAGAATATTTACTTTGAGTCTTCCATAAAAATTGAGAAAAAGTCAAAATAAAGCAATTCGAAGCGTGAGAGTGTTAACGAAGGAGATACAAACGCATCCACTACTTTTAGCCTGCTCTCTGAAGAAGAGATTGAACTCCAGTCTGTTTTTTCTGTTTTTTTTTTGGTCTTGAGTTCTACATAATAGCATCTCCTGACCCGGCCAGAATTAACATATGGAGGGAAGAACACAAGACAGACCTTGTAGTAAGAGGAAGAACCATGGTAGATACACACCTTGGCGGTTCATATTCCCACAATCTTCGAACGCCACGCGGTCTCCATAATAATTGAAGCTTTTGCAATACAAAAGAGTGAACAATGAATATCCACGAGGACTTTCCAGGTGGAAGCATAACATCAAGTCATCCTATAATGGTGCCATGTCATCCAAACTCAACGGAAAAGAATAAGACGAATATATAAAAGAGAACCGTTGTTGATAGAACAGTTGGACCATGATTAAGGAAGTCACACGATGATTCTGGCTAAGCAGTAACAATATATGGAGGACGATACAATACAGTGTATAGAAACCAGTAGAAAACTTTTGACTGGACCGACAGTCATGAACACCACTATACGATACATGAATATAAGCTATATACTCATGTCCTTCTCCTTAGTCCATTTGTTAAATAGTAATTATCAATTAGATTAATTGATATAATAGTCCCACATAAACAGGCAATGACAGTGATTAGTTAACCTCTTTTACCAATCTACCCCTTACCCGTATATCAATAACGTCCACTGTACTCCTTAAAAAATTAATCAGTTGCTTTGGATGCCCAACGGTTCTATAACTCGTTTTAGGGCCCGTTAAAGAATCCGAGTTTTTAGATGTTCTTACAACGAAGCCATGTTAAAATACCTCAAACCCATTCCATTTCTGTGGTTCTATTGGAGCAGCTTTCAAAATTTGAGGTACGTTGAAGGCCCTGTTTTGGTTTTTGTATTTTAAGATTTTTGTTCTGAATTCATCTGTAAAACTTGTGGGCAAAAGTTTATTAGGAGTATGAATTGGATTTCAATTAGGGTTCTGCAAGCAAATTTTTTTTTTCTTTTTTGGGTTTGTTGGAGAGTGCGTGTGTTTGCTTGAGTCAGTATTGTGATTCTGGGCTCGCATCAAAAGTTGTCTGGATTTGTAATCAAGCTGATTACGAGAGATATGCAATGAGTTAAGGATTGAATTGTGTATTTTCAGTTTAGGGAAAAGAGGTCCCACAGTTTCTGGAAGGGGTTGTTATGGGTTAATTATTTGGCAGGCCAAGAAATATTGTTGTATTTCTTGAATGCGGTATAAAGAATTTGAGCTTCCGTAGTCCATTAAGTGTTTGAAAACTTAGTTAAAGAAAACCTGTGTGGAAAGCATGACAATCAAAGTTCGGAGTTTCCTTGGGTTTTAAATTCCGAATGAGGTTACTTACAGGCAATTGGGTTATTGTTGGCGAACAGATTTGTCTTCTCTTTCTAAATGAACTTTATGAGTATTCTATGCCTTTGAAGACAAACGATCCATCAACAGTTGGGTAAGCATCAAAGATTGCTTCCCTTTGAATTTTTCAAGGTTCAGCTTCCTTCTTAGATATTCAATGATTTTTTAACATAAAAACAAATACATACACTTTTGATTGGAAAGTGTAGAAGGATCACTCAGGTACTCTTTGGTACCGAGGTATTTTTCAGAATATAATGATGCTAGATAAAAACTACAAGGAAGCAAAGTTTCGCTAATCTTCTAAAAAGAATTACAGTAAACAGCTAAGAAAAATAATTATCTGGGAAGTTGAATAATAGCTATGCATAAACAATTCATGCGAAGAATAAGGCATACTAATTCACAAAGTAATCAATACACCACAGGTTTCAATTCAAAGATTCAAACCGAACTTAAGCACTTGTATATTTATGCTGGATTCAATCAAAGTCAACAACCCAAAAAAGACAATTACTGTTCCTTCCGATAAATCTTCGTTACTTGATTTAAAAAAACTAAGCAGTATCTAAAACTACTCCTATCAAAAATTTCCCCACCTTAAAAGTTCAATGCTCTAGCATTTATAGTTTGAGATCTGAGAGAGCCTCCAGAAAAATCCGGCCTCTCAGACACACAACAAAAACAATTAAAAACCAGTTACACATTTAGACCAAAGTTTTTATAACACATGTCTTTAAATCAGAAAAAGCTAGAAAATCACCCAGAAATACGCCATCTTTGTTCATTCATCCTCTGACGTGGCAGTTTTAACCAACTTCCAAGTCTTGAATGCATTCAATAATTCTTGAGCCGGTTGTAGGTGTAAATTCTTTAATCCAATCAATTTTGCCCGACACACGTTCTTTTCCCATTTCAGCTCCTGGATTCTCTGTAACTACTTAGGCAGTTGTCCTGTGTTCAAAAGCAACATAGATTCCACGTTAGCTATCTTGGTGAAATCTTGAACAGTTGGCCTTTCATTTTCCTTCAAGGCGCTCATGGTATCCACAAATTCTTTAATCATGACATCAACATCCTGATTTCCCTCATCGATTTGCAGAATGCCTGACAGGTTTACTATCTTAATGTCCTTCAGAGTATTGGCGTGCATGTCCTTAACCTCCTCCTCTATTGCCCAAACCCATGAAATTGCATCTTTGAATAGTGACCCTTTCCAGCCAAGGTTTTGTTTTAAAATAAACAACATACAAGGATTGACTAGTTTCATTGGATTCTCTGCTAGAAATTGGGCTACCCCATAAGTTTCTATCTCTTGAACTTGAGTACAGATAGCTGCACACTTCTCTTCTTCTAACTCTCAGGTAGGAACATGAGTTTGTATTTCGCCAAGCAAAGCTTCACCATCTAGATAGGTAGATACAAACTCTCGAATGAAGGTGCTTCCTTCATCAATGATGCCATCAACCCAAGATTTCATAGCCTCCATCAGACACTTACCCTATTGCATTTTCTTCAACAGCCTTTTGCTCTGCGCTGAGTTTGGATTGAAATCTTGTGGGGACTGAGCTAGTGGTAAAGCTCCAACATCATAAGTGAGGTAATGAACTTAGCCATAGAAATTACCAGCTGCTTCAGTTCACATTTTTCTTTTCTGTCCTTCTGTGACTGTCCCAGCATATGATCGGCTGAAAACTTGAAAAGGTGGTCCCTGAAATCCCAAGTTAAAATGCCCAGCTCCATTTTGGTAACTTTGAAATCTTCAGCTTCAGGCTCCTGCACTCCTTCCCTGGGTTTAAAGGTGGCAATCTCCGCAGTTACCTTACTGGTTGAAGTATCAGTAGACAACCTTGCATTACTCTTCATCTTCTTAGCTTTGGGAGTGAGAGTGGCATATTTTGTGATAATCTCCTTTACTGGTAGGGAGATAGGCTTAAAATTCCTTTTCCTATTCATTGAGTCAGTGATCCATGGGGGTATTGAACCTGAAACCATTCTATTATGTGTTGTCTTAGGAGGAGTGACATTATCTTGTTGAACCTTAGGATTTCTGGTAGGCGTTCCCTGATCCTTCTCCTGGTGTTTGGGTGTAAATGAAATATCTTCATCATTGATCTCAATGTCGATATACTCAAAACCTGGGGATGCCATCTGTGCACCACTTTTGGATGTAGTTCTAGGCCTTGTCCAAGGTGCAGTAGGATGTCTAGCGGGCATTGTTTTCCTCTTAGAAGATGAGATTCTACCTGCATTCGTAGTCAAAGAAGATATATTAGGTAAAGAATGATTCACATCCATTGAAGCAGAGTCTGCATTGTGTTTCTTAGGAGGGGGGCTCTTTGTAAATTCTCCCGCCTTTTCTTTTCCAACCAAGCTTCTGTGACCTCAAGAATGTTTTTGGCTCTCAACTTTATGTTGTATTCTTCTTCCCTTACCCAATCTATATCCGAGGAGTTTCCTGTTCCTGAAATATCACTTTCCAAATCTATAAAATCAGAGGCATCCTCACCTATTCCATTAATATCAAATTTTAACTGCAAGAGTTCAATTTGCAGAATTAGAAGTCTAGAGTGGTCCCTTTTTCTAACTGCTTTTTCATCTCCCAAATCTTCCCATAAATCCTCAATGTGTGAATTTGTGGGGATGGACAACTGCCTAAGCTCAGAACCTGCCTAGTAAAACCTTTGTTGTCGAAGCCTCTTCAGGGATCATAGAATTTCATGTGAAAACTTTCCAGATTACTACCTATTATCGAGGCATCGATCATATTGTTGCAAACTAAGTTTCCCAGTTTAATCATAAGCATAGGAGCCCATTTCTCTTATGGAAAACTATTTTTAATCACTGTGAACAACTATCTGCAAACTTTAGCCAATATGAAACAATCAAGAGCAAATCTAGGAAGCCTGAGGGGTTCTTCATCAAAACCCCCTATCTAGATATAAGTAAAAAGCAAAAATTGAATGTAAAAGCTCCCATAAGTTTGAACCAACTTCTGAGCTTCCAATGTTATTATCTGGTTAGGGGTTCCTGACAGCTAACAACATAATTTTCCAAGGAACACATTATGGAATCTCCTATAATCTTCAAGGACCTTGTCTTTTCTTAACATGGGGCAATATTCATAAACATTCAGGTCTTCACTCCATGGTTCATGCTGAATAGCCCCTTATTCTTGGGTGCATGCAAGACAATAAATTAAATAGGAAGACATAAAATTCCTTCTTTATCATTTGAGCTTGTTTGAGCTGATCTCGCAATGAATTAGCAATAATTTCTGTCCAATCAAGATGTTGTCTGCCTTCTAGAACTATCTCAATGAAGTGGAACATCCAATCTTCGAAAAGAAGAACCTTCTTTGAACCTTTCACTTGGTGAAGCAAAACCGTGATATCATTGACATGTGGTTTCATATGGTCCTTAGTCAGGATTTTGGGTAGCTGGGATCCACCTTTATAGAAAGTTTTGGTCCATTTACGGGCCATATGACTGCGATTCTTATCAGTATTTTCTTGGAATTGAGCGAGTGACTGGGTGGGGGTGAAACTACCAAAGGTTTTGTTCGAAATCTTGAAAACAAACATCATAGTCTCTCGGGTCACAGACAAAAGGGTTTGACTGCCAGCATCCACTATACATTTGGACTTAAAGTCATACCAATTTATACATTGTTGAACTAACTCTGGACTCACTACTGATGGAGGGAAAGCTGCAGCTTCCAACAACCCACTTGACAAAAACTGTAGACTATATTCCTCCGCTGCATGTTCTATGAGGTTACCCACCATCCTTTCTACCTCAAATCCTAATAGGTCTGTGTCCGCAATGACATGAGCATGACATACCTTGTTCGTGAGGTTTCCGAAAAAGTGCATACTAGACTTCATCTTTTCTATTTGGAAACAAACAAAAAGCACCCCGCCTCCTTGGAAAATATCATCAAACAGGAACAAGAAATAAAAGAGAAGCTTTCAGTGGCTACTTGTATTCCGCAGACTCAAGAAAATAACTCCATTTTTTTGCATCCGAGACTCCACATTTTCAAAATAGGAGGAAGAAAGCTTACAGGAATATTTATATTTTGGGAAATCATACCATCAAGGCTTGGCCTAAAGAGAATTAAGTGGTAGCATTAATTAGAATGAGGTGAGCAATGATGATCTAACAACTAAATATCACTGAAACCGCAACCTTTAAAAATGTCATTAATTCTCTTTAAGTGGTATCCTTCACTTGTGCTTATAATTACTTTCATCACAATTCAAATCTTCACTTCGCAGTTAACCCGTGGTTCCTGTCATGTCAAAAACTATCCGTACTCCCACATTTAATAACCACTCCGATGCCTGGTTACCACATTCACACTTTGAGCTATCACATCACTTCTTGATTCTGCCACCACCTCCTCTTGAACTGCTTTGAACTTCTTCGTACCAAGGTTCAAAGAGGTTTGAAGTGGTTCACTGCCGAAAGATGACATCGATGAGGGACCCACCTGCATTTCCAATGTCAGAAACATAATATTTGATTGAACTACTTTGAATCGGAGTTCAAAGAGGTTCAAAGTGGTTCATGAGAAGGAAAGAGTTTGGGAAAACTCAACTAAGGAAAACTGACTTTAACTATACAAGTTCAAGGATTTATATTGTGAACATTCAAGGCTAGGTGAACTTGGAGAACATGATGACGAGAAACTAACAAAGTTAAGATGCTAGACTAGACTTAAAGGAACGAACAAAGAAAAGGGAACAAGGGCACTTTTTATTTTCACAATGACTCTAACTGACCCTAACATTAGCTCTGACTCGCGACTGCATATTTCTAAATGTGTAGAGAACTCTGAAAAACTAGTTTCGCAAAACTAATGCCTAAAGGGAAAGAAACTACACACAAAACCAACCAAAAATGAAAGCAGGGAAAACTACCTATTATGTACAAGGGAAGGAACCGATTACTACATCAAAGCTTGAAGAACTTGAGGTCCTGCCCATTATAAGTGAAAGGCAGATTCACACCATATGGGTAGGACAAGCGAAAAGTGTTTGAACCAATAGCTTCTGAAATGATGAACGGGCCTTTCCATAAAGACTCAAACTTCCCATGAGATCCTTTAGGCACCCTCCTTTTAGTCCATAAGAGTGCCTCATCACCCTCCATGAATTTACGGGGATGAGCCCGCATGTCAAAATTTTTCTTGACCTTTAGTTGATGCCTTGTAATGTGACCCACCAAGTCATTTATGTCTTCTTCCAATTTGTTCAGGTACATGATATGCTTCTCCAAAGGATCCTTGAAATATTGTTCCTCAATTACGGTTTGGAGCTTAGCTGTGAAAAGCTCTAAAGGTAGTGACACATGAGCTCCTATCCCATAGACTAGTTCAAAAGGTGCCATCCCTATTGCTCGCTTCAAAGTGGTTCTGTCGGCCCATAAAGCTTCAAACAACTTCTTGTGCCAGTCATGGGGATTATCATCTAGTAGTTTTTTTATTAGAGCAACAAGATTCTGCTTGACCATTTCCTTGCGGAAAATAGCCTGAAGAGTGGGATAAAGATATACCATGCTCATAACAAAATGTTGATATTTCTTTTGAAGAAAAATATGTAGCATTGTCTACCACTATTTTAACTTGTATCCCAAATCTGACAAAAATATGATTCAAAAGGAGCTCACATACAACTTGAGAATTCGCCTTCTTAGCGGGGACTGCCTCCACCCACTTGGTGAAATAATCAATGGCGGTAAGAATATAAACATGTCTGACACTAGACGGGGGGTTCAACAGTCCCACAAAGTCTATTCCCCACTGCTTGAAAGGTTCATCAACGATTACAGGCTTAAGGGATAGAGCAACTAGTTGGGGCCGTCCAGCGAACAATTGGCATTTTTCACAATTTCAAACATAATGATACGCATCTTTGAACATTCTAGGAAAGTAAAAATGATTTTGAAGAATCTTGAATGCCATCACACTGGAAGAGAAATGTCCTCCATAGGCTTCATCATGAAAAGTCTTCAATAGCTCCTTTTGTTGCGTGACATCTACACATCTGAGGAAGGTTCCGTCCACACCCCTTTTATACAATATATCTTGAGAAATTACATACTTGGATGCCTTCAGCTTCAAATTGCGCCTTTCTTTAGGATTCAAGTGTCCAGGACATTCACCATAGGTAAGAAAATATGTCATATATGAGAACCAGGGATCATTTAAGCTAACCAACAACGCCATGGGAACTTCATCAATTTCTTCTGATATCTTACCATTTTCAGCTATTAACTTACATAAGCCCTTCCCTCTCACCAAATTAGTTGGCTTAATATTCAGATCATATTCTTGAATTTTTCCTATCCATACTACCCTATTATTCATGCCTATCTCTTTTTGAGTCAAAATACTTTTTACTACGATTTCTGGAACATAGACAGTACAATGAGAATGAAGTATATAGTACTTGAATTGTTTTACTGCCTTTAATACAACAAAGGCATATTTTTCAATCTGGGAATACTTGAGCTCATGTCTTTTTTAAGGTGTTCTCATAAAAGCGATAGGTGCCTCCTGCCCTTTTTCATCCTTTTGTGTCAAAATGTCAGACAACATATGCTCTGAAGCATAACAATAAATGATAAAGTCCTTAAAATTTGGGCTTGTCAACATAGGTGCCTGAGATATTTCCGCCTTAATATCATTGAAAGCCTTACATCCTTCTTCATTCCATTTGAAAAGAACCTTTTCACTCAACATATCTACCATATGCCTAGTAATTTTTGAAAATTCTGGAATAAATGCACACAGAAATTTCACCTAGTTGAAAAAAGACTTCAAACCACTTCTGCTTGAAGGTAGACTGAGTTACTAAATCACTTTGACCCTCTCAGGATTGATCTTGACACCATCTTTTGAAACAATATGGCCCAATAATTTTCCTTCTTCAATAAAGAAAGTTGACTTTTTTGGGTTCAAGGATATGCCATGGCTTCTACATCCCTGTAACACTATTTCAAGATCTCTTAAATGATGAATCCTTTTTTTTGAAAATATGGTGAGATCATCTAAGTACACCACTATGATTTTATTCCGAAGATCCTCGAAAGAAGAATTCATCACCCTCTGGAAAGTTGCACCAGCATTAATCAATCCAAACGACATCCAGTGGTAGGCATAAGTTCCCCAAGGAGTTATAAAAGCTATTTTGTGCTGGTCACTCTCTGCCACACTAATTTGGTTGTACTAGGAATAGCCATCCAACATAGACATCACTTCAGAACCTGATACAACTTGGAGAGCATGTTCCATTACAGGCAATGCATAATTATCCTTTAAACTAGCCTGGTTCAAGTTATGAAAATTGACACAGATTCTGATTTCTCCATTTTTTTTCCTCATAGGAACTATATTAGCAATCCACGTTGAATGATGTATGGGATATATGATTCTGGCTTACAACATTTTCTCCACTTCCTTCAATATTTCCTTAGATACCTTTGGATTATAGTTCCTTAGTTTTTGATGAAAAGGAGTAGCACCTGGCTTCAATCGAATTTGGTGTCTAAATTGGCTGCCTCTGAAATTCTTAAGATCCTCATATCCCCAAGCAAAAACATCTTTGTATTCTATGAGTAACTTTTTTAGATCCTCCCTTTCTAGCGGGCTGCATGTCTAACCAATAGAAATCCATTTAGGATCACCATCATCTCCTATATCAATTTTGTCATATTCTTTAGAACTATGTGCATGAGATACCTTTTCTTTAATTGTACTATCATCTTTTCTTCTGAAAATATGTTCCAAAGAAACCAGGCCTTTGGGAATTTTATTTCCTTTGAGCTGAATAATTCCATCATTTCCTGCTGAATCTTGATAAACTTCCCTACTTTCACTGCTAGACCCTTCAAAATATACATCAGAAAAACTTGCACTATATTCCAGAAAATCTCTAAGCTGAGAATCATTATCAAATACATGCCAATGCTCTACATTATCTAGTATATTCGGCCTGTAGATCATTTCAATTTGATACTTATGTATTTTAAAGTCAGGATGAGCTAACAATAATGAGGCCGATACTGCTAAGGAATCTGCTCTAGTGTTCCGACTCCTTGGTATAAATTCTATGGAGAAAGCATCAAAGAAATCAAGTTCATCCCATGCTAAATTCCTATAATGCTTTAATTTCTCATTTTTAACAGACAATTGCCCTCTTACCTACTTCACAATCAATTCAGTGGCCCCTCTCACAGCTAATTTCTTTACTCCTCTCAGCTTCACCTCTTCGAGACCTAGCAGCAAGGCTTCGTATTCGGCAGTATTGTTAGTATTTCTGAAATCTAATTTAAAAGAGAAGGGAATACATTCTTCATCAGGGGGAAAAAGTACTACCATTGCTCCCGATCCTGAATTTGAGCAGCTGCCATCAAACTCCATCTTCCACAAGTCTTCTTTATTTGAAAATGAAGTAGTACACTCAGTTTCCATATCTGACAGAATAACATAATTACCAAAATGACATTCCTCATATAGAATCTGAGCTTTGGGATTGTCTGAGGGTACCATTGTATATTTATTCTTAGCCTCCAGTTCAAGTTTTATTTTCTTCTTACCCACAGGAATAATTGCTTTAGACTAATCCATCTTAATATCTCCCCCCAAATCTTTATAGAAGGTTTTGCTGAGTAGGCATGCTGTTGCTGGCTGGGATGTTTGCCACCAAGATGGTTAATTTTAAATGCTTATCAGGGGAAACTGCAAGGATAGCTTGGGCATCTTTGACTTGACCCATCAATGGTACTTGCTTTCCATCCATAGAATAACACCAGCCAAATGTCTTTGTTAGGGTGAGACCTAAGGCTCTAGCAATTGAGGCAAGCATGATATTATCTGATGCACCACAATCAATGATGCAATTGTTAAGTTTTTGTCCATTCAACAACAAGGAAATGTAAAAAGGATTAGGTTTCTTTTCTTCTATCTCGCTTTCAATGTAATTAACAAAGGGACAATCTTCTAGTGTTTGTGGAGTGTCTTTGGGCACAAAAATGAGAGGCTCTTCAGTTGTAGTTGTTTCACCTATAAGGGATTTATCTGATTGGGAACTTGAACTTGACTCTCCTTTAACATATTTCACCAATTTATCAAGTTCTTTAGGGTTCATTCTCAAATACTCAGTAGGAGAAATCGAAATAGTGGTTATTTTACAAAATTCCACAAAGTTAAAAGGGGAAGGAGTGACTGAACTACCTCTTGGCATGATTTTTACTTCTGAACTCTTTAGATTCATAGGGGTCTCGCCACCTATGGTTTCTTTTCCTTTTATGAAAGTATTAGCAACACTGGTGTTAGGAGTAAACTTTTGTGTCCTTTGATTTCTTGTTAGGATGGTGCAGGACGGATCTTGAAGAGTTGCCAAAATGCTCCCACCTCAGTTAGAATCCGACTCATATTCTAGATAAAAAGAACTAGAAAGCCCAACATCAGTTGAATCTTTCTCTTCATGAAGTTCTTCTATACCAATGACATCTTTCGTTGCATTTATTTGAAGATACCTCAACCAATCAGGGCATGTCTCTCCATCATGATCGGTTGTTAGGTGAAAGGAACACATTGTTTCTTTTGGTGCAAACTCTATTTCAACCTAGTTTGTGAGCTGGCTAGGAGAGGGGTTTTTCCATGAGGCCGATTATACCGCCTTCGACTCACATCCTGATAAGGAGATTGATATGGAGTACTGGCTTTATTTTATTGCCTTTTAAGCATTTCCATATCATTCATTAATCTTTGCATTAAAGGATTGGTTGGAGTAGATGAGGAGCTTCCTGATGCTTGAACCTCCCTCTTCCATTTACCGGTTGTAATAAACATATCCTCAAGCTGAATGGCTTATCTTTGTACTGCAACCAAATCAACCACTCCATCCTTCTATAAATGAAAACTTATATCAGGTGGTACTGCATTCAGGAAGAAGATTTTCTTATTCTCATCACTCGGTGCAGAATTTGCAAGTATTCGTTGCAAAATTCTATTAAACTTGGCCATAAATTCTCGCATAGGTTCATGTATTTCCTTCTTTAACTAACTGAGTTGAAGTAATAATGAAATTTCATTATCAGGAGTCTTGAACCTTGCTTCAAAAGCAACTCTCATATCATTCCAACTAGTGATTGAACCATTAGGTAAATGACTGAACCAGTCAGCTGCAGTATCAACTAAAGTTATGACAAAAAGCCTGATTGTTACCTCTTGAGTAGGGACTGATAATACCACATGCTATATGGAAAGCACTAAGATGATCATCAGTAGTTGTGTTTCCATCTCTATTGAACTTAGGCAAGACTTGATTAGCACCTTTGGGCAGATCGCTAGGAGGATTAGCCCCTAAATTCAATGGGCCAATATTCTGACCCCAAGGTTGATTGGCAGCCATGTTGGGAAGTTGGAAGTTCAAAAGTTGGATATTAAGAACAGTAGGTATCATAGTACCTTGGGATACGATAACTTGAATGGTGGGTGGAATAGCAGGGCTAGATGGAGGTGAGGAGGGTCTGCTAAAGGTTCAAGTTTTCCTTTTCTTGGGGGTATCACGATCAGGTGCAAAACTTAGGTTTCTTAAAGCTTCAAAATCTTCATCCACTAATCCTCTACTCCGATCACCTCTAGTGTATCTTTTTTTTTCTAGCTTCAGCATTGGGTTTATTCTTAATTCCTTGCAAGAGCATGCACAAGCCTATTTACTACAACCGCTTCTTGAACAATAAGTATGCCACTTAGGCATTCGGCTATTTCTTCTTCTCTCTCAAGCACTTCTAAGACCTGCTGAAACTGCTGATTGCTACGCTGATGTTTCCATGCTACTGCAAGTAGGTTTGATATTAAGTCTTCTTGTGTATCTTCAAATCCTAAATTAGGTTGAAGCACAGGAAACACATCATTATGTGGCAACACCATTTTGAAGCATTATAACAATTGGGAATCTAGTGTTTTAAAACTGGACTCTCCTTAGTAGAGTCGCCAAAAATATGTTGGTGAACAGATTTGTCTTCTCTTTCTAAATGAACTTTATGACTACTCTATGCCTTTGAAGACAAATGATCCATCAATAGTTGGGTAAGCATAAAAAATTGCTTCCCTCTGAATTTTTCAAGGTTCAACTTCCTTAGATATTCAATGATTTTTTTACATAAAAAAAAATACATACACTTTTGACCAGAAAGTGTAGAAGGATCACTCAGGTACTCTTTGGTACCAAGGTATTTTTTAGAATATAATGATGCTAGATAAAATCTACAAGGAAGAAAAGTTTCACTAATCTTCTAAAAAGAAACAGAATTACAGTAAACAGCTAAGAAAAAGAATTATCTGGGAAGTTGATGTAGTCAAGGATGGTGGATCCAATTAAGGACAGTCCAAACCTTGTAGCCAAAAATCAACACAATGGAATACTAAACAACACAACAACAAAATAATTGTTTAACTCTGATTTTCATTAACGTGCCTAGCTGTAAGGCCTTCCTGGTTAGGGCCAATTACAATCATAAACAATTCTATAAGATCCACACAGATCCAATACAATCTCAGCTAGTTCAGCTTTGAAAATAATCAGTAACTGGTGGAAACTCTAAGGAAAATCTAAACTTGAGCTCGCAAGCCTCCAAGCAATCTCCTTGTCTCCAAGTGTGCAAACCACTAGCTCTACAACTACAAACTATCAGATAACAATTTGATCTGCAAGATCATGCAAGATCTTTTCCACAACTTCCCCAACTCCAGCTTTCAGAACGTCAGATTTGATTCGCTAAGTCTTCCAAGTCATGAACTTCTATCTCTCCTCCTGCTCTTTTATCCCCCCTAAACATCTACCCAAACATCCTATAAATACTGATCATCAGCCACAAGTTGGCTGGATGAAACCATTAACTCCCCCCATCAATTATTAAATGCAATACAAGTCGGCATCAAAATAGACTTACAAGCATTTAATTCAACATGTCAGCCTATAACAACAACTACCAACAATAAATGCACCAAGTTGGCCCAATAAATCACACAGAACTCCAATCGGTAAACTAGAACTACCGAGCAACAGTGAAATAACTGAGCATGCCAAGCATCACCGAGTACCAGTGTTGACTGAGCACTACAAGCATCGCCGAGTAACACTTTCACTAAGCACCAGAGATTATTGAGTTCCTTCAGTGACCGAGCTTCCTTTAATGACTGAGGCCGTCGATCAAGGCTACAACCGAGTAACACCGGCCAAACATACACCTCCCATGCAGATTCATCGAGTACCCTAGAATGCCCCTGCATCAGAAGTTGAATAATAGCTATGCATAAAAAATTCATGTGAAGAATAAGGAATACTAATTCACAAAGTAATCAATACCACACAGGTTTCAATTCAAAGATTGAAACTGAACTTAAGCACTTGTATATTTATGTTGGATTCGATCAAAATAAAAAACCCAAAAAAGAGAATTACTATTCCTTCCAATAAATCTTCATTACTTGATCAAAAAAAACTAAGCAGTATCTAAAACTACTATCATAAATTTCCCCACCTTAAAAGTTCAATGCTCTAGCATTTATAGTTTGAGATCTGAGAGAGCCCCTAGAAAAATCCAACCTCTCGGACACACAACAGAAATAATTAAAAACTAGTTACACATTTAGAGAAAAGTTTTTATAACACGTCTTTAAACCAGAAAAAGCTAGAAAGTCACCCAAAAATATGTCATCTTTGTTCATTGATCCTTTGATGTGACAGTTTTAACCAACTTCCAATTCTTGAATGAATTCACTAATTCTTGAGCCGACTATAGGTGTAAATTCTCTAATCCAATCAATTTTGCCCGACACGCATTCTTTTCCCATTTCAGCTCTTGAATTCTCTGTAACTGCTTAGGTAGTTGTCCTGTGTTCAAAAGAAACATAGATTCCACATTAGCTATCATGGTGATATCTTGAATAGTTGGCCTTTCATTTTCCTTCAAGGCGCTCATGGTATCCACAAAGACTTTAATCATGGCCTCAGCATCCCGATTTACCTCATCGATTTGCAGAATGCCTGAGGGGTTTACTATCTTAAAGTCCTTTAGAGCATTGATGTGCATGTCCTTAACCTCATCCTCTATTGCCCAAACCCATGAAATTGCAGCTTTGAATAGTGACCCTTTCCAGCCAAGGTTCTGTTTTAAAATAAATAGCATACAGGGATCGACTAGTTTCATGGGATTCTCTGCTAGAAATTGGGCTACCCCATAAGTTTCTATCTCCCGAACTTGAGTACAGATAGCTGCACACTTCTCTTCTTCTAACTCCCAGGTAGGAACAATAGTTTGTATTTCACCAAGAAAAGCTTCACCGTCTAGATAGGTAGATACAAACTCTTGAATGCAGGTGCTTCCTTCATCAATGATGCCATCAACCCAAGATTTCATAGCCTCCATCAAACACTTACCCTACTGCATTTTCTTCAATAGCCTTTTTCTCTCATCTGAGTTTGGATCGAAATCCTGTGGGAACTGAGCCAGTGGTAAAGCTCCAACCTCACTAAGTGAGGTAATGAACTCAGCCATAGAAATTACCAACTGCTTCAGTTCACATTTTTCTTTTCCTTCCTTCTATGACTGTCCTAGCATATGATCGGCCGAAAACTTGAAAAGGTGGTCCCTAGAATCCCTAGTTAAAATGCCCAGCTCCATTTTGGTAACTTCAAAATCTTCAGCTTCAAGATCCTGCACTCCTTCCCTAGGTTTAAAGGTGGAAATCTCCGTAGTTACTTTACTGGTTGAAGGATCAGTAGACAACCTCACATTACTCTTCATCTTCTTAGCTTTGGGAGTGCGGGTGGAATATTTTGTGATAATCTCCTTTACTAGTAGGGAGATAGGCTTAAAAATTCTTTTCATATTCACTAAGTCAATGAGCCATGGGGGTATTGAACTTGAAACCATTCTGTTATTTGTTGTCTTAGGAAGAGTGACATTATCTTGTTGAACCTTAGGATTTTTGTTAGGCGTTCCCTGATCCTTCTCCTGGTGTTCGGGTGTAAATGAAATATCTTCATCATTGATCTTGATGTTGATATACTCAGAACTTGGGGACACCATCTGTGCATGACTTTCAGATCTAGTTCTGGGCCTCGTCTGGGGTGCATTAGGATGTCCACCGGACATTGTTTTCCTCTTAGAAGATAAGATTCTACCTACATTCATAGTCAAAGAAGATATACTAATCTTTTCTCTTGGAAAATGACTCATTCTCACTCTGCGCTCTACTAGGGTTTTTAACCTTGCATCCATTTTTTGTCATCCTGTCCTTTGAACGTACCACTGTTATTGCAAGAAATAGCCTAGTATATATGGCTTTGGCCACTTCCCACCAAGCAGTTGATGCTTGTGCTAGTGTGGTTTCGGATAGCAATGGCACCGCCAAGCAAACGTCCCCACAAATTTGTGCCCAAAGTGTTTCAAGAGGTATGGCCCAGCCTGATATTGTTTTACCCATTAATGAATTCAATGATGCTTGCACTTGGCTTGAAACGCATACCCTGATTGGCTATTTTCTAGGTTGCAACCCTCCTGAACATGTTCTTAGGGACTAGGTTGCAAAGAACTAGATTCCTCACAGAATCTTCCTGGATGGCATACAGAGCCTCACCAAAGGCTTTTTTCTTTTTCACTTTTCTAACCCCTTCCATGTGGATGCTATTTTTGCCAAAGGTCCCTAGAACCTCAGGGCCTCGCTGTTAATCTTCCAACACTGGTCTCGTGACTTCTCTATCTTTGATGACAAGAAGCTTAAAGTCCCAGCGTGGGTTGAGTTCCCTGGTCTTCCCTTACCTTGTTGGCCTTTCATGCATGCCATAGCTCAAAATCTTGGTAGGGTTATATGTGTCAAGCATGACCATTTTCTTAATCTGTGGCCTCAAAAGAGGCTCTGTGTTGAGGTCAACCTTTCTAGGGATCTCAAAGAATCCTTCAAGATTCAGGTTGGTGATACCACCTTCACCCAGAAGGTTCTTTATCTCAACCTTCCCAACACTTGTTATCATTGTCAATCTGTGGAGCATTAGATTAAGGACTTCCCTTTGGCAGTGCCTCGTACCAAGACTCCTCCCAAGGATTTTGGTTCTCAGCCAGCTAAGGCTGGAAAGAAAGACAAGGGAAAAAAAGATGAATGGGTTACTATCAGTCACCGTAACAAGCCCCACAAGCAGCCTATTTTGGCTTTCCCTTCCCATCCGCCACCTCCGGATAACATAGTTTCTTTGGAAACCCTTGTTATAGAGGTTTCAAACCCTATTTCTCAGGGGAAAGAAGTTTCCAAATCCCAGGTTACCGCTCCTCCAACCCGCATGCCTTCGATAGCCACCGAGATTGTTTCTTCCAATTCTTTCCGCCACTCTCACAGCCCCTCTGGGCATGCTAAGACTAAGTTTGATGGCATGTAGGAAAAATGACGTCATATCTCTTTGGATTTTTTTGGGCCTGAGTTTTCCCCAAGATATTTATCTAATAGTTTTGATTCCCTTGGGGGTGAGGATGGAATGGGCGACACTGTTATTCCATGAAGTACATCTCATGGAATGTTCGTGGGTTGACAGACCTACACAAAAAATTTTCTGTCAGGGATTTGCATCGGCATTTTTGTCATCTGGATGTTTTATGCCTCCAGGAAGTTAAGATTTTAGGTTTCATGCTTGATGTTGTTGTAAAGTTATTTGGCCCAAAAGCCTTGCTCTTTGTTCTCAGCACGAGGCTGGCTGAGGTGGAGTTGTTACTCTCCTTTCTCCTCGTTGGCATTCCTTTTTGGTTAGCCATGGATCTGACCCCATGCAAAGAACTATTTGGGCCACTTTCATTATTGAGAATCATTCTTTTGGCATAGTTAATTTTTATGCTCCCAATGATGCTATTGAGAGATCTCACCTGTGGAGTTGGCTTGCGGATTATCTGCCACCTACTACTTGGATTGTTTGTGGGGATTTTAATATGGTGGAGATGATGTCTGACAAGGATGGATTTTTTCCCTTTCGATGGATAGATGGTGAAAGAGAAGCCTGGTATTACATGCAAAATAAATTGGGGCTTTTTTATCCTAATGTGGGCCGCCACCATTTTGATGGGGTCTGGCAGACTTGGTCTAATTACAGGGCCTCCTCTGATAGAATTTATAAAAGGCTTGATCGTGCTATGATCTTGACTCAATCTTTTTTCTCTTTTTCTGAAAAGAAATCCTTATTAGTCACTCCTCTTGTTGATGTGACCTTGTCAGACCACTTTCCCATCCAATTTAAGATTGTTTGGAAGACAGCTAAGGCTAGGCCTCCCACCATGCAGTTTTATTTTAATACTTCTATCCTTCATCATCCTTCTACTATGGCCCACATTCATCAGGTTTGGAACCTTGAGCCTAGACCCACCCACTTGACAGGATGGATTCAATGGTGGAATAACGCCATCAGGCGTACGACTTGTTTTTTATGCATATATGGAAAACAATTGGCCAACTGTCATCACAGAGCCTATGATGTCAACACCAAAGCCTTGCGTGTTGCCACTGAAGCCTTAGCCCAAGACCCTTTCAACCAGGATCTGCAATTCAATCTTGCTAAGTTACATCATTAGAAGCAAGTGGCTGACAACCATGTTGCCAAAGGAGCCCAGATCAAAGTTCATTTACACTGGTTAAAGGTTGGAGACCAAGTTTCGAAAGAATGCTTTATTGCCCTCCGTCCTCGGCATACTAGTATGGGCATAACTAGAATCTGAGAAGGGCACGCCCTTCTCATAGAGCTTCTTGATGTTTTGCAAGCCTTTGTTCGTCACTATGAATAGGTTTTTGCTACTCAGGGCTGCTCTCCTGCCAGCGAGAAAGCTCTTGCAGAATGCATTGCAGTGGTGCCTCAGTGTGTCTCCCCTACCCATTTTGTCTTCTATGATCAACTGCTTTCCTTACAGGATCTTCGTGAAGCTGTGTTCACCATGGCTGATGATAAAGCCCCTAGTTGTGATGGCTTCCCTTGTGAGTTTTACAAAGCCCTCTAGGATGCCATTGGTCCTGATCTCCACCAGGTCTACCTGGAAGCATTTCATACCCAATCTCTTGGGGATGTCATTAACTAGGGAAATATCAAGTTCATTCCCAAGTTTGGGGATTCGAAGGACATTTGTAACTGGCGGCCCATCACTTTGTTCAATGTCTCCTACAAGATCATTGCCAAAGCACTGGCTCTCAATATCCTGCACATGCTTCTCCAGATTGTCTGACCTAAGCAAACAGGGTTTATTATGTCAATATTTATTCTTGACAACATCGTTTATGTTTGGGAAGGTATGGAATGGGCTTGTAAGTCTCACCAGAAAGCCCTTTTTCTCAAAATTGATTTTTCTAAAGCTTATGATCGTATTCAATGGCATTTTATCCTTGCGATGCTTCCTGCTATGGGTTTTGGCCCCAAATTTCTTCAATCTATGCATATGCTCTTCAATAATGCCTATGTCTGCATTACCATCAATGGCTGCCAATCCTCCACCTTTGGGCTCTTTCATTCCATTTGGCAGGGCTGTCCTTTGGCTCCATCTTTATATGTGTTGGCTGCTGAGGATTTTGGCTACCTGCTTGCTCACTCCATTTCCATGGGAATTGTTCAGGGAATCTACTTTCCAGATTCATTCCAGAAGTTGGTCAATGACCATTTCGTTGATGATTCCTTCCTCACTTTGGCTGAGGATGAAGAGAATATCAAGGCTGCCTTGCAGTGTTTAGACATCTTTTGTCTAGCTTTTGGTTCAGCCATTCAGTGGCACAAAACCCTCTGTTACAGATAGTCATGAGCTCTTCCCGAGCCTCCCTGGCTTTCTCAATTTGGCTGGACCAGGATTCAACATGGGGAAATTTTTTGCTTTTTGGGTATTCCTTTGCATTTCAAGGCAATCCTATTGATCTTTGGAATGTAGTTCTTGCTAAGATTGAAAGAAAGCTTACCTACTAGATCACGAAGCCGCTCTCTCTCGCAGAAATTTTTTAGATCTTCTCCAAAGTCCTGGCAGCCACGCATGTTTATTACTCCTCTTATTGGGCTCCCTCCAAAGCCTCCTACAAGAAGCTCAAGAAACTTCTATGAGATTTTCTCTGGGCCTCCGGTATTGATCACCAGGACTTCCACAGAGTTGCTTGGGATTTTTGTTGCCTCCCAAAAATCTCTGGTGGGCTTGGATTAATTGATAGCTAGAAGCAAGGGCATGCCCTTTGTGCCAAATGGGTTGTGCGGTGTCTCATAGGCAATGAAGCTTGGAAAATTCTGCTTCAACACTGCATATCCTCAGGGTTTCCTCTTTAGAAGCTTGGTTGGAAGGGGATTGGCTTTCAGACCCTTCTGGTTATGAAGGAGCCCATCCAAATCCAAGGTAGTTTTGTCACCAAAAGTATTTGGAGAGCTTGGGAGTCTGTTAAGCCTTGGCTTTAGTGGGCTGGGAATGGATTTCGGGATGGCATTTCTTTCAACCAGTAGAAAATTTGGTGGTCTCCTCTCTTTGCTCAATAGGGGACTCCTCTTGCTAGAGTTCAAGGGGTTCATGCTTTTTGGTTTTACAAGCGTGGCATTCAAACCCCAAAAGACCTTTTTTCCAGAGTCACTATGAGTCTCCCATCCTGGGATGATCTCCGGGTTCAATTTCGGCTCATCTGCCCAGACCGTCAGACTTTTGACTTACTGGTTTCAACCATCCCACCTCACCTCCTACATAAATTGGGTATTCAGTCGGTCAGACCATGGTGGAAAGATTGGAAATGGTATCCTTCCATGCCATTCACCTGTTACAAGCCTAAGCTTGGGTATTCTTGGCTTATGCCTCATTTGCCCATGATTGATTCTCTCAACCAACGTTGGCATCTCTCTTCTTCTCAAAAGACTTGGGGTTGGAGATTTCATACTATTTGGGATTCTGTCACTAAGCCTAAAATTACTCATTTTTCCTGGTGTTTGTTAGACCAGGGCTTACCTTTGGGAGCTAGGCTCTGGCATATGGGGGTTCCTAACCCTAAATGCCCTTTTTGTGGTCACTCTGAGATGCTCATGCACATTTTTTGGTTCTATCATCATGCCCAGAATTACTAGGGTTGGATCCATGACTTTTTTGCTCCTTTTAGGCCTAAACCTTTTTCTTGGCACATGGCTCTTCTTGATGAATCTCCCAAAATGCCTTCCGAGTACACCCAGATATGACATTCTTTCAGGCTGGAAATTTTGTTTACTTTGTGGAAAGATTGAAACACTATGCTTTTTCCTCACAATTTTCTAGATATTCATATCTCTCTTTATGCTAAGGCATGTATTTGTAATAATGTCATGATGCAGATTTAGGTGCAAGCAAATAAAGTGGCCCTTGAGGTTGCCCATTTGCAGGAGTTTCTCTAACACTGGGGCAATGCCCCTTGTACTGTGGCTCGGGTGCCTCCAGATTCTCTCTCAGCTGACCGTACCCCGCCCAAGTGCCAACATCATAGCTGGAGTTCCTCTACCAAACACTCTAGGACTCCACATCAATGGCACCACCGCTCCACCTCTCCTCCTTGAAGGGATGCAGGTTATGGTTGGCCTCCTGTGCTTGCTTCCATTACTGTTGCATTTTCTCAGCCTTCGGCCTCTATTCCTACTAATCAAGACAAGTTCCCTCACTTGGCATTGGCTATCTTGCCCAGGCGGGAGGAAGGAGAATTGGAAAAAGATGATCCAGAAGATGGTTCGGCTGTTCCTGATCAGACTCTTGGGCCCAATGTCTGGGGAAATCTTGATGATAAAGATCCTCCTCCCTCTTCTGCTACTGCTCTTATAGCTTGAGGGTTTCTCATTTTATATATTTTTTTGATGAATAGTTGTATGTTTCTAGCCTAAGTGTTGTGTGACTTGTAGGGTGACTCTTTCCCCTGACTCTTTTTTGTGAATATTGTACTTTAATATTTTTAATAGAAAAGGCTTCTATTCATCAAAAAAATAAGATATATTAGGTAAAGCATGATTCACATCCATTGAAGTAGAGTCTGCATTGCGTTTCTTAGGAGGGGGGCTCTTTGTTTTCTCTCACCTTTTCTTTTCCAACCAAGCTTCTATGACCTCAAGAATGGTTATGGCTCTCAAATTTATGTTGTCTTCTTCTTCCCTTACCCAATCTATATCCGAGGAGTTTCCTGTTCCTAAAATATCACTTTCCAAATCTGTAAATTTGGAGGCATCCTCATCTATTCCATTAATATCAAATTTTAACTGCAAGAGTTCAATCTGTGGAATTAGAAATCTAGAGTGGTCCATTTTTCTGACTGCTTTTTCATCTCCCAAATCTTCCCATAAATCTTCAATGTGTAAATTTGGGGATGGATAACTGCCTAAGCTTAGAACTTGCCTAGCAAAACCTTTGTTGTCAAAGCCTCTTCTGGGATCATAGAATTTCATGTGAAAACTTACCAGATTACTACCTATTATCGAGGCATCAATCATATTGTTGCAAACTAAGTTTCCCAGTTTAATTGGAAACATAGGAGTTCATTTCTCTTCTAGCAAACTATTTTTAATCACTGTGAACAACTGTTTGCAGACTTTAGCCAATATGAAACAATAAAGAGAAAATCTAGGAAGCCTGAGGGGTTCTTCATCAAAACCCCTATCTCGATATAAGTAAAATGCATAAATTGAATGTAAAAACTCCCATAAGTTTGAACCAACTTCTGAGCTTCCAATGTTATTCTCTGGTTAGGGGTTCCTGACAACTAACAACATAATTTTATAATGAACACATCATGGACTCTCCTATAATCTTCAAGGACCTTGTATTTTCTTAATAGGGGGCAATATTCATAAACATTCAGGTCTTCACTCCATGGTTCATGCGGAATAGCCCCTAAGTCTTGGGTGCATGCAAGACAATAAATTAAATAGGAAGACATATAAAATTCCTTCTTTATCATTCGAGCTTGTTTGAGCTGATCTCGTAATGAACTGGCAATAATTTACACTCAATCAAGATGTTGTCTGCCTTCTAGAACTATCTCAATGAAGTGGAACATCCAATCTTTGAAAAGAAGAACCTGCTCTGAACCTTTCACTCGGTGAAGCAAAACCATGATATCATTGACATGTGGTTTCATATGGTCCTTAGTCAAGATTTTGGGTAACCCAGATCCACCTTTATAGAAATTTTTGGTCCATTTACGAGCCATATGTTTGTGATTCTTATTAGTATTTTCTTGGAATTGAGTGAGTGACTGGGTGGAGGTGAAACTAGCAAAGGTTTCATCTGAAATCTTGAAAACAAACATCATAGTCTCTCGGGTGATAGAAAAAAGGGTTTGACCGCTAGCATCCACTATACATTTGGACTTAAAGTCATACCGATTTATACATTGTTGAACTAACTTTGGACTCACTACTGATGAAGGGAAAGCTACAGCTTCCAACAACCCACTTGACAAAAACTCTAGACTATATTCCTCCGCTGCATGTTCTATGAGGTTATTGACCATCTTTTCTACCTCAACTCCTAACAGGTCTATGTCGGTAATGATAGGAGCATGACAAACCATGTTCATGAGGTTTCTGAAAAAGTGCATACTAGACTTCATCTTTTCTATTTGGAAACAAACAAAAAGCACCCCCCCTCCTTCGAAAATATTATCAAATACAAACAGGAAATAAAAGAGAATCTTTCAGTGGCTACCTGTATTCCGCAGACTCAAGAAAATAACTCCATTTTTCCACAACTGAGACTCCATGTTTTCAGAATAGGAGGAAGAAAGCTTAGAGGAATATTTATATTTTTGAAAATCATAACATCAAAGCTCGACCTAAAGAGCATTAAGTGGTAGCATTAATTAGAATGAGGTGAGCGATGATGATTTGACAACTAAATATCACTAAAATTCACAACCTTTAAAAATGTCATTAATTCTATTTAAGTGGTATCCTTCACTTGTGCTTATAATTGCTTTCATCACAATTCAAATCTTCACTTCGTAGTTAACCCATGGTTCTTGTCATTTAA
Source organism: Chamaecyparis obtusa (assembly GCA_027943335.1). Lineage (NCBI taxonomy): Eukaryota > Viridiplantae > Streptophyta > Pinopsida > Cupressales > Cupressaceae > Chamaecyparis > Chamaecyparis obtusa. The sequence goes on from BSBK01002666.1 coordinate 859,356, forward strand.
AAAACTGTCTGTACTCCTATATTTAATAACCACTCCGACGCCCAGTTACCACATTCATGCTTTGAGCTATCAAATCACTTCTTGATTCTGCCACCACCTCCTCTTGAACTGCTTTGAACTGCTTCGCACCAAGGTTCAATGAGGTTCGAAGTGGTTCACTGCTGAAGGATGACGTAGATGAGGGACCCACCTGCATTTCCAATGTCAGAAACATAATCTTTGATTGAACTACTTTGAACTGGAGTTCAAAGAGGTTCAAAGTGGTTCATGAGAAGGAAAGAGTTGTGGAAAACTCAACCAAGGAAAACTGACTTTGAACTATACAAGTTCGGGGATTTATATCATGAACATTGAAGGCTAGGAGAACTTAGAGAACATGATGATGAGAAACCGACAAAGGTAAGACACTGGACTAGAATTAAAGGAGCGAATAAAGAAAAGGGAACAAGGGCACTTTTTCTTTTCATGGTGACTCTAACTGACCCTAACAGTTATATAAGAAAACTCATTAATAGGGATATTTTATGGATAGCTGCCATGGTCGTGCAGTAAAGAAAACAAACCATTAAATAGTATAAGTAATAAACGATTGAAGTTTTAAATTCCCTCATGCAGTTGATTAGATCCAAACTCTAGCAGACATGTGGTCTAAGCAATATAGGGTACATTCTATTACTATCATTTACAAAATTAGGTACAGGTTATGGTGTAAGGTTTATGGGGTACAATTGAGTGACCTTACACCTCTCATAGATTTCACAAGACAAATTCATCATTATGTTGTAAGGATTATGTGGTACATTTGAGCGTAGCCAATGTTTATAGTTTTAAAAATGGGCTTCATGGATACCTACATCGATCAATGATCTCACAACATAGATTTCATTGTCATCTTCCCTTCATTAAATTACAACTTATGCATTTGATCTTTTAGCTTTGCACAAAGATCTCATAGAATGGATTTCATCATTGTGTTTTCTTTCATAAAGTTTCAAGTCTCATGTTTCATCTTCAACTTCAGTAATGAAAATCTAGGTTACAGAGAATTCTGTCACTTATTTCTGTATCATCTCATCCTTTTTAAATTGAATTTACTCTCTTTGCTAAATTTAGCTTTGTATTTTAATTAATTCTGAAGTGTATTAAAGTTTCCAAGTTTCTCCCTTTATTACCTATGCCTATTTTATTCCTTTTCAATATTAAAACATGGTTATATGATTAGCTCCCTATTAACAATCTTTGGATGATGAAATGCACATGGGTCAAATCCCACAAAATTATAATTCTAGTTGTAAAATTGTTATGATTTCTTTTGGAGATGTTATAAGCTGAGGAAAAATGAAATATTGGATGTTTGTAGTTGATATACTTCTGCTGGTGCTTGTTGTTCCTTGCAGATAAGGTGCGATACTAGATTTGCCAAAGAAGGCTCAAATTTTCTCAAAAAATGTACAGGACATTGATTCACTTTCAGTAGTGACTGGAGATATCTTTGAAGAGACAAAAGTTCAAACATTTCTAAACAACATAATTTTACTGATTACGCAACTATTTTGTCTTGATGGCATTTACTTTGGTCATTTCCATACCATTCATCATTCTAGTTATTATCATGTGTGTGTGCTGCTACTTCCTAGGTAAAGCGAGGGGTCAACAAGACATTCGCACACAACCACAAGTATTTGGTGTGCCAGCTGCTCCTCCTGGTGCTACGCCTCCAGGTCCTTCACCTCCTGGTTCTCCTAAGCATGACAAATCACTGAATGTCTGAGATGTCTATTGTACAAAAATAGTAACTTTTTATTTATTCATTGATCTGGCATTATTCTTTTGTATTCTTTGTTTATACCTCATCTTAAAGGAAGAAGGATCTATTGTAACTTCTTTTTCTTGAGACTTGTTGGAAGAATCTTCCACTGTATAGCTTGGTGTAGATTAGTTTATTAGGTCTTGAATGAATGCAATCATGTTTGTATTCATTAGTAAGATGTAAAAATTGGCATTGGCCTCTATAAATTCAGATCTAGCTCATTTATATCTGTTTTGGTTTCAGAGGCTTTCAAGCCTCTATTAGGTTGATTTGTTTTCTGTTGTTTATTTTGTAGGGTTCTCCTCTAACTGGATGTTTATTTCACGTTGATATATTTTGGTTTTGTTTCTTTTTACATCTATGCTTACTTTAGCTTCTTTTTTTTCTTATTGTGTCTTGTTTGTCTTGTCTGTCTTGTCACCTAAAACTACACAAATTCTTAACCAAGGTTGCTCAATTATACACTTTACCTTCTTCTAACAGATGCATGAACTAATTGATATTTTTTAGTATACATTTTTGGGCTGCTATTCATTATTTAACACTCCAATATGCATTGATTAGATTTGGAGCAAAAATGTTTTTCCATTAACCTTAATACCCAGCTTGAACAAGAGACCTCACCCATGAAGTCGAACATTGTACCTATGATTAGATGAGAATCAATTCTCTTCTCATTTAGGAACGACTACTTCTTCCCATACACAACATACAACTACTGCACTCTCAAGTGTGTTTATTCCTCTTAGTTTGTCTTTTTTAACAACAAGAAAACAAGGAAAAACTTCGATGAAAAGAGAAAAGGAGGCATTGATAAGATTCTTCTAACCCAATACAAGTTGAAGGAGATTTTTGCATCAGTACAAAATATAGGTTTATCTATACTAAGGACTCCATGCTATTGTCACACCTGTTATTATAATTTATAACCATCAAATCACCTTACTGCAATGTGCGGTAGTGAGTTATCAATTTGTTTTCTTGTATGAAGATTTAAGAAAAACCATTACAATGGAATAATTTATCTACATTAAGGACTAGCCATGCTTTTGTTATGCCTGTTATTGTAACTATCAAACCACCCTATTGCAGTGTGGAGTTGCAAGTTACCAATTTAGTCTTTTTGGATGGAGATTTAAAACAACCATTACAATGATATAATAAGAATTTGTATAGTAAAAGGTCATGACCTCTTTTTAGATTCATAATTAGTGGTGATCAGCTTGGGGTAGATGAATGATCTTCATATTTTTGGGGTCAGATTGTTGTTGCAGTTACCAATTTGGTCTTTTTGTATGAATATTAAAGACAACCTTTACAACGATATAATAAGAATTTATATGGTTAAAGGTCCTGACTTATTTTTAGATTCAGAAGAGAGGTTGATCAGCTTGTACTAGATGAATGATCTTCAATGTTTTGGGTCAGACTATTGTAGATAAATGACACTCAAATGCCAAAATGACTAAGAAAACACAAATGTTCTAACAATAATTGTAAAGAATTTAGAGGAATACTAAATTTTGGAAATGCACAAAAATGCTCTATTTTCAACAATGAAGAAATTCTAAATCCCAAAAATAGGGCAAACACAAGAGTTGGAGAATTTATGCAAGAATCTACTTGCTTCTATTCAAACAAAAAACACTTTCTACAATAAGAAATTAAACTTGCAACTACTGGAGCTGCATACAAAGTATGAGCTTCACAAAACTCTTACAAGATTATCTGAAGCAATCACTGCTTACCAGAATAATCATTCATATCTCTGATAAAAACAAAGTATTCAAAAACATCTCTTTGCTGCTGCATAAAAGAGAAATTACATTCATGCTTCCTTGTGAAAGAATAAAGTTATTTTTTCCTTTATAAAGAAATTGTTGTCCAAAAGAAGAAGAAGGAAGAAAGAAGAAGTCTGTAGAAGAAATCAAATTTCCCCAAATCTGATTTGAACTTATCTTCCAAAAAGTTCATTCAAAAAATATCTGATTTAACTTTAACAAAATTAAAGTCAAATATGGAGGCTAAGACAATCGGATTTGATTCTGAAAATCCAACACTCCCCCATTGTCTTGAGCTGACAAACAAGATCATGCTTGATCCAAACTGACTACACCAAGATTTATCCTTAGGTGCTCAAAACTTGCAATGCCCAATGGCTTGGTGAAAATGTCTGCTAGCTGCTGCTCTGACTTGCAAAACTCCATTTTTATTTCACCATTCTCAACTAATTCTCTAATAAAATGATATCTGATTTCAATGTGTTTGCTTCTTCCATGAAACACTGGATTCTTTGACAATGCTATCGAGGAAATATTGTGGTTCCATCCTCTTGTTCTTCCTTCAAATCTGTCAAGATCCTTCTTAGCCAAATAGCTTGACATGCTGTTGCATTCGTTGCTATATATTCAGCCTCTGCTGTAAATTGAGCAACTATGGGTTGCTTCTTAGAAGCCCATGAGATTGCACCGAAACCCATGTGAAAGACATATTCGGAAGTGCTCTTCCTATCATCCAAACTCCCTGCCCAATCACTATCTGTGTAGCCAATAAGATAAAAAATATTTGCTGTAGTATACAAAATACCATATCCCTTGGTGCCTTTTACATACCTTAGGATTCTCTTTCCTGCTTGCCAATGGGAGTCCTTTGGAGTTTCCATAAATTTGGAAATCAAACTTACTGCATGCATAGTGTCTGGCCTAGTAGCTATTAAATACATCAAACTTCCAACTAAACTTTTATATAAAGATGGATCCACATTGCTGCTACAATCTTGTTTGCTTAACTTCAAACCTACTGAAGTTGGTGTTGGAGTAGGCTTGCTACTTTGCATTCTAAATCTCTCTAAAATCTGGTTTGCATATATTTCTTGAGAAATAAAAATACCATCATGCATTTGTTTTACTTCTATGCCTATAAAATATCTCAAGAGACCTAAGTCTGACATTTCAAACTCACTTTTCATGGCCTCTTTAAAATCAGCCATGAGGAAATCATTATCCCCAGTAAAGATTAAATCATCAACATACAAGACAACAATTAAAATATTATCATTAGTTGCCTTGATGTAAAGAGTGGGCTCACCATCACTTTTGCTAAAGCCATTGCTCATCAAATATGAGTCAATTCTGCTGTACCATGCCCATGGAGCTTGCTTAAGCCCATAAAGAGCCTTCTTCAGCCTATACACTTTACTTTCATGACCCAGAACTTCATAACCAGGTGGCTGCTCCACATAAACCTCTTCTTTCAATACTCCATTCAAGAAGGAAGACTTCACATCCATTTGATATACCTTCCATTTGTGCTGGGCTGCAATTGCTATGACAGCACGCACGGTTTCCATTCTAGCAACAGGGGCATAGGTCTCATCATAATCTCTACCAAACTGCTGTTTGTACCCCTTGACCACCAATCGAGCCTTATGCCTATCTATTTTTCCTTCAGCATTGCTCTTGGTCTTGTAAACCTATTTAACTCCAATAATTTTCTTGTTGGGAGGTAAATTAGTGAGCTCCCAAGTTTCATTTCTTTTTATTGCATCCATTTCCTCATCCATGGCTTTACACCATTTTTTTTCTTTTTCAGCATCCTCAAAATAAATTGGATCACTATGAGAAAATAATTTAAAATTAATATTTTCATCAAATTCATTTTCATACCTTTCATCTTGGTATATCTCCCTTAAACTCTTGGTCTTTCTTGGCACTAGGGAGGCGAGAGTGGGATCATAGCTCTTAGTATTGTTGCTACTGCTCTCTGTGGGGCCAATTTGTAGCCTTTTGGAGCCTTCTATATCTGCTATTATATCATTTTGTTGATCATTAACCTCACCATCTTGATCAATAATAGGCACTTTTCTTGAAGTGCTTGAAGATGTATCCATCGAGCCATCCCATGACTCATTCTCAATGAACTCCACATCTCTTGAAATGATGATTTTCTTACCAATTGGATCATACAATCGGTATGCCTTTGATTCTGGACTATAACCAGTAAACACACACTTTACTCCTTTGTCATCAAAATTTTTCCTTTGTTCTTTTGACACGTGTGCATATGCTACACACCCAAACACTCTCAAGTGTTCAACCATCCATCTATGCTTTGTCCATGCTTCCATTGGAATCTTGTCACAGACTGCTTTTGTAGGACTTCTATTGATTAAGTATACTGTTGTTGCTACAACCTCTCCCTAATATTCAATTGAGAGTCCTTTTTCTTTCATCATGCTTCTTGCCATCTCAATGATGGTTCTATTTTTTCTTTCAGCCACTCCATTTTGCTGTGGAGTATAACTGGCTGTAAGCTCTTTCATTATGCCATTCTGCCTACAAAAATTTACAAAAATATTGGAGCTATATTCCCCCCCTCTATCTGACCTTAGGACTTTGAGATTATGTCCACTTTCATTTTCAACCTGGGCTTTAAATTCTAAAAACTTATCAAAAGCTTTAGATTTATTTTTCATAAAGTAAACCCATGTTCTATGATTGAAATCATCTATGAAGGTCATAAAATAAGTACTCCCCCCAATGGAAGTGATTTGCATAGGGCCAACTAAATCAGTATGCACCAGCTCTAATGGTGCTCTTGCCCTTCTAGAGTTTCTAGAATTAAAGGGCAGCCTATGTTGCTTACCCAAAATGCAAGCCTCACACTTGCTACTGAACTCTTTAATACATGGAAAATCATCTACCATACGTTTCTTGGACAATAAATTTAAACCAGCATAGCCAAGATGTCCATACCTTAAATGCCATAGCTTGGAGGGGTCTTCAATCATGCTCTTGAAGGCTAATTGTTGTACTGCTGTACATTCTTTCTTGGGAGGTGGAGTTGTTGATTGTGAAGAGAAACACATCTCTACCTTTAATGGAAACATTCAATTCTTTGTCATTTGAATAGCTGCACCTATTTTCTTACTCCCATCCTTCTCATAAATGATGCATTGGTCATTCTCCATCAGCACTTTGTAACCATTATGAGTGAGTTGTCCAACACTCATCAAATTGTGCTTTATTCCTGGGGCAAAGTAAACATTCTGAATTTCTTGTTTCTCACCTTGCTTGGTGCGGATCATAATAGATCCTTTGCCCACAACTGGAACAATTCCATTGTTCCCCATTCTAATTTTAGATTTTACATTCTTATCAATGAAAGAAAAAAAACTTTCATTACCGCTCATGTGGTTACTACAACCGCAGTCTAAATACCAGACTTCGGGGCTGCCTTCTTCACCAACATTGCACATGATGAAGGCTGTGGGATTATCTCCATCACCCACTTTCATATCAGTCATATTGACACTTAGCTTTGACTGATTACTTTGCTTTTTCCAGCATTCACTGGCATAATGCCCAAATTTATGATAGTAATAACATTCAATATTACTCTTGTCTGAATTATATTTCTTTTTACCTTTGGAATTATTCTGAGAGCTGTTAGCTTCCTCATTTGTGGCTACTCATTCTAAGCTTTCTCCTCCAACATTTTGTTGTCCGGAGTTACCATGACCTCTGCCTCTTGAACCTCTTCCAGAATCATTTCTGCCTCTTCCCCTGCCTCTTGCATTGGGTTGAGCTCTGAAAGCTTGCTCTTGAGAATAATTTACTGATCTATTAATGCGATGCTCATGGGTTTGGAAAGAACCCATCAACTCATCAACAATCATTAATGAGAGATCATTTGCCTCTTCAATGGCAATAACTAAATTATCAAATTTTGAGGGTAGACTTCTCAAAACTTTTTCTACTATTCTTTGCTCCTCCATGGTTTCTCCATTGGTTCTCAACTGGTTTATCAAACCAGAGAGTCTTGAGCTGAAATCTGAGATGGACTCATTGTCCTTCATGAGGAGAGTCTCAAACTCTCTTCGAAGCATTTGGAGCTTCACCGACCGAACTTTCTCAGTCCCTTTAAAACTTGTGTGTAGAATATCCCAAGCTTCTTTGGAATAATTAGCTGTTGCTATTCTAGGAAAGATTGCCTTTGTCAAGGCAGTTTCTATCAAGCTCAAAGCTTTTGCATCTTTCCTCCTTAACTCCTTCTGCTGAGTCTTTTGATTATTTGTGAGGGCAGCAAACTAAACTGGGTCAGTCACATCCATGAATCCATTGACCACAAGCTCCCACAAATCATTTGCTGTCATAATAGTCCTCATCTTCTTTCTCCAAACATCATAATTTTGTCCATTGAAGGATGGTGGCTACTGCCAACTCTTTCCTACATCTCTAGCCATGTCTCCTGTGCAAGATAAACAAATACCCAAAAAAAACAAATGCCCAAACTCACAAAAATTTAGGGCCAATCAACTCTAATACCATGTAAAGAATTTAGAAGGAATACTAAATTCTGGAAATGCACAAAAATGCTCTATTTTCAGCAATGAAGAAATTCTAAATCCCAAAAATAGAGCAAGCACAAGAGTTAGAGAATTTATGCAAGAATCTACTTGCTTCTATTCAAACAAAAAACACTTTCTACAATAAGAAATTAAACTTGCAACTACTAGAGCTGCATAAAAACTATGAGCTTTGCAAAACTCTTACAAGATTATCTGAAGCAATCACTGCTTACTAGAATAATCATTCATATCTCTAATAAAAACAAAGTATTCAAAAACATCTCTTTGCTGCTGCATAAAAGAGAAATTACATTCATGCTTCCTTGTGAAAGAATAAAGTTATTCTTTCCTTTATAAAAAAATTGTTGTCCAAAAGAAGAAGAAGGAAGAAAGAAGAAGTCTATAGAAGAAATCAAATTTCCCCAAATCTGATTTGAACTTATCCAAAAAGTTCATTCAAAAAATATCTGATTTAACTTTAACAAAATTAAAGTCAAATATGGAGGCTAAGACAATCGGATTTGATTATGAAAATCCAACAATAATGACATATACCAGCACAAAATTTGCAAATTTGGATAGTAATATGCTTAACAACAACAACTTTAGAGATATATCATTTTAAAATCCACATTGGAGTTACACTATTTTTACAGGTTATCAGCACGAGCTTTAGATAACAATATTAAATACCAATTATAGATTGAAACTGGGACTATTCTATTCAGATATACAAATTGAATCATTCAAATCTTTAAGGTTGATTTAATACTCCTTAGAAGTTCGTAGGCTAGTGGAATCATGTTTCATTATGGCATTCATTGGACCCTTGCATGTTTCCTATTGTTTTTGTACTCAGTTGAAATAAAAGTCCAATTGTTATTGGGCTCTCGTCTATTGGAATTTTAAAATAAAATTAAATCAATCTTGCATATCTCCAGCTCTGTTTGTTTTGTCTCCTTCAGTTTATAGGGAAATAAGTTAGCTGTCAGTGTATGGGAGGATTGACCAGAGTTCGTAGCAGATTCTAAGATTTAATTAGCCCACTCTCTCGTGATTTGTGTATGAAGTCCAGCCTTGTCAGAATTTGAGAGATCCGTTGAATGCATGATAAATGTTAGATTTTCTTGTTAATTAAGTAAAGTTGTTATTATCTGTTAAATACTTTGAATGAATAAAGTGGATGATTGATTATATTCTAAGTTAGTTGCTACCCTTAAGCAAGGGCCTCTTGATTTAGTGTTTTATAGTTAGATTGTTAATTTTAGCATTAGATAGATTGCTCATTGCTTCGTTAGCTTTAGTTGTTGTAATTGTTCTTCTTTAATTTAATAGATATAATTTGTGAATATTATAAGTGGTGTAAAATTGTGATTAAAGTTGCACTAGAGTCATAATATTGCATCACTTGCCACCTGCAACAATGTTGTGAATATAGATTTACATTCTAGCATTGTTGGTGCTTTGGTTAATTGCTTGAATATAGTTCGTTCCCTTTATGCAACTGATCATTAGCTTAGGATGTCATTGGCTGCACATATAGTGTCAACATCATCCAAATAGATACATCTTTGATCGATAATTAATTGAACCTCTCTAAGATAATAGGTTGCTTAATATGGGATCTATTGGGCCGTCAAGTGTTTGCATTGAATTGTCTCCATCAACCTATTATAATTAGAAGTTAGTCATATACAACATACTAACTTATATCTTAACATTTTCTAACAATGCTAACTTGGGGCCTTTGACTTGTTGTCATTGTTAGATCATCACATTGGCTATCATGCAAAAGTTAAGATTGAAGAGCGGTGTAATGGTGTACAAGATAATTAATTGCACAATTATAATTTTTTATAATAATTTTGAAATAGTTTATAATTGCACTAAAGTATTGTTCAATGAAGTGAAAGTAATATGCTAGAAATAATTTATTTATCTATAGTTTACTAATTAGGAATGAAGTTTCTTAAAAGGATTTAAGTCCATCTAGTAACCTAGTCCAATAGCAATCAAATTCCAAATAACCATATCTTACATTTGGTACCCTTTTGGTTATGTAGTAACAAATGGATATTTTTGACATAAATACAAAGTAGGGCATCACCATGAATATATGTGTATAAGTAGCCACATCAAACATTTATAATACATCTTTCATTTTGTATTTGTCATAACAATTGTAGAGCTAGTAACCAAGTGTCATTAAAGTCTTATCCATTAGCAAGGGTCATGGATACAAAATAAAAATCATATAATTGATAGAAAGGAAATTTTTTTTGCATGATTATTTATTATTTCTATTCTTACAATAGTAGATTATTTCATAAGAATATTTATTTGAGTCTTACATAAAAAAGTTACGAGTGTAGGCTCAACAAAAAGTAATAATTTAAGTATGAAGTTAAACTTTGACATAATTGTGTGGCTATGACCTATTTAACAAGTTAGCAAACATTTTTATAACATAAGATTCTTGCATACAAAAATTGACTTTAAAAATAAGAAAATTTTGGAAAATACTCCAACTTAACTATGCTTTGCTAGTAAGTGCTTGGAGGAAACTAGATCAATTTTTAAACCTATGATTGCAAGTTTTAAGATGTAATTTTAACTAAAAGAATATGAAAATACTCTAAATTTTCCTAATGATTATTGATTAAAAAGGGCATCTAATTAGGAAGTGTGAACTATAGTTAATGCATTTTGATGATGAATAACTTATTATAAGCCTATGTCCAACATTTATTCATTTGTTTGGAGATTTACCTATTCAAAATTCACAACAATGATAGCTAGCTATAGCTTACACCTTCTAATCTTATTCTCCCTCCAATTTACCTACCATTTGAAATCTATAAAAGTATTTTAATGAAGCCATTGGTCTTGTTGGTACCTTGCACACCATATTTGACCTCTAGCCAACATATTTTTTAATGTCCATAAGAACGGACGCCATGACCTACTAAATGCATAGCCATCCCTTAGCATTAACACATTTTTCCTCATAAAATTAGTGTTGTCTCCTAGTAATGGGAGGGCATAATGGATTCATAAATTCCCTTCTTCATATTTGTTGTCTATTTGGCATAAATGCCATGACCTTGCTTAGATTTTTATTCTATTTTGCATTCTATGTTTGTTTAAGTTTTACATTATTTCTTTCTTTCACTTTTATTTTATTTCTTAAGTTATGTCTAAGCATTAATGGTTAGGGACACAAAAAAGTTTTTGTTTGTTGATATGCATATTATCTTTTTGTGTGTATTTTTTAACCTTGATATTAGTTTAAGAGAAGGGTGTCCATCACTAATACATAATTATTGAAACTTGATCATTAGGGTTAAATAAGTCATCATCCTATGAATGGTAAGTCTAATATAATGTTTAGGTGAAGCTAGAAGGCGATGCTTATTATAGAATGGGTAACTAGCAATGGGTTAAGATGATAGTTGCATTAAATAAGGAAATTCACAACTAGAGAATGCATATAACATAACGATCTCATGGTTGCAAAGGCATGATTAAATGGTTTCAAGACTAGATTATCATGATAAATTTCTAGTCCTATTTTGTTGAACCCCTAGCACCTACAAAAAACTATTCCAGTTCTCATGCGTACACATCACAAGGAAGAATTAGTACCTAGTAGTCCAAAACATAATTTACATACATACATATATATCCATGAAATATGCCTGAATGAAACTAATAAATTTAAAACTTTCAATTATTCAAGAATAGAAATAGTTTTAGAATTAAAGTAATAAGGCTATAATATAATCATTAAATCCATAAAAACATTCAAAAACATAAAGCACAATTATAACTTGAACTATATGGTTTATACCTAGACCAAATTACATTGGGACATTAGGTATTTAATATAAAATAGGGTAGAGAGTTTGTAAAAATAGGGTAGAGGGTTTGTAAGAGACAAGTGTCCATCATTAATACATAACTATATAACTATTGAACTTAATCAATAGGGCTAAAGAAGTCATTATTCTATGAATGATAAGTTTTATAGAATGTTTAGAGGAAGCTAGAAGGTTTAATCAACCAACATTCCAGAATGAGTGACTAAGGGCGAAGATGCAACTTGCACTATATAAAGAAATTCACAAGTAGGAAATGCATATAGCAAGACTAGATTATAATGATAAGTTGTTAAGTTTATTTTGTTGCACCCCTAACACCTATGAACATTATTCTGACTCTCGTGTGCACACATCACCAAAAAGGATTAATACCCTAGTTTGTGCAAAACATACCTTGTGAGTGTGCGTGTGTGCATGTGCGCACACACATGTAGTATACCTATATGAAATCATTTAATTCAAATTGACAATAACTCAATAATAGAAATAGTTTCAAAATTAAAGTGCTAAGACAATAACATTACTCATTAAATCCATAGAAACATTCAAAAACATAGAATACGATTATTGTTTGAACCATATGGTTTATGCCTTATTCCAAATTCTATCGGGACTTAGACATTTGACATAAAAACAGAGTGAAGAGTTTGTGAAAACATGGCATTAACACTAGATCTAGATCTATATCTAGTAGAGATGATGGGGGAGACGAGGTTTTACGGTAGCCTCCAAAGGTACCACCCTTGGCATTGTCAAGCCAGGCCCTTCACTCATGTCCATAACTTTTCCAGCTGGAACAGACCACTCAAAGCTATGTAAGAAAGTTGCCACAGTGAGCTGCACCATATTCATTGCCAACACAGCACCAGGACATCCTCTTCTCCCTGCCCCAAATGGAATTATCTCCGAGTCATCCGATTTCATTTGTATGTTGTTTACGTCTATCTCCCTATCCATAAAACGCTCTGGTATAAACTCTAGTGGTTTATCCCACAATTTTGGGTCCCTATGAATTGCCCATGCATTTACAAACATCATTGTTCCTGCAGGAATATGATAGCCTCCCACAGTGCAATCCTCAATAGATTCATGTACCGAAAGCAAAGGTGCTGATGGATGGAGACGCATGGTCTCTCTCACTACTGATTGCAAGTATTTTAATTGGGGTATGTCTGACTCCTCCACCAGTCTGTTTCGTCCAACCTTAGAATCAAGTTCCTCTTGTACCTTCCTCATTGCATGTGGATGTGCTAATAACATTGACAATGTCCACTCCATGGCAACTGAAAGTGTATCAGAACCTGCGCTAAACATAATCTGCAAAGGTACAAGCATTAAATAACAAGGAGAAGAGATAAAATCTCTAGTCACAAAAATTTAGTTTACATTTAATGTATTTGATTAGCAATTTAGCATACATATAATTTATAAGTAAAATTCATAGAGAGATATGAAATGTTAAAAATCTTTAGCATTTGAATAAAACAAATATAGAAACAACAGTCTATAGTAAGAGGAAAGTTATTGTATCGTTTCTTACAGAAGCTTTATTTATTTTTTAAGGACAGCAATAAGAAAGATGGTGCTATTGTATATTTACAATAGCTAAATCACAAGAACTAAAATGGTTGAGAAATGAGAAAGTGAAAACACTTACACCAGTAGTTGCCTTGATGAATTCATCTTTATCAGGAATTGCATCACCATTCTGGTCTGCCTGAGCGATGAGAACATCAACAAAGTCTTCCATCTCTCCGCCGTGCTTTGGTCCTTTCTCCTTGTGCTTCTCCAATATTTTCTGCATATACAAGTCTAACTGTACTTGTATATTCTTCATAGCCCTCTCATACCCTTGCAAATCAAGCCACTTCAACCACGGAATATAATCCCCAATATTCACACATCCATGATACACAAACGACTCTTCAATAGCTTTGGAAACAATCTCCTCCGAAACTCCTGAGTCATCTCCAAAATACTTCTCATTTATGATCATAGACATGAGAGTCTTGAAATTCAACGTGTTGAAAAACCTCTTCATGTTAACAGCATTCTTCAGCTGTGCCTGCTCAAACAAAGAATTCACTCCTTTGCGAAGTTGTTGCGATCTCTTGGGAGCAAAAGACTGGATACTTTTGGGAGAGAGAAGCTCAAGAACACAGATTCTTCTAGCGATTCTCCAGAAGGGGCCATAAGGAGCCCAAGCAATCATAGAATAATTGTACCCCAAATGCTGGCCTTGTGAAAGCCGAGGCTTCGATCCCAAAGCCTTGTCATTCACTGTAAAACATTCCCTTGCTAATTCTGCAGAGCTTATGATCAAAACTGGGCGGCTACCAAATTTGACATGCATAACAGGTCCATAACGTTTAGCAAGTGAAGCTAGAATCTGGTGAATTGGCCTGTTTTTGTCTAGCAGAATATGGAAGTGGCCAATTAAAGGAAGACCTCTCGGGCCTGGAGGGAGACGGTTCTTGTTAGAACTTGCAAGGCTTTTTAGTAGTAAAAGTGCAACATAAATTGTAGCAACTCCTACCACAATAACAGGCCATGTTATTGTTTGCTCCATCAACCCTTCCATCTTCCTCTCAAACATCTTTGCTTCCTGAATGCCATTTGCAGTATAACTATATGACTATATATAGTGAATCTCTTCGCAGAAAGTAAAGAAAGACTGCGTGAGAATAATTATCTGTATTGTATCAGAGTCAAAGCACGTTCCTGACCAAAGTTTTCATCCAATTTAAAATGTATACCAAATCGTCAGATCTCGATCAATTCAATGGGCGAACAGAGAATCTCTGTAGAGCACGTAGAAAAACAGAATTGTCAATTCTATGTTTCACAACGCATGCATTGAAACTATATGCAAACGTGATAAATTCTTCATGAATGATTTAATGAATGTGAAAGAATAGGGGCAACACAAAAATATTGAAACCTTCATTCTATGTTTGAGAGGCACGCATTGACTTAAATATGAGTACGTACATTCGACTAAAATATTTATATCCAAGCTGAAATTGTGGAATCAATAATGTCAGGCAAGTGAGAGAATTTCAGATGAATTAATTAATGAATGCGAAAGAATATATTCCAATCCGCTCTCTGAAAACGAGAGATCACCGGGAGATTCTGTGTAAACAGACAAATAACTAGAGGATAAAATTAAAATATTGTTCCTAGCTTCAATATTGACGGAGAAGGTATTTTGTTTAGGAATTGTGATAGAGACTGATAATGGCATTGGACATTAATTTTTCAAATGAATGTTAAGAAAATGATAAAAAAATTTAAATGTATCTTCAAAAAAAAATAACAAGCTTGTTGATGTTGGCATGTTCTTATGATTAAGTTGTTGTATTGTTTTTGTCATCAAAGTTCAAATTCTATTCGGAATGAGGCCCTCCATTTATGGCCTCACCGGTTCATAGCTCCAGGTCAAAGTGTTTACCATATATATATATGCTTAGCACTTCCCACAAACCAAGCCAAACTAATTCAATTTGGGTTCAATTATCATAGAAGTAAAAATAAAATTGAAAGAAAAATAATAAAAATAGTATTACCAATCTAATGTGGTTTCAACTATTGTAACTAGCATATACATATTCTATGTATAAAATACGTCGAGGTGTATCGAGGCATTGAATCTTTTCAACTTAATATTTTTTATTAAATTAAATGTCTTGATACATCTTGTGTGTGTGTATATATATATATATATATATATATATATATATATATATATATATATATATATATGCTAGTAGCAATCATGACACGACATGCAAGACATTAAATGGATTTAGGGATAGGGTTAGGATTGGGGTTATGGTTAGAATTATGGTTAAGGTTGGGTTGTCTAGAGATAGAATTAGGGTTAAGGATATAAATAGGTTACAAGATTAAGATATAATGGTTAGCATTAGATAAGGGTTATCAATGCATTATACTATAGTTGTAATCCTAATGTTGGATTTCAAATACTATCTCTAACCGCAGAACCATCATTAGGGTTATGGTTAGAAGTATGGTCAGGATTAGGGTTAAGAGTATGGTTACAGTTAGGGTTTAGGGCTAGAGATTGGATTGCAGTTAGGGTTAAGGTTCACATCATGGTTAGGATTAGGGTTAGGGTTTAGAGTTAACAATTGGATTATTGTTAGGGTTAAGGTTCACATCATAGTTAGGGTTAGGTTTTGGGTTACAATTTAGTATTATGCTTAGGGTTAGGGTTAGGATTATGGCAAGGGTTGGGGTTAGGGTCAAGATTAGAGTCAGAATTACGACTAGGATTAGGGCTTAAGGTTATGGTTAAGATTATGTTTAGGTTTAGTGTAGTTGATTATGGTTCAAATTTTAGCTAGTGTTAGGGTTAACACCATGGTAAGTCTTAGGGTTAGGGTTAAGCTTAGGATTATTGTTAGGATTTCAATTTTAATTAGGGTTACGGTAAGGATTATAATTTACATCATAGTTAGGGCTAGGGCCTTGGTTATGGAGATAATTAGACTTAGGAGTATGTTCAGGGTTGGGATTAGAGATAGGTTTAGGATTATGGCTAAAATTAAGGTTTACATAATTGTTAAGGATGGAGTCAATATTTGGGTTAGAGTTAGGATTAGGGTTTAAGTTAGGGCTAGGGTTAGGATTATGGTCATCATAATCAAGTTATACACCATAAAAATATGATAGATAGTCCATCACAACAATCAATACATCCTAAGAAGTCCTAACCATGGAGACAAAAAAGGAAACATATGGAAGGGTATTACAATATTATTTGAAACACCTCAGGTGGTTCATTCATTCTTGGAGAACATGTAATATTCTCTCATGGTCCTCACTATCTAGTCTCCACTTGTGAAGTCGAAGTTGTGATCTAACTAGATGGAGAGAAAGGGAGGTAGCAACTACTAGGTGGCTATATTGATATATCCTACCATCAATAAGTGATATATCA
Organism: Chamaecyparis obtusa; assembly: GCA_027943335.1. Lineage (NCBI taxonomy): Eukaryota > Viridiplantae > Streptophyta > Pinopsida > Cupressales > Cupressaceae > Chamaecyparis > Chamaecyparis obtusa. The sequence continues at coordinate 876,362 of BSBK01002666.1, forward strand.
ACAAAGTGAATCCCATATTGGACTATTTTGATTTGCTTGAAATATGTTCCTTCTAAAATAACTGAACCTAAACCACAAATTTTAACAAAATTCAAAATATTTTAAAATTGTGTGTGTGTGTGTGTGTATACTATGTGTGTATGCATATATTCAAAGAAATTCAAGATATAAAGCATGTAAACCTATGGAAAACAACATTCCATCACTTTTTTGGGGTTCAATTAACTTTATCCTCTTTACAATGCAATGCAATAAATAGTAACTAAATCCTACATTTTTAGGCTCTACAATCACTGTAAAGACATCTCTTGCATACCAATAAGAGGAAATGATCTTGACCCTTCTCCAACATCTATTGCATGAGCTTTCATTGAGCCTTCTCCAATGTATCCATTACTTGAAATTGGGTTGAGCCTTCTCTAAAATTGATTTCTTCAACTTGGGTTGTGACCCTCATTCCCGAGCTCTTCTACTTCAACTTGTACTTGTTGATTGTGAGAAACACACAAAAATGAAACAAATGAAAACAATTTTGAGAAAAAGAAATTATATATATATATATATATATATATATATATATATATATATATATATAGAGAGAGAGAGAGAGAGAGAGAGAGAGGGGGGGAAGGGACTAAAAATACACTAGAGAGACCTAAAAGACTATATAGTAAGAAGACCCAAAGAGAGAGAGAGAGAGAGAGAGAGAGAGAGAGAGAGAGAGAGAGAGGAGAGGACTTAAAAATAGAGAGAGATAAAATTATATATATATATATATATATATATATATATATATATATATATATATATATATAGAGAGAGAGAGAGAGAGAGAGAGAGAGAGTATCAAGGGGAGAGAGCCCAAAAAATTTTAAATAGGGGAGAGAGGACTTAAACACACACACACACACACACACACACACACACACACACACACACACACACACACACAGAATCTATAAAGATTAAATTAAAGATACATACCTCCTTTAGTTCTATAATAATGTTCCAATGCAATGTCATGATTTCTTTGTTATCTACTAGGTGACCACTTTCATTCATCTTTATTTATCTTTGTCCTTTTATTTCCCATTTCCTTTCTTCAAAAAAATTCCCTTGAAAAATGTACACGAAGAAAAACTATCTTCTTTATAAAAAAAATATGAATTATCTTTGATTATGTTTTTAGCAAAAATAAAAATAAAAAATAATAATTTATATTTGATTGATCAATCACGCCAAAAAAAACAAATCTGACCGACCTATCTCAAGTGAACATAACAAGTTAGAAATTTCATATTAGTCGTTTCATAATTGTTTGTGCCACACATGTTTGCTCAAAGAGGTCTTCGATCGAAGACCTTTTGGCTTGCTTGAACCCACTTTGATCGAAGACCTTCTAGCTCACTCGAACCCACTTCGATTAAATGTCCCTATTATGGGCTTCACCCCCAAAGCAAACTTGTTCATGTGGATTTATGGCCTTTGAAGCTCTGGTTCAAGGCCAAAATAGAACAATATTGAGAAACCCAAATGCAAGCTGGTGCTACTCAAAATGAGCTTTTCAATGATTATGACTTCAATATATTTTGAGTTTATTATGACTTTGTATTTTTAGTTTTATAAACATAGGTCTCTGACCATATAGAAACTTCTCTATTCAATGCTTCAGGAAAAATGGTAAAATAGGTAAAACAAATAATGAAAATTATCTCTAGACACTAGGTATTTATGTTCTCTTTCTCACAAAAAAAAAGAAAAAATGAATTTTGATATATGCAAAATAAGTTAGGGGCTGCTAAATGAACCTATGTCTAAATTATAGTTAATGTCACTTCAAAACTTAATAAACTATAAAATATTCAACCAAATCAAATGAAACCAATTGGATATACTAGATATTAGTGTTACAAACCTAAATTTGAAAGAATTACATTTTTATCCTTTTTAGATAAAAAAAGTTACACTCAACTAGATGAATGTCACTCTTTAAAAATTTTGTTTTCTGATAGAAACTGCATTTTGAAGGAGACTGAAAAATGGATACAAATCAATTCCAATATAAATATATATATATATATATATATATATATATATATATATGTATATATATATATGTATATATATATATATATATATCTATGTATATATATATATATGTATATATATGTATATGTATACATATATATATATATACATGCACACACACACACACACACACACACACACACACACACACACACACACACACATATATATGTATATGTATATGTATATGTATATGTATATGTATATATATATATGTATATGTATATGTATATGTATATATATATATATGTATATATATATATGTATATATATATATGTATATGTATATATATATATGCATATATATATATATATATGCATATATATATATATATGCATATATATATATATATATATATATATATATGTATATATATATATATATATATATATATATATATATATATATATATATATATATATATATATATATATATATATATATGTATATATATGTATATATATATGATGCAAGGGCATTCTAGGGTACTCGGTGAATCTGCATGGAGGTGTGTTGTTTTGGTTATGTGGTACTCGGTTGTATATATATATATATATGTATGTATGTATGTATATATATATGTATATATATATATGTATATAGATGTATATATATGTATATACATGTATATATACATGTATATATATGTATATACATATACATATGTATATATATATATGATGCAAGGGCATTCTAGGGTACTCGGTGAATCTGCATGGAGGTGTGTTGTTTTGGTTATGTGGTACTCGGTTGCAACTTTAACCGATGGTCTCGGTTATTGAAGGAGGCTCGGTTGCTGAAGGGACTCGGTGAAGCTTCTAGTGCTCGGTGGAACTGGTCCTTGGTGTTGCCTGTGTTGCTCGATGTTGCCTGGCTTGGTCAGTTCACTTGTTCTCAGTTGTTTCTCTTGCGCTCGGTAGTGTGTGATTTGGTCGGATGACTTGGTGCATTTATTGTTGGTAGCTGTTGTTACAGGATGACATATTGAATTTAATAATTGTTAGGCTACACATACAATTCCTCCAACTTTTTAGCTTGCATACTCTTCCACTTCAGCTTCCTCTATCTTTTCAAGTCTTTCCTTGATAACACACATGCTTGTTCTTCACACTGATCAACCGTACCTTCAGGATCCACCAACTCAACTCGACTACCAATACTCAGGCTTCTCCTACCAAGTGTTGTATCTAGCAAAGGCATAGGGGAAAGCTTCCTGTCATCCTTCTCAATAGTAAAAAAATTCTTCACACAATCATACATAGCTCTGAAATCATATTGCCAAGGTCTATCGAGCAATATATCACAACTATTCATCTCCACAATGTCACATAACATAAGATCCTTATACTAGCCAATCTGAATATCAACAGAGCACTGTTCTCTTACTTCTAGAGCATGAACATTTTGCAACCAGCCAATCCTATAAGGACAAGGATGCTTCATTCTATTCAAACCAAGTTTCTAAACCATGTCCTCGGCAACAAGGTTATCAATACTAATTGTATTGCATTTAATATTTGTTTGTAGCAGAAGCCAACTTGGCTTAGGAGTTAATTGTTTCATCTAGCCGGCTTGTGGCTGATGATTAGTATTTATAGGATGTTTGGGTAGTTGTTTTAGGCATCAGATTAGAAGTTCTAGGAGTTGATTTGGGAGAACTAGACAAGTGAAGTTGTGGAAAAGATCTTGCGAGATCTAGCAGATCAGATTGAATTCTGATAGTTTATGTTAGCAGAGCTAGTTGTTGAGGCTTGGAGACAAGGAGATTTCTTGGAGGCTTGTGAGCTCAAGTTTAGATCTACCTTAGGGTTTCCATCAATTGCTAATTTGTTTCATAACTAAACTAGCTAGAGTTGTATTGGATCTTGTTGATCTTGCAGAATTACTTCTTAATTGTAATTGGCCCTAACTCAGAAGGCCTTACAGCTGGGCATGTTAATGAAAATTTGATTTGAAACTATTATTGTGTTGTCTTATTCTGTTGTGTTGTTCTGAAGCTACAAGGTTGGACTGTCCTTAATTGGATCCTCCCTACCTTGGTCTGCATCAGGTGGTATCAAAACTGAGTTGATCTTGTGTTGGGTGAAGGTTGACCTAGCAAGGCAGATCTTGCGAAGTTGATCTTGTTGGCAAAGATTTGAGTTGCAGATCTATGGCACTGAACTTGTGGATCTTGCCCTAGTTGTTGGGTGAGGTGGCAGGTTGAGATTTGACTTGCATACAAATTGGAGATTGCCACAAGGTGGTTGATGTAGGGGTTTTTTGCAAAGGGTTTTCTTATCTTTAAGGATGCCTCTGAGAAGATTGGACCCTAGAGTAATTGCGGATCTATGTGATACTGTGGAATCTAGGATTACAGAGAAGGTGAAATCTGATTTCAGATCTGAGATGGAATTGATGAAGAATGACATGGTCATTGAGATCATGAGAGTTTTTACTAGTGTACCTCATAATTTTGGTACTGAGGATGGTTATGAGGAAGCTGCTAAAGACTTTGAATCTACTAGATCTAGTGGAGATGACCGGAGGGATGGATCTGGTAAGGATAGAACTGCTTGGCTGCATAGATCTAGAACTCGGTTAAGTAATAGTTATCGAATGGAAGTTTCTACTTTCTCTGGTACTTTGAAGCTTGAGAACTTGATTGATTGGATTGGTGAACTTGAAGATTTCTTTGAGCTAGAAGAAATTGAAGATCCTCTTCGAGTGAGGTTGGCACAGACAAAATTGAAAGGACATGCTTCTCTTTGGTGGAAATAATTACAAAGAGATAGAGAAGATGAAGGTGAAATGAAGATCAATCGGTGGAGGTTGATGGTGACTAAGTTGAAAGCTAAGTTCATACCTATCGACTATGAGCTTGACTTGTTTAAGAAGTTGTAGAATCTAAAGCAGAAGGATTTGTCTATTGAAGATTATACCGAGGAGTTCTACAAACTTACTATTCGGTCTGGACACCGAGAGCTTGGTAAGGAAAATGTAGCTTGGTATGTGAATGGTTTGAGATTCAATATTCAGGATGAGCTTGGTATGCTAAAGATTGATTCTATTGAAGATGCTTATCAGTATGCTCTGAAGGCATAAGATAATTTAAGGAGGAAACATCATAGTAACTCCTGAGGGAAGGAAAATATTGATCACTTGGTGAAGGGTAAACCGACTGATGTAGAAGATGAACAAAAACCTTTAGAACTAAAGAAGAAGACAGGTAGAGTTATCTTTAAAGGTACTTGTTATAACTGTGGTGAAGAAGGACACCATTATTTTGAGTGTACACAGAGGAAGATTGGTGGCCGACGAGCTACTGTGGTGAATGAAAATGTTGAGACTGAACTTGAATCTGAGAACTTGCTGGTTTGGTGAACATTACTCGGTACAAAGGTGGAACCTTGTCAGAGGAGTAACTTGTTTAGGACTCGGTGCAAGTCTGGAGGTAAAATATGTGATGTTATTGTTGATAGTGGTAGTACTGATAACCTTGTTGCCAAGGACATGGTTCAGAAACTTGGTTTGAATAGAATGAAGCATCCTTGTCCTTATAGGATTGGTTGGTTGCAAAATGTTCATGCTCTAGAAGTAAGAGAATAGTGCTTTGTCGATATTTAGATTGGCCAGTATAAGGATATTGTGTTATGTGACATTGTGGAGATGAATAGTTGATATATATTTCTTGGTAGACCTTGGCAATATGATTGCAGAGCTATGTATGATTGTGTGAAGAATGTTTTTACTATTGAGAAGGATGACAGGAAGTTTTCCCTGATGCCTTTGTTGGATACAATGCTCAGTAGGAGAAGCCTGAGTATTGGTAGCTGAGTTGAGTTGGTGGATCCTGAAGGTATGGTTGATCAGTGTGAAAAACAAGCCTGTGTGTTATCAAGGAAAGACTTGAAAAGACAGAGGAAGCTGAAGTGGAAGAGTATGCAAGCTAAAAAGTTGGAAGATGTGTATGTGAAGAACCAGTTCGGGGTTTATGTCCTGCCCAGAAGATGTTCTTCTCACATATGAACATCTTTTCAAACCCAGGGTGTCTAATGCAGGGGCATTCTAGGGTACTCAGTGAATCTGCATGAAGGTGTGTTGTTTTGGTTTTGTGGTACTTGGTTGCAGCTTTAACCAACGGTCTCAGTTATTGAAGGAGGATCGGTCAATGAAGGGACTCAGTGAAGCTTCTGGTGCTTGGTGGAATTGGTGCTCAGTGTTGCCTATGTTTCTTAGTGTTGCCTAGCTTGGTCGATTCACTGGTGCTTAGTTATTTCTCTGGCACTCAGTAGTCCTGGTTTACCAACATGAGTTTTGTGTGATTTGGTTGGCCGACTTAGTGCATTTATTGTTGGTAGATGTTGTTACAGGCTGACATGTTGAATTTAATAATTGTAAGGTTGTTTGAGAGTTGACTTGTGGGTATGTGCAGCATCATGGTATGCCAAAAAGTGGTGATGTGAAAAAAACTAATTTTCACTCGTCCAAAAGCACACAAATAGATTTGTTGACTTTTTGGTAGGTCTGGGTGTCAATACACCTGGCCAAACCAAAATCCAAACCTAAAGGCATTATCAGACATCTGATAATATCAGATATTCGATATTTTCCAGTGAATATAAATCACTATACCCAGCCGCGTTCAACATTTTTTCATTGCAAAAATGTGAATGCAGCTAGGATTTCGGATATCTGGTCCCGTATCCCCTATCTGATTTTTACCAAATTGCCCAGGTAAGTGAAGCTTCTATTTTTTATTATTTTAATTGTTTTTTGTTGTTTTTAAATATAAATATATAGTTTTTTATATAAAAATTAGGGTAGCAATGAGTTTTTGTATTGTTTTTTAAAATTCATTGTAATTATCTCTTTTTTTTCATTGCTATCAGACATGGAATTATAAAACCCTCCTAATGATCCCGTAAACAATCCAGACCCACCTCCCAACAATCCCCCACCTCTAGAAGATGTACCTGTCACAAACCCTTATCGTTTAGAAGATCTAATAGGAAATAATCTAAATGAACTTAGAGGATTGGAAATTGCATATGCCAATATCCCCACATTGCGCCCCATGTTTACAACATTGAACACAATATTTGAAAACATGGAGAAACTGACATAGCAACATAATGCTGCACTTCTTTGGCATGATTCCATGCACACCCAATTTGACGATGGGCTTGATTATGATCAAGTCATGAACCTAAATATAACAAAACATGACATAGCTAATCTTTTTGTGGATCCTAAAACCGGTCTAAAAGTAGACCCTAAAAAAACCAAGTTGTCAATTAAATGGTGCACAAATAGTGCAATACGTGACAACTTTTGGCACCCTTGGTGGATGGTTTTTGATAGACCACCTCACAACAATCTAGATGTCCCATTTTATTTTCTTAGAAAATTGTATGCTGAATTTGTGCTCGGTCACAAGGTGGATTATTGGAGTATGAGACAAAACCAGGGTTTAGGTTTAGATGCTCCGCAAGATAGGCCATCATCACAATGGGTGAAATCCAGCATATATGTCCCCCCTCCCAAGATTTCACCACCTCCCACAGTGCGCGCAACATCCAAACATTATTATTGAGGTCAGCTCATAGACTATTCGAGTCATTCGCGCATTGAGTGATCTACTAGTTACGTAAAGCACAACATTGTTGTCTCCTCATCTTGATGCTTCTAGCACTTCCATGAGCTCACATGTTTGTGTGGCCCACACTTGCGTTATATGCAAGAATATTTTCCTTGGTCCCCTGACTGATAGTGATACATATAGTTTCGGCTTCAATGGGGATGACTCTACACAACACACTATAGGCACTGAAGTAGCTCATGGAGATGTGCATTAGGAGCCTATAGTGCCATGGACTCCCACTGTTATGGTAAGGGTAAATCGTTCAATTTTTACATTGTTTTTAAATTTTATTATTCGTATTTTTAGTAGAATTTCCTTATAATAATTTCCCACTTATGTCTTTTTATGTGTTACATTTATGTTCAATTGATGACAAAGGAGGAGATGGCACAGGTGGAGGGGTCCACACTTTCAACCATATCATTTGGTCTTGACTCTTCCACAATACATATGTTTTAATGTACTCATTGGTTTCCTTTTAAATTATGATAATAGTATATGTACATTGTTTTCTAATTTTTATGATCATCTTTTACATACAGATGCAGGTGTCACCAGTTGCCACTGGGGGGTAATGTGAGGGGGTGCAGGTCTCATCTGTTGATAAAGGAAAGGTAATTAAGTAATTTAGTTTGTTTATGCATATATGTATACTTGTCAATTGTGTGTACTCATTTTTAATTTACATGGTTTATTTGACAAAGAGTGGCATGTGATGATGTCGTGAGACCCTATCATCATGATAGAGTCACAGGCATATCCATTCAGAGTGATAGCCCCACACTACATACATTTCTAAAGTTATTTGTGTGTATTTTTCTATCAAGTATATATAACATGGTTAAGTTATGATAATATGAAGTATCTGCTTGACTTTTGTAGGTCACTCCTAGTTTGAGGGAGCTAGAATGGCAAGGGTTTGTATTGCTGATGACTTAGCCAACAATCCCTGAAGAAAGTTCAATATAGGTAAGTTTTAATGTTAATTCAGTTATTTTGTAAACATATATTTGCTACCAAGTTTTTAACATTAAATAGTATAACTCGTAGATCAATCTCATGTTCATAAACATATACAAGTGGGAGTCATCATTGGTGGCACTATTCCTGCGCTACCTAGGACATATATTAGGTCTCCTGCCCGCGGGAGGAGGCAAAGAGGTGAGGTATATGAGAGCTCAATTTTAGTTTAAATTTTATTTATTATTGTTGACTATGATTCTGAATTTTAATCTAACTTGGGGTTTCACTTTTATGTTTGAATGCAGGATCCATTAGAGCCGAAGAGTACTTCAAAAAGGCTCCATTTTGATGATCCACCAGTAGAATAGGATGTCCTAGAAATATTTGTAGTTGAACTTCTTATTTTGAGATGTCATATGACATATTTTGAGATGGCGTATGCCACATTGTATCTAGATATGTTGACATATAATCATGAGGACATAATTATTGTTCATTTTGATATATATATGAAACTTGATATTCGATCCAATTTGTTAATTGTGTGTTCATTTATTCATTGTTAGTATGTAAATATGTTTGTGTGTATGTACTCTTGTGTAAAATTTATGCCTTAAGTATATTCATGTATATTCAAGTACAATATTCATAATCTAAATTCACGTGTATGGGCTATGTGCATGACTTAAGTGAATTCATGTTGTATGCTTTATAATTATGTGCTACATGTATGCTTCATGACTTAAGAAAATTTATATGTACACTTTATGTGCTACATGTGTTCACACGTGTAATTCATCATTTGAAGTATATAAGGATATCTATTAAAGTGGTTTCAAGGTTTGTAGACTTACCTTTTACTCCCAATGGCTAAAAGACTTCACACTAGCCTAATTACATAATCAAACACCCTTTTGGCCATATCAAAACATATTGGTCTTTTGGACAAAATATCAGTACTCTGTCTGTACCCCTACAAATACACTAGGAACGCCTAAGAAATATAGTCTTGTAGCATCTCATGGATCGCCGATACCTCTCGCAAGGTTTGAGTTATGAGGCTTGATAGTTTGCTGACCAATCGTGCCTAGTGTAACTTTCAACTGACCCTCACTGCAAGTTTTGGCATCGAGCGAGACTGGCATGCCAAATTCAAACAAATTTGAATCTCCCAGAATAGAGAGAGGTTATTGTTGGCCTCAAAAATTCCATCCTATAGCATCTCACATATCTCTAATACCTCTCACGGGCTCCGAGTTACGAGCCTTGAAAGTTCACTGCCCAATCGTGCTTAGTGCACCTTGGGGACACTTTGGTCCGGCGTGGTTTGAAACGTTGTGCTGACTTAGTGGTCAAAATGGGGTTGTCCCTAACATTTACCCACCCAAATGGAGCTAATGGCACAATCCATTTGGTGCCAGGATGAATGGTTTGGAAGTAATCCATTGGTGCAACTTTCAATTGACCCTCACTGCAAGTTTTGGCATCGAGCGAGACTGGCATGCCAAATTCAAAAAAATTTAAATCTCCCAGAATAGAGAGAGGTTATTTTAGGCCTTAGAAAAACCATCCTATAGCATCTCATGGATCTCTGACACCTCTCATGGGCTCCGAGTTATGAGCCTCGAAAGTTCACTGCCCAATCATGCTTAGTGCACCTTGGGGACACTTTGCTCCAACATGGTCCGGAACATTCTGCTGACTCAATGGTCGAAACAGGGTTGTGCCTAGCATTTACCCACCCAACCAGAGCTAATGGAATAGTCCATTTGGTACCGAGATGAACGGTTTGCAAGTAATTCATTGGTGCAACTTTCAATTGACCCTCACTACAAGTTTTGGCATCGAGTGAGACTGGGGTGACAAATTCAAACAAATTTGAATCTCCAAGAATGGAGAGAGGTTATTATAGGCCTCAAAAATTCCATCCTATAGCATCTTATGGATCTCCAATACGTCTCACAGGCTCTAAGTTACGAGCCTCAAAAGTTTGTTGTCTAATCGTGCTTAGTGCACCTTGGGGACACTTTGCTCCGACATGGTCTGGAACATTCTGCTGACTCAGTGGTCAAAATGGGGTTGTGCCTAGTGTTTACCCACCCAACCTGAGCTAATGAAATAGTCCATTTGGTGCCAAAATGAACGGTTCAGAAGTAATCTATTGGTGCAACTTTCAACTGACCCTCACTACAAGTTTTGGCATCGAGCGAGACTAGCATGCCAAATTCAAATAAATTTGAATCTCCCAGAATGGAGAGAGGTTATTTTAGGCCTCAGAAACATCATCATGTAGCATCTCATGGATCTCCAATACCTCTCATGGGCTCCAAGTTATGATCCTTGAAAGTTCACTGCCCAATCGTGCTTAGTGCACCTTGGGGAGACTTTGCTTTGGCATGGTCTGGAACGTTCTACTGACTCAGTGGTCAAAATGGGGTTGTGCCTAGCATTTACCCACTCAACCAGAGCTAATGGCGTAGTCCATTTGGTGTCAAGATGAATGGTTTAGAATTAATCCATTGGTGAAACTTTCAACTGACCCTCACTACAAGTTTTGGCATTGAGCGAGACTGGCATGCCAAATTAAATTTTTTTTGAATCTCCCAGAATAAAGAGAGGTTATTGTAGGCCTTAGAAATTCCATCTTGTAGCATCTCACAGATCTCTAATACCTCTCATGAGCTTTGAGTTACGAGCCTCAAAAGTTCACTGCCCAATCGTGCTTAGTGCACCTTGGGGACACTTTGCTCCAGCGTGGTCTGAAATGTTATGCTGACTTAGTGGTTGAAATGGGGTTGTGCCTAGCATTTACCCACCCAACCAGAGCTAATGGTGCAGTCCATTCAGTGCTGAAATGAATGGTTTGGAAGTAATCCATTGGTGCAACTTTCAACTGACCCTCACTGCAAGTTTTGGCATCGAGCGAGACTGGCATGCCAAATTCAAACAAATTTGAATCTCTTAGAATGGAGATAGGTTATTGTAGGCCTCTAAAACACCATCTTGTAGCATCTCATGGGTCTTTGATACCTCTCATGAGCTCCGAGTTATGAGCCTCGAAAGTTTGATACCCAATCATGCTTAGTGCACCTTGGGGACACTTTGCTCCAACGTGGTTCGGAACGTTCTGCTAACTTAGTGGTCAAAATGGGGTTGTACCTAGTGTTTACCCACCCAACTAGAGCTAATGGTGCATTCCATTCGGTGTTAGGATGAATGGTTTGGAAGTAATCCATTGGTGCAACTTTCAACTGACCCTCACTGCAAGTTTTGGCATCGAGCGAGACTGGCGTGCCAAATTCAAACAAATTTGAATCTCCTAGAATGGAGAGAGGTTATTGTAGGCCTTGAAAATGTCATCCTGTAGCATCTCACAGATCTTTGATACCTCTCACGGGCTCTGAGTTACGAGCCTCAAAAGTTTGTTGCCTAATCATGCTTAGTTCACCTTGGGGACACTTTGCTCCAGGGTAGTTTGGAACATTCTACTGACTCAATGGTCGAAAAGGGGTTGTGCCTAGTGTTTACCCACCCAACCAAAGCTAATGGAACATTCCGTTTAGTGCTAGGATGAATGGTTTGGAAGTAATCCATTGGTGCAACTTTCAATTGACCCTCACTGCAAGTTTCGGCATCGAGCGAGATTGGTGTGCCAAATTCAAAAAAATTTAAATCTCCCAGAACAAAGAGAGGTTATTGTAGGCCTCAAAAATGCTATCCTGTAGCATCTCATAAATCTCTGATACCTCTCATAGGGTCTGAGTTATGAGTCTAGAAATTTCATTGCCCAATCGTGCTTAGTGCACCTTGGGGACACTTTGGTCCCGCATGGTCTGGAACGTTCTACTGACTCAGTGGTCGAAACGGGGTTGTTCCTAGAGTTTAGCCACCCAACCAAAGCTAATGGCATAGTCCATTCGATGCTAGGATGCAATCCTTGAACACTATCCCTTCACCTAGAGAATCATCTTTTTACTTTGGACACATTTGACCAATTTTGACTCAATGACTCCAACTATTACATCATTTGATGATACAAATGTAATAGAATTAAGACAATAGAAATGTAAGGATACAAAATTAAGATGATACAAATTATATAAGGATACAACATTCATAGTAAGGAAACACATTTTTTGCACTTTACATGGCATTAAGATGATACAAATGTGAGCTTTTAATATTTGCAAATCAACCCTATGGGCTCTTTTATATTTCCAATTTTGCATCTAATTTTTTATACATAAAATTTGGCATCTAAATATGCACATTACATTCGATTGTTGCTTTTATATACAAAATTTGGCATCTAAATATGCACATTACATTCGATTGTTGTTTTTATATACAAAATTTGGCATCTAACTATACACATTACATTCGATTGTTGGTTTTATATACAAAATTTGACATCTAATTATGAAAATTACACAACTATATATAAAAAATAAGTGTCCTTTCCACTCCAATCCCTGCATTCGAAAGGCAGAATAAAAGTTAATAGAGAATATAAGAAGTGCCCTTTTGGCATCTAAATATGCAAATTATAGAACTATATTTTAACTTGAGTTGAACTTACCTATTGAAGTGTGGTTGAAGGGTCATCTCTTTGCTTGAGTGTATTTAGTATTGTTTCATGATCAGCATTACTAATAGTCCAAAGTTCCTTTGTCTTTGGTTTTCCTTGATGTTTCAACAACTTAACATTGGCTGCTATAACAAGGTGTGAATACATGAGAATGGTTTTGTGCTTCTCATAGTCTTCAAACGCAGGAATGCTATTATTTCTAATCATATATGTGCGCAACCATGTTCCCGCAACAACATGTGATCCTGTTGGATATGTGAACATATCATCATCTATCATTGGTTTTGCAAGTTTCTACTTTCCTCGTACACAACGTGCTAACCAGTAGTCTGATCTCTCATAATTCCCTTCTAGTGCAACCAATGCGAAAACATGTCCTGGCTGTAGAAGATCTGAAAGATGGTCATAGTCAAGTGAACAATCCATGTCATCATTTATTACAGAGATTGTGAGAGATAAAGGAGTAAGATAATGTGGAATCCATGTATCAACCCACTCACTTGACTCACACTGATCCCAATCACACTGAAGACAACTCAGATAATAACAAGCCAACTCTCGTGTCCAAATTGTCCATGTACCAACATCTGAGCTTTGAAATGAATGCATTTTTTAAGAATCTTTCACAGTTTGACAATCCAACCTATCTCCTATTGTCCCCAACTCAACCAACCAAAAGAATCTGGGCACCGCTAAATCAAGAGTCCCCCCCTGTGACAATGCTAAAGTACACCAATCATCAATAGATGGGCATCAATGAGTTCTGCACCTGAAATCCTCAGTTGCTCCTTAACTAGAATTCTCTTTATGCATGCACCTGCTCCATCATGCTCCCCTTTTCCATGACCGGCCTCAAAAAAACTCCAAATATGAGGTACACCTCTCTCTACATGCATTCTACATAACCAATAAAACATACGAGCATTTTTTAATTAACCTGTGCAATTATCTAACCAAATGAGATGTCTATCCATAGCAATATTATTTTCCTACACCCACTCAAAATAATTCTCAAAGCAATGTTGGACAAACTCAAATGAGTGTGATCTATCATTGCTCATATAAAAATGGTACTCTTTGATTATCTTCCAATCATCTTTTGTACTATCAAGGGAATGTCTATATGTTATGTGCACAAAAATAGAAACCTGAATAGAATTGTAATATTGAGCTTGCAACTCATTTTGGGGCTGCAATGTATAGTTCTCTACAAATTCAACAATCGATATAATAGTGCTAATCGGGAAAGTGTCCTTACACATCCTGAATTGTTGATCCAACCACTGAGACCTATGACTATGCCTTGCATACTTGTAAAAAAGATTCTTCCTAAAATTTGAAATAAAATCACCTACCTTGCATTCTTTAATAACCAACTCACATCTAGAGCCTTCACCTCCACCTTTTAATGTATATTTAATGGTTTCATATACCTTTTTGTGGACAATTTTCTTTCCAAAATCATGTTTGCAACCCTCATGAAAACATTCAACAAACTTCACTAGCCCACCACACTCTGAGAACTTGTCATTTAAGCAATCTTTTCTATAAAAGAAACATCCATCATCTCTAGGACATAAAAAATGATCTAGCAAGTCTCTTGATGATTTTGGAAGAGCAATTGCACCACACTCCTCCAACATTTCACTACTATGAAAAGTAGAATGAATGGATCGTAACAATTCATGGTTCATTGAAAACTCCACATGATATTTGCAACAACAAGTATTTCAAATCTTAAGAGGCACACAAAAAAAAGGCTTCAGGGATTCAAAAGATCTTTGTGATATTTGCAATGTTGGATGTGTCTCACAAAATTTTTTGAACAACATTGTTTGACTCACCTCCAAATAAGGTTTGGGATGCAGGGTGCGGTCTCGAATGCCAATTCTCAACTTCAAGACATCCTTCACATTTGGTGACACTCTTGATTTAGATTGCCAAAATAGTTGAATTTGATCCTTCAAGCATCGGTAAGCTTCTTATCACAACATGAAAGTCTCCCACCATAAGCCCATGTATCATTTTGAAGAGGATCATCAAGTCTTTCTCTTCTTGTAAGTGCTCTATCAAAAGTTTTACGATTTAGATTCAAGTCAACACAAGTTTGTCTCATCAAACAAGCCTTTCTCAAATGATGACTTACCAAAGAGGTTGCAATAACCCTCCTAGCGGCCCTCTTATATTTTTCCTTGGTAGTCTTCCCAATGGAATTGAGAGCACTAAAAAGATTTCTCACAATAATAACATTCCGCTCCTTTTTCTTGTTCACACTAATCTTCAATTTGACTAGTAAACGTCTCATCTTCTGCATCTTTTAAAATTGCACAAACATTTGACATTGCTCAACCAACATCTTGTGCCTAAAAAATTGATCAAAAAGTTTTGAAACCCACAATTGAATGGTTTTTTCTGATCTCTTGCCATTGAAATTGCTCATTACATTCTCATCAATTTCAAGTAACCATTTAGTTCTTCTTGAAGGTCTCAATTTTGAAGTTTGTCTTTCTTCCTCCGAAGGGACTTCATTTCTCATATAATTTGGAGATGTGTAACGTTGATTTGGTTCTTCTGCACCATTATCATTGTCAATTCCTTCATATTCAATCAGTGGACTGTCATTGGCAATGTCCACACTTCCATTGGCCACATCTACATGTTCATTTTCAAAACCTACATTTTCATCTTCAAAACCTAAATTCTCATTTTCAAAACCCACATTTTCATCTTCAAATTCATGTTCTTCCCTTGAAACCACATTCAAAGGTGGGTCTATGCTGACATCTTCATTCATATTTAAAATTCCTTGTCTTTTATTCCGATGGGCGACCCTATCCATTTCTCTATACACTTCAACATCTTCATTTGTGAGTTTCCTCTTCCGTTTATGCTTTTGATGACTACTACTCCCCATAGTTAGACCAAAAAGTAGATGCAAATACCTTTGGTAATAGAGAAAATCTCCCCCCAAAAAATAAAATACCTTTGGTAATAGAGAAAATCACCCCACAAAAAGATGAAATACCTTTGCTAATAGAGAAAATCACCACAAAAAAAGATGAAATACACTTGGTAATCAAGAAAATCACGCCAAAAAACATGAAATACCTTTGGTAATAGAGAAAATCAACCCAAAAAGTGGTTTTTTGTCTTCTCACTGCAACTCAAATCTCATAATTCAGCCAAAACACGTGACTCTCTGGAGGGACCCAGAGAATCTTGTTTTTTTTAACACTAGTGAAAAGAATCAGATATCCAATACTATCAGATATCTGATATCTTACTCTTTCTCACTCTCACTCTCCTCTCTTCTCTCTTTCTATCCTCTCTCCTCTCTCTCTCTCTCTCTCACCTGCACACACACACACACACACAGAGATCTCACTCACCTTTCTCTCTCCTAGATCTCTTTCTCTCCTCTCTCCTCTCTTTGTCTCTTTCACCTAGAGAGAGAGAGTGAGAGAGAGAGAGAGAGCATTCAAATGTGTTCAAAGGGGTCATGAGAACTTCCTAGGTGTCATAGTATGCCTTATCACGTGTAGGACCCCTAGGAAGTCCTCATGACCCCTTTCGACACATTAGAACCCTCAAGTGTGTCCTAAGGGGTCCTATGACCCCTTACAACACACTTGAGGATTCAAATGTGTCCAAAGGGGTCATGAGGACTTCCTAGGGGTCCTAATACACCTTATCATGCGTTAGGACCCCTAGGAAGTCCTCATGACCCCATTCGACACAATAGAACCCTCAAGTGTGTCCTAAGGGGTCCTATGACCCCTTAGGACACACTTGAGGGTTCTATTGTGTTGAATGGGGTCATGAGGACTTCCTAGGGGTCCTAGTACACCTTATTAAGTGTTAGGACCCCTAGGAAGTCCTCATGACCCCTTTCGACACATTAGAACCCTCAAGTGTTTCTTAAGGGCTCCTATGAGCCTTTAAAACACACTTGAGCATTCAAATGTGTCGAAAGGGGTGATGAGGACTTCTTAGGGGTCCTAGTATGCCTTATCACATGTTAGGACCCCTAGGAAGTCCTCATGACCCCTTTTGACACATTACAACCCTCCAGTGTGTCCTAAGGGATCCTACAACCCCTTAGGACACACTTAAGCATTCAAATGTGTTGAAAGGGGTCATGAGGAATTCATAGGGGCCCTAGTATGCCTTATCACGTGTTAGGACCCCTAGGAAGTCCCCATGACCCCTTTCGACACATTAGAAATGTCAAGTGTATCCTAAGGGGTCCTACGACCCCTTACGACACACTTGAGCATTCAAATGTGTCGAAAGAGTTCATGAGGACTTCCTAGGGATCCTAGTACACATTCTCATGCATTAGGACCCCTAGGAAGTCCTCATGACCCCTTTCAACACATTAGAACCATCAAGTGTGCCGTAAGGGGTCCTACGACCCCTTCAGACACACTTGAGCATTCAACTATGTCAAAAGGGGTCATGAGGGCTTCCTACGGGTCCTAGTATGCCTTATCATGTGTTAGGACCCCTATGAAGTCCCCATGACCCCATTCGACACATTAGAACCCTCAAGTGTGTCCTAAGGGGTCGTAGGACCCCTTAGGACACACTTGAGGGTTCTAATGTGTCGAATGGGGTCATGGGGACTTCATAGGGGTCCTAACGCATGATAAGGCATACTAGGACCCGTAGGAAGTCCTCATGACCCCTTTCGACACATTTGAATGCTCAAGTGTGTCCTAAGGGGTCGTAGGACCCCTTAGGGCACACTTGATGGTTCTAATGTGTCAAAAGGGGTCATGCACACTTCCTAGGGGTCCTAGTCTGCCTTATCACATGTTAGGACCCCTAAGAAGTCCTCATGACCCCATTCAACACATTAGAACCCTCAAGTGTGTCCCAAAAGGTCCTACAACCCCTTACAACACACTTGAGAATTCAAATGTGTCGAAAGGGGTCATGAGGACTTCCTAGGGGTTCCTAGTATGCCTTATCACATCTTAAGACCCCTAGGAAGTCCTCATGACCCCTTTCGACACATTAGAATCCTCAAGTGTGTCCTAAGGGGTCCTACGACCCCTTACAACACACTTGAGCATTCAAATGTGTCGAAAGGGACCATGAGGACTTCCTAGGGCTCCTAGTATGCCTTATCATGTGTTAGGACCCCCAGGAAGTCCTCATGACCACTTTCTACACATTAGAACCCTCAAGTGTGTCCTAAGGGGTCCTATGACCCCTTACGACACACTTGAGCATTCAAATGTGTCTAAAGGGGTCATGAGGACTTCTTAGAGGTCGTAGTATGCCTTATCAAGTGTTAGGACCACTAGGAAGTCTCCATGACCCCATTCGACACATTAGAACCCTCAAGTCTATCCTAAGGGGTCCTACGACTCCTTAAGACACACTTGAGCATTCAAATATGATGAAACAGGTCATGAAGACTTCCTAGGGGTCCTAGTACACCTTATCACATGTTAGGACCCCTAGGAAGTTCTCATGTCCCCTTTTGACACATTACAAACCTCAAGTGTGTCGTAAGGGGTCCTACAACCCCTTAGGACACACTTAAGCATTCAAATGTGTCAAAAGGGGTCATGAGGACTTCCTATGGGTCATAGTATGCCTTATCATGCATTAAGACCCCTAGGAAGTCCCCTTGACCCCTTTCGACAAATTAGAACACTCAAGTGTGTCTTAAGGAGTCCTATGACCCCTTACGACATGCTTGAGCATTCAAATGTGTCAAAAGGGGTCATGAGGACTTCCTAGGGATCTTAGTATGCCTAATCACATGTTAGAACCCCTAGGAAGTCCTCATGACCCCTTTCGACACATTAGAACCATCAAGTCTATCCTAAGGGGTCCTATGACCCCTTAGGACACACTTGAGCATTCAAATGTGTCGAAAGTGGTCATGAGGACTTCCAAGGGGTCCTAGTATGCCTTATCACGTGTTAGGACCCCTATGAAGTGCCCATGACCCCATTCGACACATTAGAATCCTCTAGTGTGTCCTAAGGGGTCCTATGACACCTTAGGACATACTTGAGCATTGAAATGTGTCGAAAGGGATCATGAGGACTTCCTAGGGGTCCTAGTATGCTTTATCACGTGTTAGGACCCATAGAAAGTCCTCATGACCCCATTCGACACATTAGAACCCTAAAGTATGTTCTAAGGGGTCCTACGACCCATTACAACACACTTGAGCATTCAAATGTGTCGAAAGGGGCATGAAAATTTCCTAGAGGTCCTAGTATGCCTTATCTAAGGGTCCTAGTATGCCTTATCACGTGTTAGGACCCCTAAAAAGTCATCATGACCCCTTCCCACACATTAGAACCCTCAAGTGTGTCCTAAGTGGTCCTATGATCCCTTATGACACACTTGAACATTCAAATGTGTCGAAAGGAGTCATGAGGACTTCCTTGGGGTCCCAGTATGCCTTATCACATGTTACGACCCCTAGGAAGTCTTTATGACCCCTTTCGACACATTAGAACCCTCAAGTGTGTCCTAAGGGGTCCTACGACCCTTTACGACACACTTGAGCATTCAAAT
Source organism: Chamaecyparis obtusa (assembly GCA_027943335.1). NCBI lineage: Eukaryota > Viridiplantae > Streptophyta > Pinopsida > Cupressales > Cupressaceae > Chamaecyparis > Chamaecyparis obtusa. Next base: position 896,171 of record BSBK01002666.1, read on the forward strand.
GTGTCAAAAGGGGTCATGACGACTTCGTAGGGGTCCTCGTATGCCTTATCATGGGTTAGGACCCCTAGGAAGTCTCCATGACCCCATTCAACACATTAGAACCCTCAAGTGTGTCCTAAGGGGTCCTATGACCCCTTAAGACACACTTGAGCATTTAAAAGTGTTGAAAGGGGTCATGAGGACTTCCTACGGGTCCTAGTATGCCTTATCACATGTTAGGACCCCTATGAAGTCCTCATGATGCCTTTCAACAAATTAGAACCCTCAAATGTGTCTTAAGGGGTCCTACGACCCCTTACGACACACTTGAGCATTCAAATGTGTCGAAAAGGGTCATGAGGACTTCCTAGGGGTCCTAGTATGCCGTATCATGGGTTAGGACCCCTAGGAAGTCCTCATTACCCCATTCGACACATTAGAACCCTCAAGTGTGTCCTAAGGGGTCCTACGACCCCTTACAACAGACTTGAGCATTCAAATGTGTCGAAAGGGGTCATGAGGACTTCCTAGGGGTCCTAGTACAACTTATCACATGTTAGGACCACTATGAAATCCTCATGACCCCTATTGACACATTAGAACCCTCAAGTGTGTCCTAAGGGGTCCTACGACCCCTTACGACACACTTGAGCATTCAAATGTTTAGAAAAGGGTCATGAGTACTTCCTAGGGGTCCTAGTACACCTTATCACACGTTAGGACCCCTAGGAAGTCCTCATGATCCCTTTCAACACAATAGAACCCTCAAGTGTGTCTTAAGGGGTCCTACGACCCCTTAAGACACACTTGAACATTCAAATGTGTCGAAAGGGGTCATGAGGACTTCCTAAGGGTCCTAGTATGCCTTATCCCATGTTAGGACCCCTAGGAAGTCCCCATGACCCCAGTCGACACATTATAACCCTCAAGTGTGTCCTAAGGGGTCCTACGACCCCTTAGGACACACTTGAGCATTCAAATGTGTCAAAAGGGGTGATGAGGACTTCCTAGGGGTCCTAGTATGCGTTATCACGTGTTAGGACCCCTAGGAAGTCATCATGACCCCATTCGACACATCAGAACCCTCAAGTGTGTCCTACCGGGTCCTAGGACCTCTTAAGACACACTTGAGCATTGAAATGTGTCAAAAGCAGTCATGAGGACTTCATAGGGATCATAGTACAGCTTATCACATGTTAGGACCCCTAGGAAGTCCTCATGTCCCCTTTTGACACATTAGAACCCTCAAGTGTGTCTTAAGGGGTTCTACGACCCCTTAGGACACACTTGAGCATTCAAATGTGTCGAAAGGGGTGATGAGGACTTCCTAGGGGTCCTTGTACACCTTATCACGCATTATGACCCCTATGAAGGCCTCATGACCCCTTTCGACATAGTTGAATGCTCAAGTGTGTCCTAAGGGGTCATAGGACCCCTTAGGAAACACTTGAGGGTTCTAATGTGTTGAAAGGGGTCATGAGGGCTTCATAGGGGTTGTAACACGTGATAAGGTGTAGTAGGACCCCTAGGAAGTCCTTATGACCCCTTTCGACACATTTGAATGCTCAAGTATGTTGTAAGGGGTCGTAGGACCCCTTAGGACACACTTGAGGGTTATAATGTGTCGAAAGGGGTAATGAGGACTTCCTAAGGGTCCTAACATGTGATAAGGCATACTTGGAACCCTAGGAAGTCCTCATGACCCCTTTCAACACTTTTGAATGCTCAAGTGTTTCGTAAGGGGTCGTAGGACCCCTTAGGACACACTTGAAGGTTCTAATGTGTCGAAAGGGGTCACAAGGACTTCCTAGGGGTCCTAACGCATGATAAGGAGTACTAGGACCCGTAGGAAGTCCTCATGACCCCTTTTGACACATTTGAATGCTCAAGTGTGTCGTAAGGGGTTGTAGGACCCCTTAGGACACACTTGAGGGTTCTAATGTGTTGAATGGGGTCATGAGGACTTCCTAGGGGTCCTAACACTTGATAAGGTGTACTAGGACCCCTAGGTAGTCCTCATGACCCCTTTCGACACATTTGAATGCTCAAGTGTGTCCTAAGGGGTCGTAGGACCCCTTAGGACACACTTGAGGGTTCTAATGTGTCGAATGGGGTCATGGGGACTTCACAGGTGTCCTAACACGTGATAAGGCATACTAGGACCCCTAGGAAGTCTTGATGACCCCTTTCGACAGATTTGAATGCTCAAGTGTGTTGTAAGGGGTTGTAGAACCCCTTAGGACACACTTGAGGGTTCTAATGTGTCAAAAGGGGTCATGAGGACTTCCTAGGGGTCCTAACATGTGATAAGGTGTATTAGGACCCCTAGGAAGTTCTCATGACCCCTTTCAACACATTTTAATGCTCAAGTGTGTCCTAAGGGGTCGTAGGACCCGTCAGGACACACTTGAGGGTTCTAATGTGTCAAATGGGGTCTTGAGTACTTCATAGGGGTCCTAACTCATGATAAGGTGTACTAAGACCCCTAGGAAGTCCTCATGACCCGTTTCAACACATTTGAATGCTCAAGTGTGTCCTAAGGGGTCGTAGGACCCCTTAGGACACACTTGAGGGTTCTAATGTGTCGAAAGGGGTCATGAGGACTTCATAGGTGTCCTAACATGTGATAAGGTGTACTAGGACCCCTAGGAAGTCCTCATGACCCCTTTTGACACATTTGAATGCTCAAGTGTATCCTAAGGGGTTGTAAGACCCCTTAGGACACACTTGAGGGTTCTAATGTGTCAAATGGGGTCATGAGGACATCCTAGGGGTCCTAACGCATGATAAGGCGTACTAGGACTCCTAGGAAGTCCTCATGATGCCTTTCAACACATTTTAATGCTCAAGTGTGTCCTAAGGGGTTGTAGGACCCCTTAGGAGACACTTGAGGGTTCTAATGTGTCAAAAGGGGTCATGAGGACTTCCTAGGGGTCCTAACGTGTGATAAGGTTTACTTGGACCCCTAGGCAGTCCTCATGACCCCTTTCGACACATTTTAATGCTCAAGTGTGTCCTAAGGGGTCGTAGGACCCATGAGGACACATTTGAGGGTTCTAATGTGTCGAAAGGGGTCATGGAGACTTTCTAGGTGTCCTAGTACCCCTTATCACACGTTAAGACTCCTAGGAAGTCCTCATGACCTCTCTTTCTCTCTCTCTCTCACACATCTAGAGCCTTCACCTCCACTTTTTAATGTATATTTAAATGTTTCATATACCTTTTTGTGGACAATGTACCTTGAATGTTCTTACATCAATTTTTATGCCACTGTTAGTTGCTAGAACAGATGATGAGCATACGGTGGTTCTTCAACCGTGTGAAATTTCTTTTCAAGAGTTAAAAAATTAATTGATTGTATTCAATCGAGGGGAAGTCCATTGACATCTACTTAAGTAGAGTTAGACTGGCGAAATTACAAGGAGTCTATAGAAAAATCTCATGCTGGATATTTTCAAGAGGATTTGTGCTAAAACTGTCTGTCCTCAAATCAACTGTGTATTTATTTTTTCGAAATCATTTTGTATATCATTTATAATATAATACATACTAATATAGAAATTTATATTATAATATTTATGCTATGCTATTATTATTTAATATTATTATTTAAAATGAAATTAATATTAACATAACAAAAATATAATTTAATATCAATCTTGAATTAATATTAACATAAAAAGAATACAACTTAATTTATAAGACAATTAATATTAAGTTATTAAAAAAATACATTTTTTTTGAAACTTGAATTTGGGAAAAGCGGGTCAATTGAAATTTAAAAATAGGTGGGCTTTTTCAGATATCCGATATTTTTGAATATCTGATAATATCGGATATCCGATATTATC